>QLOH01000169.1:1200000-1677078 GCA_026901365.1 Sesbania bispinosa
TCTTCATTTGTGTGTACGATGCAGATGAGCATCATGGTGGTAGCTATAGTGCTCACATTCAGATAGATCATTGACATATACATCCACTCCGAGGATATATCACGCGCAATGTTGTTGATATATCATTACCCCACTAAAACCAAATTCATTAATTATTGCATACATATATTTTGATCGTCAGTTCATATAAAAAATGGCATGAATATTTAAAACGGTTGCAAATTATATACGATAGTAATGAAGTGGGGAAAAGAAAAGCATGCCAAGGTTAGTCATATATAGATAGTCCATGTGACTTGGTTTTGATGAAATAGTGACGAGTTATACTAGTGCCTTAAATATCAAATTCGGTCACATTAAAAATAGATTGTGATACTAGATGGACTTTCAAGTTTAAATCATGAAATTTTCACTCTTGTGAGGAAATTACCACTCTGAATTCGAGTGTTAAACAAATAACTTATATTTCTGGTAAAACAAATACGAGTACATTAAGCAAAAAATTAATTTGAGATGTACGTAAACCAACGAATGTGTGTTTTTACCAAATTTTTTAAGGTTCGAAAATTCATATTCACCATCATGATGTCCTTCATTAATTATTATCACAATACATGTTAAGTTTTTGTTGCCGCTAGTGTGTGATATGTATACCAATATATACCATCTTCTATTCGTTCCATAACCACTAATATATACCAATATTACTTTCGCTGCTACAAGCCTATAGCCTACAACTATTTTATCGTTATTATGGTTGTTATTATCATCACCATCGCATCATGGCCTACTTCCATTGTCTCCTTCTCTGTCGACTTTGGCATCCCAACGTCTGCATACCCTTCACTCTAAATTTGTTCAAAAGATCAGAATGTGTCTTTATCAAAAGTCGTTGTATCGATCCAACGGGATCTTTAATATATATTTTTATTTTTCGTTAAAAAGATATCCATATATCCATGATTCTATATCTTTAAGCCCTCAATTAACACCATTAGCAATGATATAAATTGTAAGGGAACTCACCTCAAACTATTGAGGGTTTATAATCCCAATTCTTGGCCCCAAATGAGCCAATATATAGTCTCTTTTTAGGTTTTTTTCTAATTATCCATAAGGATTTGTCTAGAGTAGGCTATGGTTCACGTCATTTAAAATGTAAAAATATAGTAATTTAAATTCTTGACCATAAAATTTAACGCTTATTTAATCAATGATTAATATTAAACTGATTTTAAGTTTCTTTTACAAAGTTTTTTATTAAAATTAAAAATCCAAATCGACAATACCCTGTAATGTAGAAGTTTCCCTTTGACTTTAAATTGATAGATTCTCAAGGAAACTAACATAGGTTGTATTGTAAATTCATTTTCCCTTAAATTAATCTCAAATAGGCATATAAGAACAATTTAGTACGAAATAAAACCATTCATTCACTTTTAGTAACCGGTAAAATATGGGTTGGACTAGGTGGACTAAATAAACCCTAGAATAGTCTTGTCCAAAAACAATGATTAGGTTTAGAGTATGTGGTATAACTAACGAATAAGCAAGTTGAAAGGTGAAATTATAGTTGAAAGCTGAAAATTGAAATAAATAAGGAAAAAATCACAAGTAAGTGTAACATCCTAAATTTTATTAGGATAAATATTAATTAAATTAAAGAGATTAATTCAAAAAATAATTAATTTAATGGGAAATAAATAATAGGAGTGTCATTATTATTAGTTTTGTTGCGTAAAGGTAATTTTAATTGAAAATAGAATAAGGGGGTGAGAGTGGGCCCAAGCCTAATTAGTATTTCTGTAAGGAGGGGTAACAGAGCACCATAATCCTTATTCGTATCATTCGTCAGTAAGCGAAACGCTAAGGACGGGAGGAACGGAGTCTCAAGAGAGAGCTGCTGTGGAGTGAACGCCAAGAATTCAAGAAAAGACTTCCTTACTGTGATCAAGCTTCACTTAAGGTACGGTAGGGAAGAGGGTGCTGCTTGTATATGCATGTGGGGGGTACTTGGGTAGTAATCTAAGATGTATAATTCGAATTTATGAATGAATAACTGAGAATGATGATATAATCTGGTGATTGATGATTTATTGTATGTGTATTGACGAATTATTGAATGAGAGTAAAGATGATATTGAAGATAATTGAAAAAGGGGTGATTAGGGATTGAGAAATTAGGGTTTTGATGAATTGATGGTATAATCTGTGATAGATTGATGATTTATTGAGTATTTGATGTTATTAATGAGTATGAATGATGTTTAGACGAAAAAGACTAATTAGGGATTGATTGGATGGGTTTAGAGGAGTGAGAAATCGTGAAATCTGCGATCTGCGTCGCGGGTAATCGATTACCAGAGTGTTCTGGGCAACCCAGAAGCACTGTTTGCTTGCGGGTAATCGATTACAGGGGTGTTGTAATCGATTACCAGAGAGTTTGTTTGCGGGTAATCAATTACAGGGGTGCTGTAATCGACTACCAGAGAGTTTGCTTGCGGGTAATCGATTACAAGGGGGTTGTAATCGATTACCAGATACCTTGTTTGCGGGTAATTGATTACTAGAGGTTGGTAATCGATTACCATAGGGGATTTTGAGATCCTAACTGTTGGATGATGATTGATGTTGTTTGAGAATACTTTATAATGAGTCTAGTGTTGATGATGTATTATGATGATAATTGATGATGAGTGTGATGATGATAAGTGTATATCACTTTATTATTATGATGTTTGATGATGAGCATACTGGTGTATGATGACGATGATAAGTGTATATCACTTTATTATGATGATGTTTGATGATGAGCATATTGGTGTATAATGATGATGATAAGTGTATATCACTTTATTATGATGATGTTTGATGATGAGCATATTGGTGTATAATGCTGAGGATAAGTGTATATCACTTTATAATGATGATGTTTGATGATGAGCATGTTAATGCATGATAATGATGATTTATGATGATGGTGTATATCACCTTTTGATGACGATGTTATCTAAGTTGTGCGGGCCCATAGAGGGAGTACAGCTTAGGAGAGATGCCTTGAGCATATGTGATGAGACCTGAATTGTGCGAGCTCATAGAGGGGGTACAATTCGGGAGGTGAACTGAGTTGTGCGGGCCCATAGAGGGGGTACAACTCAGGGGATCAAGATTGGGCGTTCGATGCACGGGCCCATAGAGGGGGTACAACCTAGGGTCGAATGTCGTTGTGCGGGCCCATAGAGGGGGTACAACCTATCGGACAGTGTGTGGTAACACTGGTAGACTATCTTGGTACTAACTGGAGTGATTGACGAAGTGCACCCATTGTGTGGAGTTCCAAGTCATAATCTTTGGGTAGATGATGAGAGGAGTATTGATGTATGATGATATATGAATGATGTATGATGATAATGAGTATGATGATATATGAATGATGTTATGATGATAATGAGTATGATGATATATGAATGATGTTACGACGATAATGAGTATGATGATATATGAATGACGTTATGATGATGATGAGCTTGGTGAACGTATAATGGATAGATTTATGTGTTATAAATAGGAATGATGGTAGGACATGTATATGTTGAGTTTAGATGAATGTTATTGATTGGTGATTTTAATGTATTGATGGTATGATGTAATGATGTTGTGGGTGAGGATGGGTATTCTCTATGTGTATGTATGGGTAGTATTCC
Source organism: Sesbania bispinosa (assembly GCA_026901365.1). Classification (NCBI taxonomy): domain Eukaryota; kingdom Viridiplantae; phylum Streptophyta; class Magnoliopsida; order Fabales; family Fabaceae; genus Sesbania; species Sesbania bispinosa. The sequence continues at coordinate 1,203,705 of QLOH01000169.1, forward strand.
TTTTCCTCACCGTATTCTGTGGATATATTTTACAGGTGTTGATGAGGACACAACTGGTGTCGATTATGAATAAAATGGTATGCTCTGATAGATGTGACATCAGGGTGTGCTTGGGGGTTTTACCATGTTCCTAGATTAGGAGTATTTTTATGAACATTATGGATGCCTTGTATGGCAGGAGATAATTAATTGTTTTATTCCTAAGGAGATTTCCGCTGTTTATAATTGATTTATATTTGGAGTTTGAGTTGATTTAATAAAGTCATTTTCAAACTATGAGATTTATCATAAAAGTGATTGTGAACCTTTTTACCTAACGTGGGACTTTCCCTTTTCTAAACTGCAATTTCTTTAATATATAAGAGTATGGGGTAGAAGGGTGTCACAGTCAGGCTAGAAAATATTTTTCACTAAGTGGAAGAAAATACAACACCTCTTGATAAAGACAAAGAGAGAATAATTACACTCTCTTGAAAATAAGAAAATACACTCGCTAGGAGAACCTTACAGGAGAAACAATTTCTTTTTCTCAAGAGCTCACTTACCCCTTGCTTGATGCTACGAATGAGCATGAATATAGGAGTAATACTCTTTCTTTTTTATCATATTTTATTAATTTATATCACTTCATTGTAACATATATTTTACATATTAGCCCTACATTTTTACATTGAAAAATTGGCAAAACGGCTCACCTTTTTTGGCTTTGCATGCATGCTACAAAAGTGAAATAGATCACCTTTTTAACTTAGTATGCATGCCATAAAAGTAACATTACATTTTTTACACGAGATGCAAATGTTTTGGAACACTCTTTGTTCATATATCCAATGAGGTTGGATTAATTGGAGGAGTGTTATGTTTTTTTCCAGGTCATGCGCAGATGGAATGGGCATGAATGATTGAATCACGTGGTGATGATTTTGTTATGATTGGCATGCATTGAGCAAATAATTGGTTTTTATAGAATAAGTTATGTCCATTGGTCTCTTCTTCCTTCAAGGTGATTTAAACCCAACATTCATGATGGTGGATCCATATGTAAAGAATCGAGTTATAGAAGTATGATTAACCCAGCCCTCTAACATATATATCATTGATCTAGTTATTGGGGCTCACTATAGTTATCGGTTTCATTATTAGTGGATGTGACGAGTACCACCTTTGTTATCATATACTTATAGACATTATAACTAAGGTTGTTTCCTTTGATATGTGGCAGTGCATTGGCATCAACTTTTGAGATAACCTAACACATGTCATATGGATGAGCTATAGTTTGATATCCTTAATCACCAACATGATGTATATGAGCGTTTGTATTTATCATGAGAGATCACATTTTGTGTTTATCTTTGTATAAATATTTAGCTGTTACTGCTTAATTACTGTAGAGAACAAAATTGACAAATGCATTTATTATTAAACCGGTTGGACTTGTTGATTAGGTTTGATTTTCAAAACCTAGCAGTAATAGTAGATTCTTTTATGATATCCTGAAATTATATATTTGTTGATCTATTTTAAAAATTTAGATTTATTGTCCTTCCTAATCCCTTGATTTATAAAACTATAGTATAAATTAATGTCTCATTTAAAGAGCTTATTACAAAATAAACTTAATTTTAAATGGAATTTTAAGACTATATTAAGCTTTTAAAAAGGTCAAATCATGATTAAAAAAGTCATAGATCAAGTAATAAGAGACAACTCAAGTTTTATAACTTGTAAAATAAGTCAAATATATTTAAAGTAAAAACTTAAATTGTTTTTGGTCAATAAGGAAAATCTTAATTTTTTTTGTCGAAGTAAAATCTTAAATTGATCTAATCTTTTTTTAGTTTTGGGTCAAAAAATTGATTTAATCTATTTTCACCCTAATCATAGAACATCAGAAAAGCCTATAATTGGGGTTGAGCCCATGAACTCTTTTCCCTTATCCACAGTCCTCGCCGTTTTTGAATAAAGCGTAAGCCTTACTTTTAGTGCATGTAAACAGATTTTTATTTCTAAAACCAAAGTCATTTTAGCTAGCGGGCTTGCTTAGGCGCAAAACTTTTTCTTCTATCTTTGAATTATAAGACATTTTTTTTACAAAAAAGGACCTTGTTTTTAGTTCCATACAATTTTTTTCCAGATATTTCTATTCACAATAAATTATAAAATAAATGAAAAAATAAATTTATTAACTAAGCATGGAATGATGGAATACGCCTCCTGAAGGAAGGTATTCTATTTTTTTTAATATTACTATTATTATTTAAAGAAAGCTATTCAATTGTTAAGAGACAATGAATTTAAGGGCAAATTTTTTATTTTGGTTCCTGACTTTTTGTTTCTTTTAATTTAGTCTTAGAATCTAATTTTTATAATTTAATCCCATGAGACAAATTTTAAGTAAAAATTGATTTATAATAATAGGGAGTAATTAAGGTAAATTTGATCAATAAGGAACTGAATTACAAAAGATAATGTGTATGATGACAAGTGATGAAAATGGAATTTTAGCTACACTTTCGTTACAAGAATGGTTCCCAGTCCCACTACGTAACACATTATGTGCATGAATCTTCATTTAAAACATTTCTGACAAAAAGATATACATTTCTTTACCTGTCTGCCAAGACTAGAATCATAACGCTTGATGACATTTCACAAGCTATATAAACCAACATCTATGTATATATTGCTTTCACTTTGGTTTTTGTGCTGGGAGGAACATAACATTATTCTGAATAGTTCTTCTTTGTGGAAAAGGAACACAGCTTAAGTATGGACCAGGTGGTAGAAAACTTTTCTAATTTATCTCTTCTTCAAAGTTATTCTGGAGATATAGCAAATTTTATCTTATCTATCTGCTCTAAGTATGGTGTAGATGCATCGACAGCAACACCGTATATCATTGTGATCCTCGGCTGTGTCTTTCTTTTGATTTATGGGTTAAACAAAAGGCCCAGGAAAAAGCCCAGAAGTCTTGATCGTACGACGTCCTCATGCGGGCCCAAGCCCAAGAGTGCCGATCGTACAAGGTCCTGGATCATTAGAGAAATCCACAGTGGTAAGACAGTATTGGATAGATTGGTAGAGGATTTCAATAAAGCTCGAGTAAATCCTGCAACATTAGCCATAACCGAGGACTTTTTGAAGGCTTTGCTCCAAGAAGAACATCTTGATTTAATGAAGCTTCAGGTTTGACACATTAACATATATATATTAATTGTCCTTAGAGCAAATTAAGGATATGCACATAAAATGTAAATAAGTAGAATTTAGTAAAAGCTAGCTGAAATTAAAATAACAATGTGTTTTATGTTTGAACTAAGAGCTGTTATATAATAATGCGTTGAAGCAAATGGTGGCGAAGCTGGAAATGAGTGGAAGCGAAGATTCAGCAGTGAAAATACTTGAAGAGGCAGTAAAAAAGGCTAATGAAGCAAATAAACCACATGAAGCTTATGAGATTGAAATGTTACTCGTAGAAATGTTCATCTACAAGGTATTGAATCTCTGATCTCAATTTTCCAATATATACTTGATTTGATTGGGAATCTCTCAACTTTGAATTTAATTTCCTTAAAATTGTAATGGCAGGGACAGAGAGATTTGGAAAAAGTCTTGAATTGTAAATGTTTGAAAGATGAATCACTTAAAGACGCACGACGCCCACTGTACAAGGTACATTCTCCATTTTTTTTTTTCTAATATTGTTTTGTCCTTTCAACAGCAAGTTGATGGTTTCCTTGTCTTTGAAAAATTTCACAGGCAATTATATACCAAATGAAGGGGAACACGGAAAAGGCTAAAGAGTGTTGGGAAGAATTCGTTGAAATACAAGAACCGCCTCTAGAGGGAATTTCTCGTTCTAGACTCGATTTTGATCTGTTTAAAAAAAGTGTGGACCAACTTCAAAGTGCAATAGAAGAGATTGCTGGAACAAGAGGATAAATTAACCTCCAAATGCGAGGTTTATATGTTAAATTTAATTTCCCTCTAATTTGTATGTCTTTATTACACTATTTTGAAAATTCATAAATGTCTCTGTGATATATTAATTGTGTGACTAAATAAATGAAATTCAAGGGAGACATATGTAAGTTTCACAAAATATGATTTTTTTTTACATTTTAAGGGGTGCTGATTTTTAAAATAAATAGGTTTGTATAATAGTTATTAATGGGTTGAATTGAAAATGTTTGGTAAAACTGGTTGACAACTGTAAAATGATAAATAAGATCATCATCAATTATTGGACAAGAACGTGAAGTTTGATAATTATGAAAAATTTTAAGAATGAAATGTAAAATATCATTTCGGTTAATCAGTAGTTGAAATTTAGAAATGCTAAGTGGATTAGCGTTTAGAAAAAACGATATAGTAGCAACTAAAAATGCTACATTATTAGACATAATTGAAATTATTTAACAAACTTTTCAATTATTGATTTTAACTTTTAACTAGCTGAAATAACACATCAAAAATAATCTACATTTATCAAGAATTTGTATCATCCTTTTAGAATTATTATTGAACTTATTGAGACTCATTATCTTTCTCTTTCTACTAATTAATTATTGGTCTATCTTTACTAGTTTTTCAAATTTTCTTATTAGATATGAAGAGCCTTTTTTATTATCTTTAGAACGAGACTAAAAATTTAAAGCACTTATTATTTATTGATTAGAAAAAAATGTTAAATAAATTAGGGTGATTTTATTAAAAAATAATTAATATAAGAGATGGAGTAATTTGAGAATGTTCTTATAAAAAGTGATTAATTTAATTGATTTTATAAAAAAAATAATACAACATTTTTTTACACTCATTTAATATTATCAATATATCATCTCACCAAATAATTAACATTAAATTTCACATTCAATTGTATTACTTCCCACTATCAATTTTTCTATAACTTCAAAATTTTTCACATAGGAAATGACATCTCAAATAAATGGATATGGAAGGGACGTCAAGAGGTTTAACCATGTCTCTTAGTCATTTCTGTAACAATATTTATAATATCTCGTAAATAAATAATTAATAAACATACATGTTGGAAGAATTTATTATTGGTAAATTAGTAAAAAAAAATTAAATAGAGATTATTAAGTGACTTATAAAAAAGCATTAAAATCTCCTAAGTGATATCTTATAAAAAGGAGTATTAAAGTATTAAAGTATGAATTTTGTAGCATATATTCATAGTCATAGTCAGGCTGTAGTAAATCCATTGCTAGTTTTATCAGTGGATTGGTCCCGAGTATGCTATGAAATAAATTAGTACACCTCACGCTACTTTAAGTGTTTGTGTTACCTAAAAGAAACTCTTTGATTGGATTAATTTATCAATTGGGCAAATTTTGTTCTAATTTATTGTTGTTTTATTCTTTCAGCTTGAATTTGATTTGGTTATCTATTCTTATCAATTGAAACTTTTTCTGATCCAACTAGCCCACAGCTTAGGAGAAGGCCCCACCCAGATAGGAACAAATTTTACATTGTTGAAAATGACAAGTAACCGTCTGTGTGGGTCATTCAGCATCAGCAATCCTCACTAAACAAAGTGGAATGCAAACCAAATCCAAGGAACAGAAAACCCCAGAAAAAACCACTTTTTTTTTAGCATGGGGAAGCTAATAACCACTACCAAACCTCTCATCCTCCAATCAAAGCTCCTCTGTTTTTCTCTGCTCTACCTCTTCACCACTCTTTTCCTTGCTCTTTACACCACTCTCTCCCAATCCAAATGCCTCTTCAGATCATCCCCTTTGGATCCCATCCAGAATTCTCTCTTCTCTTACCCTTCTTCCTACGGAGAGCACAAGTATGCTGTTTCAACCGCCCGTTCCACCTGCTCTTCCCCTGTCTTCTTTTCAGGTAACTCCCCACCCCATTCTTCTTTCTCAATTTTATTTCCTCTTTTAATGATCAAGATGATAACTTTTTCTCAATGGGTTGTGATTCATGAATTCAGATTACTGGGATGTTGTGAAGGAGATCGAGAATTTTCGCAAGAACTCTCCTGCTCACTCAGGGGTTCTGAGGTATATGCAGGGGAATGCGGATAGTTTTGGTGGGAATCTTAGCACCCTTACGAGGTTTTCTTATTTTGATCATCAAAATGATACCACAGAGGTTCCATGTGGATTTCTGAAGAAGTTTCCAATCAGTGATTTTGGTCAGTTCCACTTGTCATGACTTCTGAGTGCCTGTCATATCTCAATTCACCCAAGAAATAATCAATGACCATGTTTCTATTGGTTACTATTCTAGGACATGCCACTGAGGTTCATAGATATGGAAAATCATTGTTTTCAACGATCATTTTCAAGTTTTACTTTTGGGGTTTGATTTTAGATAGTAATTCACTCATGTTATGTACTTTGTCTTTTGATATAGATCGAATTGCCATGGAAAAATGTGACAAGATAGTTGTAGTTTCAGCAATCTTCAATGACCATGACAAAATCCGGCAACCGAAGGGGCTTGGGTCCAAAACACTGGAAGATGTGTGTTTCTTCATGTTCGTAGATGACATTACCCTCAAAGGTCTTGAACATCATGGATTGATTTCAATACAATCAAGAGAATACAAAATTGGTGTATGGAGGATTGTGAAGGTTGAGAAAGGGGATTTGTATCAGAACCCAGCAATGAATGGGATTATACCAAAATATTTGGTCCATAGGCTATTTCCAAATTCCCTATTCAGCATTTGGATAGATGCAAAGTTGCAACTTATGGTTGATCCATTGCTGTTGATTCATTCACTTGTTATATCTGAGAATGTAGACATGGCTATATCAAAACACCCTTATTATGTTCATACCATGGAAGAAGCAATGGCAACTGCAAGGTGGAAGAAATGGTGGGATGTCAATGCCTTGAAGGTGCAAATGGAGACATACTGTGAAAATGGACTGCAACCATGGAGTCTCAGCAAGCAACCCTATGCTTCAGGTAACTAAACTTTCAAAAAAAAAAAAATTGTAAACGTTGTTTACTAACTATACTCAAGAACAAGGATATGAAACAATGCACCTTGAGATCAAGTTGATTGATGATATAGCTTGTGTTTGTTCTGCAAAAGAGACTAATGGTGTCACTGAAAGATAGTGAAAGAAACTAAATTTGTACCCAAAATAATGCCACTTTCTGTGCACAAAAAATTAGTGGTGTCATTGATCTCTTTTAATTGGTTTTGGCAGATGTGCCAGATAGTGCACTGATATTGAGAAGGCATGGATTGGGGAGCAACCTCTTCTCCTGTCTTATGTTCAATGAGTTGGAGGCATTTAACCCAAGAGACCAATTACCGTTTGCATTTGTTAGAGATCACATGAAGCCCAACCTGAAACTGAACATGTTTGAGGTGGAAGTTTTTGAACAGGTGGCAGTGGAGTTCAGACACAATCTCAAGAGCAGTGATGGGACCATTGTAAAGAAAGTGTCCAGTTCAAGAAGAACCAAAAGGGCATACCCTGATTTGTTGTATGTGAATGGCAGTGGCAGGTGCCAGAACTATCTTTCCACAATGTGGGGTGATGAATCCAATGATTGATACCCCACAAGCTCAGAAAACAAATCAAAAAACAAAGACCAAAGATTAAAGAACCTAATAGTAGTTGGTCTTTTAACAAAGTGTCAAAGAGATTAACAGTGAAAAAGAAAAGAGCCTTACAAAAAAAAAAACAATTCTTTTATTAATAGAGAAAAGCTGACAACCTGTTATTGGTTAACAGAAATGTTTCCTTCCTTCTTCTCTTCTTCTGTATTTATTCCTTTCCAAATATGCTCTATGTTCAATTTTTTCTTAATATTAAATTGTTGTTGTTGTAAGGCGTGCAAAGAATAATGGAATAATCATGATGATTAGAACGATTTGTTTCTTAAATAAAAAGGTTCCATAATCCCAAGGTAGCTTACAAGGAAGAAAGCAAGGAAAATCTAGGACTAACGTACTGTTCACTCTTTCCCTACCTCTTCTACAACACCATGATGGAGAAAAGAACGTAAAAGAAGAATACTGAAAAAACTTATAATGAATGCTATTTTAATATTATAAAACGTATAATTAACAATAATGCCAGTTATTATAATACAATATAATATAATGGACTGAATAAATATCTTATACATGAAAAAACATTTAAAATATTTTTCTATGTCCCTGCCTTTAATTGTTCTTACAGCTCCATCTCATAGTGCTTTTGCAAAAAGTATTACTATAAATGATGCTGATAAAGCACATACCAAATGAAAGTAATATACCAGACCTAATTATTCATAATCAACCACTTTATATATATTTTAAAAAATACGTAAAGAATAAGATTATCATGTTTTCAGTTAGTATAGTTCAAAATACTATGATATATTAAATCCGAAATGACAATCCATTTCATTGAGGACTGCATCATATGATCATATCATAATGAATAGATAACATAATGATGGGATGGCATGTTGTGTCACAAAAATCATGACAATAGTTCACCGGTATTTCACCACTAAAATGTGATTTGATTTGACTGATATAACTCTCCCATTCCTATTCCTATTCCTATCCCTATCCCTATCCCTATCTAACTAAACTACCACAAAGCGTCATTGGTCCCACAACAAGATACCTTCTTTTCTTCCTATTCTAATTCTAGCTACTTCCTCTGAAATTTCTCATCTCATTGAATCATAAAAATTTCAAATTCAACTTCCACCAGATTAATAATTGAATTGAAACAACACACACATTAACATTGTTGGATTGATCAAATAACAGATCAATCAAGAGAAAACATGGCGACCCAACAAATAGCACAACAGAGAGGAGAAGCAGAGATCTATGAAGGGGAAGCAGTGTGCATGCAAAAGTCAAGGTTACTCTTAGACGAGATTTTCCTTCCAAGAGGGTTGCTTCCATTGGACAACATCGTTGAGATGGGTTACAACCGCACCACCGGATTCGTGTGGCTGAAACAGAGGAACAAGAAGGAACACCGTTTCCCAGCCATTGGCCGCACCGTTTCCTATGAGAAAGAGGTGACGGCGTTTGTGGAGGAGCACCGCATGAGAAGGGTCACCGGTGTGAAGACCAAAGAGCTATTCATATGGGTTGCCATCTCTGAAATCTTCGTGGATGACCCTTCTTCTGGTAAGATCTCTTTCGGTATCTCCTCTGGGATTGCCAAATCCTTTCCTCTCTCAGCTTTCGCTCTCCAAGAGGAACACGCACCACAACACCGTCAAAATGAAGTCACAAGAAAAAGGTGAAGAAAAAATTGAATTTTTATACTTTGTTTTCTTCTTAGGATTCATTGAATGAATTACATAGAGGTTTGCATTTTGATGTTCTGTTGCCATTTTTTGAATGAGATGAGATATAATATAATTAGCCCTTGTGAACTTAATTGCTTTGAGGATATAACAACTTTGAAAATTTTTTGTAATGGTATAATAGAGATTCAAGGTCAGTACCAACAAGTTACGTAGTTCAATTTCCCATGTTCTTGTGTGAAAACAAGCCACAGACATGCTTCACAAGAAACAGAGTTATCCATGGAAATTGATTGATTCTTGTAGACAAAGTTACAAACAGGATAGCTCCAATCACCAAAGCAACAAGATGATTTGGAAAACACGCATGCACACTCTGCAAATAGAATAATGATCAACAAAGCCAAAGATAATAACCTAACTTGCACCTAAACAAGAGGACAAAAACCTAAGTACCTAACTAATAAAATAGTATGAAAATCCAAAACCAAAGGCAAAACCCACTTCCTTCCCATAAAGTTTGACTCATACAATTCATAATCCAAAATAACAATACCAAGGCATTAACTACCACGTTTTAATTTCAAGATCATCATATTTCATGGATTGAAATTGAATCAATACGTACAGTATGGTGTAGTGTATATTCCAAAATCTCCTAGTGCATGATGCATCATTCTAAAAGCTTTGATGGGAATGAACATTGGTCCAATCACCTCGACCAAATGGGATGTGGGTGAGTCTCAGGTCTCAGGAGCCTCACATAATTAAGTAAAGTGTATACTCTCTATATTGTTGTTAGGCAATAGCCAACTGGTGCAGATTTTGCGACACAAATCTTTACTATACCTAGTTTCCACTTTCCCTTTGCATATACATATCAGCCATAAGATTATTCATTGGATCACTGATTCAATAATTCAAATTAAATTGGTTTGGTTTAAGGTTGGTAAATTGATCCATTTTATTTTAAATTCGAATCAAATTACTTATAATCAATTGTTGGTTATAAGATTTATCTTTTTTTCAATTAAAACCAACCTTATCAACCAATCAATTATTTTTAATTATAAATTTATATATTCTTGACTTTAGTACTTAAACTTTTGTATTCTTGACTTTAGTACTTAAAATTTTATACACAAAATAGTTAGAAAACTTTTTTATTTTTTTAATTGTTTCTTATAAGATACTCAAAAAACATGAAAAAAATTCATTAAAATTAATAAAAAAATGAATTGAAGTATTTATTAGCATTTAATAAAGCATATTAAATCCTTCTTAAACACTGTTTTCACCACATTCATTTACAGGACTTTATTTAAAAGCATAAGGTAATTAACATTAGACACCAAAGAGTTGTGACTCAGTTGGCAACGCAGGCTAAGATTGTGGGAAGAGCTCCCGGGTTCGATCCCCACTAAACACATTCTTCGGGAGGGATGAAGAGCCTTAACTGTGACTAAGCCCCTACCAGGATTGCCCTGGTAATAGGGGATACCTGTGGTTTACACCAAAAAAAGGTAATTAACATGAGAAGCCAAATCAAATTTAAAGCATTTTATGAAAGGAAAAAATTAAGGGTATTTTTGAATGGGGAATGGGGATGGAGGAGAAGATTGCCCCGAGGTGGAGATCGGGCCGGGGATAAAATTGGGAGGCGGGGAGTGGGGAGGTATTCTATATATCCACTCATTCACTCATTTCATACTAAGGGTATTTTTGAAAAAAATTAAATTTGTGACAGTATTAGTTACCACTAACAAATTCCAATGCATTTACTTGGTCTTGATGATTTTAATCCAATATTTTTTATATATATAGAACCAGAGGTAGTATAAAAGAGGAATTTAAAAGAGAATAATAATAAAAGTGGTGGATTAATAATATGAGAGATAAGAGATAGTTTTTTTTTCAACACCACATGTATCCTCCATTGGAGATAATAAGCTAGGTAGAACCTCTATAGGCGGTAAAACTCTCTCTTAGAGTATTTAACACAGTAGCCCATCCGGGGTTCGAACTCGAAATCACGAGATAAGTTGAAACAACCCCGTACCACCATTAATTTAGGGTTTATAAAAACTAATAATATTAGTAATTGTATTTATTGATTTATGTGCATAACCTTAAATAACAAGCAAATTAAAATTAAGGGATTGCTTATTACATTGAAGAACACAATAATGTAATACTTATTTCTTTTATGTAACTAAAATGATTTAATACAGTGTATTAAATATTCCTGAACAGACCCTTCCTTGAGTAAGACTAAAGAAAGCAAGTGTTCAATGGAGCAAGAAATCGTGAGCTGTACCGACCACCCGGAAAATAAGTGACCTGTAGCCCCCAATTATATGCTAATTAAAGAGAAATTATATTTGTAGAATAACTTGTTTCAGTAATCTTGTACAATCATTAGAGGAGGAGATATAAAAAAAGGTGTGTTGTAAAAAATGGTTGAATGAATAAAAGGGATCTGTAATTAAAACCATTTGACGCTTTAGAACCGCTGCAACGCCCGCTCCTCGTGCTCTATCACTATTAAAGACACTCATTTCCACCATCAACACAAAACACAATGCCTCATTCTTCTTCTTCTTCTTCTTCTTGTAGTGGCTTCTTTCTATTCCTAATGTTCCTCTCCTTCTGTTTTCTAAGCACATCAACACTTGCAAATGCCAGGCATCACAGGCCACACCCTTACACTGTGGTTGACATAAGAAATGACTTGCCCAACACCACCCATGTCCAACTCTCACTCAGTTGCGACCAAGGTCCTTCTTCCAATCTCAAACTGGGTCATTACTACAACCGAACTCTCCAAGTGGATCATAATTTCGAATGCTCTGCAATGTGGTTGCCATGGTTCACCACTTGGGACGCCTACAAGGCCAAGACAGACAAACACCATCAAACCATTCATTGGTCCGTCAGAAAACACGGTTTCTATCGCAGCTTTGATGGATCTAAGTGGAAGCTCCAGGAATTATGGTATACTGAATGATTAAAATTATTCATGCTCTTCTCTATAAAGTTGTAGATCAATAATCATCAAGGTTAATTTCCTTCATGTAATAAGCAGTTCTGTCCAATTAAAGAAATCAATTTTCTGATATAGCCATACCAAGTAAGGAGTTTGGTTTTTATAAAAGTAAAATATGAAGGCTAGAGACACTTTTCTACTAATATAAACCATTATATGATCCCAATGGATATGGAACCGACATTTTTTACTTGACACCTTTGTATACTATTTTATTTTCATTTGACTGTTTTAGAAATAACAGTCACAAAAGTCAAGCTGTATTGAAAGCATGGGAATGCAGTGTAGAAGACAAATAGTTAAAGCAACATTTTTTTGGTGAATGGGGAAAAGGAAACAAAAGAAAAGAAACAAAACTACACTCTAGGAAACAAAAGGCCTAATGAGTCAGCCTGCAGTATGTCCAGAAAAACAGTGAAAGCAATATCATGATTAAACAAAAGCTGAGATTTGTTAGTATAAAGTTACAGAAAACATAAGAGAGAATCTCAACGTATATGAATTTCAGCCATTACAAATATTCTAGTTCAGCTATTACAGATTGTCCAACAAATATAGCTCGCAGCAGTTAAAAGTTATCAGTAGTAAATGAAATTGCCTCTTTTTATTCCAAAAGAGACCCTCCACCTCCTAACATCCCGTGCAAAAAAAATCTTGAATATGTCATTAATGCACTAAGAAATTAAACTGTGTAGGCAAATATTCAACCCAAATCCAGCCAGGTCAGGTATAAGTATGTAAGCAGTGCTTCCCCGGTGACATAACCAGCTAACAATTCTTTATTGATATATTGAACAATATCCTCTAGAATTCACAAATTCACACTAGATATTTAGTGCCTCAAGGAAACTCCAATCCATATAAATTACTAAAATGAAAAATTCACCGGTTACAAGCAATTCAACAATGTAGACATTCTGTTTGTACCTGTTGCCATGTTCTATATTGTCAGTAATTAATTACAACACCGCCATCTCAGTTGTGCAGCGCCCTTCCAAATTAACACATTCTACCTTAATGTCAGCATGGACTAACATTTCTTGTGAGAATAGTATTTGAAGGACTTCTCACTCAACAATCAACATAGAAAATGGCTCAATAATCCACATAACCACTTTTCTATGAGACCACCAATTTTGAGGCAGAAACCTTGACATTCAGAAGACTCCACTGATTTTAGACCAATGCCAAACCTACCCAGTTATCTCCTTTATATCAGTTTTTACTTCTTTATCTTCATGATCAGATTGAAAATAACGAACCCCAAGAGTTTTGTAGTCCCATACCATTTGAGATATTTCATCTTGAGGAAGACTCAATCCTTTCTGCTTAACATATCTGAGCAAGTCACAGAAAAACTTTGGATTTTCAAGTTTTATATACTCATGCAACACCCTCTCATGTTCTGGTATCCAGTTTCTCGGGAATGGGGTATAATCACAAGATGGAATTAAGGACATGTGTGAAAACTGAACACCTTCAATTGCATCAACCAGCCCCATCCTCAAAAGATCTGAATACTCAGGTGCAGAATTGTTACTACTCTCCCTCAGAGGACGGCTGAGATTTCGTGAAGCTATTCCATACACTTTGGCACGGGACTTCAGCCTGTACCTAGCAGCATACAACTTAGCCAAAGAGCTACGAACGACATAGGCACAAAAGCCAACAACTTTTTTGCGATTATCAGCATATCTATACCAATCAGCCATGGTCTCAAGGAATTTATTCATTTGGGAGTTTGTATGAGCTTGACCTGAATACAACATAGGATTACAAGGAAGTGGCTCAGGGTCCTTATCACCCTTCACAAGTTCCAGCCTCCTAAACTGGCGAATGCATTGTTGTAAGCAAGCAGTAACTGAAAGCAAAGTCCCCACACCCTTTTGACTCACAATGTTACCTCCAGAACCCGTGTACCGCAAGGTTGGGTGTATCACCCTTCGGCATATTATATGATCCAAGAATTGGATTCCCCTAGTAATATGTTCAATCTCTAACTTGGAATTATCCAACCTTAACCCAAATGAACTCTCACAAAACTTCACAATTTTCTTCCTAATTTCCACTGCATCCTCCCTAGGTCCCCTTATCCCAATCAGGAAATGACCCCCATATCTTATGTAATCCATCTTCCTAGTTTTTTCTTTCCCACTAGATGGAACAAACTCTGGCCATGCAGGGTTATGACACCCATCATCAATCGAATGCTTCCATATGGAATCAAACTTACAAGGCCTGAAAAACTCAACAATCATTTCCTCCATCATATGATCCAATTCATTAAGGCAAACATTAGCAAGCAATGGACTTAAAATCCCACAATGGCCATAAGAGGGTACCTTAGCAGCCTCCTCAGGAGCGAAACTGAAGAACGTTCTTAACCAATAAGGATCTGGTTTCGGTTCATTCTCTTTGAGAATCCTCTTTTTCGTAGCTCTCTTCTTCTTTTCCTTCTTCAACTCCTCACCTTCTTCTTTGCGCCCCACACGCCCCACAAACGCAGATTTTATCAAACCCAGCACTTTCTTATCCCTCGTGCCCTTTTCAACACAATCCATCACAACATTTACATCCACGTTCTCAAAAATCTCGCTCAAATCCCCTTTCAGAAACCATAAGTAACCTGCGAAGTTACTCCGAATCGTTCGAATAACCGTGTGCGCGTTTCGCCCGGGTCGGAATGCGTGTGATTTGGAGGAAAAACGGGGTTCGAAAACGGGCTCCAGGATCATCAAAAGAACCTCCTGAACGATCCTGTCCTGGAAACAGGGTTCGCAGGATTCGAGAACGGCTTGAAGTTTGCGTTTTGAGAGGGGTTTCGAGAAGGTTTTGTCGTTGGGGCTGCGAACCAATTGGTGGGTCTTGTCGTTCCACCTAAAACGGCCACGGAGAACAGCGTTGCGAAGGGAGAGAAGGTCGCGGAGGACGTGGGTGTGAATGGCGTTGCGGGGAGGGAAGGTGCCGGTGACGTGGGCGCAGGAGCGTTGGTAGGCGAAGACCCAGAGGTCGAAGTTGGAGAGGAAGCCAGTGAGGTTGGGGAAGGAAGTGTTTTTTGGGGAAGAGAAGGTTTTGACCCATAGAGAGGTGCATATGTCGATTGGGTCTTGTCTGAGCAGAGATTGAGGGTCTTGGTCTTGTTGGTCTTGTTTGTTGGGTTGGAGCTTGAGGGTGTGGTTCGAGGTTTGCAGGGAAGCGGTGGAATGGGTAGAGAAGAAGGAGTGAAAGGAAGAGAGTGTGTTGTGCACACAGCCACGGCGGGTCCGAAGGTGTTCGACGATTTTCCTCACTGACATTTTTCACATTCTCGCTGTGAGAGTACAGAAACACTGCATTCGCAAATGAGTCCTGAGTAGGCTAGGTCGAACTAGTGCTTATCCTTTGGTTTTGGTGTTAAATATGCTAGCATAGAAAATTATGTAATTGCACCAAATCATTATTCACTTTTAAGTTTTTTAGCCAATTAAATTTTTTATTTCTAAAATTAATTCGGGTTATTAAAAAAAAAAAAACCCGAATTAACCCAACTCGTCACCATTCTATCGATTCGAATTTGATGCTACTACCGATCTGACCCGATTATGCCCCTAAGTATCTCTTAGCATTTTTATGTGACTTAAAGATATTACTAAATTCTCTTAATAAAGTCTTTTTTTTTTTGGTAACATAAAGTCTCCTTTATTGGTCAATGCATTAGCGCGCGCGTTTAATTGATCATTTGTGTCATTTATTTCTTTATAAAGATTGATATTGAAACTATTACACAAGGGTAACATACTTACATCAATCATGATGAGTTCAAATGGCCTCATTTTATTGATACCTTTTCACTCATACCGATATATACCGAATCCTCTTTTTCTAAGGGAAATTTTAAACCGGAGATCTCATATACTATTTGAGAAGCTGCTTTAAACCTTGTAAAGGCAATGGTGATTTGATCAAATTGTTGGCTTCCTCCCATCAATCACTGCACAGCTCAAAACTTTTATTTATGCTGTCTCTAACTTTATGCAAAAGATAATAAGTGGAAGTAACGGTTAGTTAATTGTTAGGAAACAAAATTAATCCACAGTGCTAATTAATATATTCTAGCCAAATAGTGAATGAAAGTTCATCACGTGCATGGTTAAAAAAATATAGTATAGAAGCCATACAGTTTGATGTTACATGTGTGCTTAGATTTGTATTTTTTTTTAAAAGGGACGATTTTGACTGCAATTTTTTAAATAAAATAGATTAATACAAACGATGATCATTCGAATCATATCATATTCATACCCAAAAAAAAAAGAGTCCGATGGTAGGTGGCTCCACAAATGAGATGAGGACCCACACTATTCTTTTCTTGTCTGTTAGAATTTTGTTTTATATTAATTCAGGTTGAGTTGAGTCATGAGTGTATATATAAATATATAATATGAATGAATATTGTGACATGGATCCGACTTGTGTGGCACATCGTCTAGAGAGCCTTCCCTACAATACAATGCATGGCACGGCATCCATGCACGATCCAACAAAGTAAACGCTACGAAACTTCAATACATCCTATTCTTTTGCTTTCCCCAATGATGCAAATTCACATGCTTCTCTCTCTCTTTCCTACTGCAGATTTCACCAAAACTCTGGCTAATCCCCCTTCTTTAATTTCGAGCAACAAACAATTAATTTAATTCTATGAAATTCATTAGTTGAAAAGAAAGAAACATTTATGCTTCAATAACAAACAGACATCTCCTCTGTCTGTAACAGAACTTCAAAATGAACAAATCTAATTAGTAGGAATAAAGAAAAAAAAAAAGACTCATAATTAAACAAACAAGAAAGGGAAATATATATACTGCAATGATCAAATCAAACTACTTTTACATTCTGACCAAGAACAGTTAAAGAACCATATGAAAAAGGGGCACTTTTATATATATGCATAAATGAAGAGGATCGATGCGCACCAGAAAGAAAATATAGGAAATTAACCAAAAGCTTAATTCACTGATTTTATTTCAGTGTACGTACATTTTGTTAACCTCTCTTAATTCTTATTATCTTCTATTACAAAATCAACATAAAGTAAGACAAAAAAGAAAAAAAGGAAGAGTGCAAGAAGGATCAAAAGCAATGACCAATTGTGGCTCTGGCACTTTCCTCATCTTTACTATCTCAGTTGAGTTCTGTGTATAATTTATGTGTGTAAATATTGGACCTTTATTTGTTCCTCAAGGTTGAGTAGTAGTGAGATGGCAGTGGAAGGATGTCACCGAGTTGGGTTGATCATTGTGGCAAGGTGAGGAACCAGAAGGAGGAACAAAACCCTTTGGAAGCATAACAGAGAAAGGTTGTGATTGAGGCTTGTTCTTGACCATCTTCTTTTTCTTCTTCCTGTGCTTCATGTTCTTGTTTCTGTTCACTCTCCTCTTCTGTCTGCTCAAAAACATGGGGTCACTGTTCTTGAGGTAGAACACTTGGTGGTAATTGGCAAGGGGGGTTGAAGAAGGGTTTTGGGGTTGGATCTCTTGGTTGGAGGAATGTGAAGAAGCGGTGTGAGAAAGGAGGAAGAGAAAAAACAGAGTTGTCAACATGCACTTGAAGTTGAAGCCTTGACTGAGATTGCCCATGAGAGAGAACAGAGAGGCTAGTAGTTAGTTAGAAACTTTCATTTGTGAGGAAAGGGAAAGAAAAAAATTGGGATGAAGGGGAACTCCAATGGGGTTGTTGTGGCTTTTGAGAGAAAAAAGCAGAGAAGAAGATCGATATATACTTATTATGTACAGTTTAAGATTGTTATATAAAACAAGTAGTGGTCAAACTGTGGGTTCTTCAATCTTCAAGACTTGAAGTAATTTTTCTCAACATGGGGAATATGGAATATAATTTTTTTTTTCTCTTTTCGGGATATCTTGTCTTGCTGTTTGTGATTGTGTCAGTGTGTGTGTGAGAGAGAGGATGGTTGTAAGCAAATAAGCAATACTTTTGAATTAACCATTTCATGACCTTCTTTTCTGTTCAACTAAAAAGTTAGACTAAAATTCGGTCAAATAAACTAAGTTGAAACAAATAAAATTTTAGTGAAAATAGAAAGTTTTGAATTTTATTTATTTAAAACTTTTTTTTCAATATCACCTTTTTATTTTTTGTCTTTGGTGTTAACTCAACATCGTTAAATAATGATATAACTACCAAAGAGTTGTGGCTCAATTCGCAACGCAGGTTGAGATTGTGAGAAAAGGTCTGGGGTTCTATCCCCACTAAACACATTCTTCCGGAGGGGTGAGGAGCCTTAACTAAGCCCCAAATAAGATTGCCATAGTAATATAGGATACCTATATGATTTAAAAAAAAAATAATGATATAGCTAATGTTGAGTCACATTACCACTATCATATAGTGTTTGACCGTCTTGTATGTATGTTTATTGATAAGGCGGATGCTCTTTATGGAGCACATTATTGAGAGTTTGTGGTTGTGTCACAATATTGTTCTTGACATCCCATAGCACATAAAAACCTTGGGAGGAGATTTGATAATGCCCTAGCTAGCTAGATATTTTATGTAGATTTCTGAAATTTTGGTTAGTTTATGTAGAATAATAAAATTGCAACTATTTCGAAGGGGGTTGGAAAAGATATATATGAAGGTGAGAGTAAAAAGAAAATAGGGGCAGATGACTAAAAAGAAATAATAATTGTGGGATTTAAAATGAAAATGTGAAAATACTTATACAAAATAAACATTTAAAAATAAGGGGTTAACCAAATGGAGGATAGTCCAATGGTTAGAGATAGAGGAAGACTAAGTAAAATTATAAGTCAAACAACCAAGAGTGATTTGTAAATAAATAAGTTATCTTTAAATGTAAGATATAATATAACTATATATGGTGCATGAGATAATTCACTCTATGACATCAAAGAAAGGTAAGAAGGGCTACACATGACTATTAAGATTGACTAGGAAGAGACCATTACAAATAAAGTCGGAGTTTGTGAAATATATTATTCTGGATATTGGTTTTTGAAGAAACTTTCCACCAGTATTTAGTATTACACATCTTCCTTGAATGTACCCTTGTTCTAGAATGTTGAGGCTATTAACCTTTTCCGTCCATTAAAAGGATTTTGCCATGAAGACCCTCCTGAGTTATTTTGTTCTGTGCATGTAAGGACTATCTCATCTAATTTTTGTAATTGTCAATGATAACCTTTAGAAACCTTCATTCTTCTCAAAAGATAGGGCATATATTTCTCAGTTATTACTAATGAGTTTTTTTTTTTTTTTTCAGAGGCAAATCTCGATAAGGTTAATATTATCTCTCATTGCTAAGTCCTAAGTCGCTTTTGTAACAACTATATATGATTAGAGAATTAACAAAGTCAAGGACCAAGGTATTTTCTCTATAAACGTGATCTATACCATATGAGAAATAGTATTTATATAGGCTCTTGGATTTAGTAAGACTAAGAACTTGAATAAATACTTATGAGATCTCATTATTGATTTAAAGGGTCATACATGTAAATTATCAAAACCTGGTTGATAGAGTTTAATTGTCTCCATTTGAGCAATTGGAAAGTTTCATGTCTGGTCTTCTAACTCTCACTTAATCAATCTTACCAGTAATCCTTTCTTATACCATGTCAACTGTCTCCCTTTCGTTCATCACATGTAAGGCCATAAACAAGAAGTTTGATATTGTAAAATTCGGCCTTTAAAGTCCATAGAGGTCTATTTATTTTCTTCAGTTCCCCATTGTTTCCATATCCTTTCTTGTGGACATGTGTAATTCTTTCTTTGCTTAATTTAATTTCTAAAGCATTGACCTTATATTCACTATAAATGTAATATATCACAAAAATTTATGATATCGTATGATTCATATAAGATGATTTGTTTGGATACTTATGATGATAATTAAATTCATATCATATGGGTGGTGATAAAAAAAATAACCTATAATAGGTAGATTTTTTTTTTTGTAAAATAATTTCAGGTTTAAGCGGCTTTATGAAGAAAACATACATATAGATTTAATTAAAATAGTACTCAATACATCTTATAATTAAAATTTTAAATATTTTTTATAAGTTATTTATGTTATATTTTTTAATCAATTCACTCCATTTTGTTAGTTTTATAGCTTGTGTTAGTATTCAAATAATATTTTAGTAATTAGCTTGTAATGAAAAAATGATACTTTAAAACCCACAAATATTCCATTTAATTATAACATAATTAACCAATACATCCAAATTTGACAATATAAACACCTATTGAATTTGTTTGGCGATAATACAAGTATGCAGACAATTCTTGAGAATTATAGGCGATAAAGTTATTCCTATGAGTATTTAACATAATTATATACTAAAGCTCGTGCCAACTAAAATAGCTTCATGCCAATTGATCTTTGCCCTCGGTGGTATACACATATTGAATATGAGTATTGACATTAAATGACAACTTAAGCAAATATAAATCCAGCTTCATATTTTTATCTTCAACAATTCATGAGAATATAAAATCTCTAATTAACCCTTTATATATTATTTTGGACATCTTATTCTAAAGAGTGAAACACTCACTCCCTCAATCAGAATATAATGTTACTTTTTGTATTTCTTCACTAATTTCATTAGAGCGTATCTTTCACACTCATTACTCACAAAGATCGTTCAATATTCTCTTAAAACTCTCTTGCTCCTTTGAAAAGTTGAAATCTAAATATATATTATTCTAATCCTTAACCTATTTTTTTTATTCCAAAATTTTAATTCAAATTTTAATTCTTATCATTATTATTTAATCATCTTCAATTAATAATTAATTATATCTACAAATGCTCAAATTTAAAGCTAAAAAAAATGGTCAAATTTAATTTTTTGAACAACATTAATTATACTTGATTAGCATCTCAAAATTTAAATTATATAAAATGATATGATAATTTTAAAATTATATGCATTTCCTAGTAATTGAATAATATAGTTGAAATAGTTGATCTTATAAATTGATATTTTAAATTTAAAACAGTTATGTTTGAATGTATATTCAAATTAAATCCCTATTTTAAGCTAATTGTTTCTTAATATATATATATATATACTTTAAATTCAAATTATATATACAAATAAAACTATTTATATCTTAATATTTATAGATGAAATTTAAATTATTTATTTTAAATCAAACATATACTTCATATTTAATCTATTTACTGTTAATATATGTATATTAGTTATATAAAAATGAATATTTTTTGTGCATTGCACATGATATATAAAAGAAATCCACTTTCCCATGCACTACGATCAGGGTTTCTCTTCGTATTGTCTTTCTTTGTCCACGCATCAACCTCCATCTCATTACATAGTGACACCGTCCTCCTTTCCTTCTTAAATGTTTAAAAGTATTTTCGCTTTGAGCTTTGAAGTATATCGATGTCAAAGAGCGAGTAATGAGTGGGCAGTGTGTGTGGTGCAAGTATTTTGATGCAATGAAGTGTGTGTGATCCACCATCATCACCCCTTCTGATATGATAGCCTACTCATCTTTAGTAGGTTCTCCACCACGAGTAAGGGTTCGACGCAAACTCAAAGAATAGAACCATGGCACCATCCACCATCTCCAAGCCTGCTACCTTTACCAAAATCGTGGCTATGTCACAAGTGCGTGTGGACATGCCGCTAGCAATGCAATAAGCAACCCTGGTGCCTTTATAGGTGACTATAAGGTGTAAGGTTAAGGTTAATAGGGTTGCAATGGTTGTTGTAGATGATAAAATTGTGATTGAGGTCTGGCTCTATGAAAATTTACCTCATCGTCTCGTGCTCCATCATTGTGAACGTCACTAACGCATAGTTTGTGTTGTCTTAAGATGTTTAGTTTCTTGTTTCTATGTTGTCACATTGTTTTCTTGAGTGTGGATGTCGCTTAGTGTAGATTGGTACCTTGTTAATGTTGCTGTTGTTGCAAATCTTGGAGGTTGAAATTGGCATCGGATACATTTTACAAAATAATAGTAAAAATGAAAAAAAGGAGATTACTTTGATTTTTTAAAATTATTATGTTAATTAAATAGACCTCAACGGTTAAATTATTTAATAATAAAGATGAAATCACTTTATTTAGTAAAGTGAGAAGACTCGCTTTATAGGAGTCATATCCTTGAATGAGAATGGAAGAATATTTATAAAAATACTTTGATACTTAAGTAATATACATATATGAAGAAAAATAAAATATGCATCAATACATTAGAAACACCTCTCTTAGCTTTCCCACGGTACATATCAGCATATTCAGCATATTCAGCATTAGTAGCTAGCTTTTGAACATTTTTTATAGGGTTAAATATGTTTTTGGTCCCTCTCATTTATTTTTTCGTTGGTTTTGGTCCTCCATTTTTTAAAATCACATGCTTTTAGTCATTCTTATTAACTATACTCTGTTAAGTGTTAAGTCACTTTCGCAGTTCCACTATGACATTTCCCGGGTAAAAATTTACAGAAAATTTCTTGCGATTTTTTTTTTCTAGAAAATTCATGTATAGTAAATTTTCAAAAAAAACTACAATTTTTTTTACATAAAATGCTACTCCCTCCATTCCATTTTGACAGTCGTTTAAGGTTTCTACACACAAATTAAGAACAATAATAAATGACTTAAAAGACATAGTAATCTTACTAAATTACCCTTATTAATTTACTACACACTTTTTTTCATTTTACCTAAATATATTAATGAGTAGTGTGGTGCACAGTTTTTTAAGTTTCTTTTCCCATAAAAGTGGGAGGGTAAAAATGGAAAACTACCATTAATACTCACATAGAAACTAGAGAACGACTCATATTATGAAAAAAATTTATTTTCCTAAAACGACTATCAATATGAAATGGAGGGAGTACTATAAATTTTCTTGGCTTAAATAACTTTTTGGTGCTTCTAAAATATACGATTTTTGCTTTTGGTAATTATGAAATTATTTTTATTTTTTTGTCCTCATAAAATTTAAAAATTTTGTAAAAGGTCCTTATTATCATTTTTTAATGATGTTTCATGCATCTAGACACGTCACATCATATATATGCCACCTCAGCATGATTACTTATATGACATGGTTGGATGCATGACAAATGGCAATAAGGACATTTTTCAAAATTTTTGAATTTTATGAGGATCAAAAGAATAAAAAAATTTTATATGGACCAAAAGCAAAAACCACATATTTTACAGTGATCAAAAAGTTATTTAAACCACTTTGTTTTGTTGTAAAAAAATCTATAGTAAATTTCCTGCAAATTTTAGAATCTAAACAAAATTTCATTCGAATTTTGAAATCTGCACGAAAATTCGAAGCTAAATCCATAGAAAAATATACAAGAAATATTACTACGTTATCACTTAGTAGAATATAACTAACGAAAAGGACTAAAATCATGTGATTTTGAAAAAATGAATGACCAAAACCAATGAAAAAATAAATGAGAGATCAAAGCCAAATTTCACTATATTTTGAGGGACTAAAAACATATTTAACCATTTTTTATATAAAGCCTTCGTTTTTTTTTTTTTTTTTCCGTTGGTAACTTGTGTTCCTCAAAATATTATTAACTTGTGGAATGAATGCCCGACCAAAAAGTAGATATTTCTTAGTGTGCCCGGTGGAGTGCTTCTTCTACGTCCTTCCCACTGGTCAGATAGGGACTCATGACTTGATGTTCATGCCTAGATTTTAGAAGTGGCAAATGACTAATAATGCATGAGAAATTAAAATGGTACGCTATGAAACCCCCACTAACATCAATTACTAGCCACTTGCTTCGATATATGCAATGATATTTGCAACTTCAAGTTTCATTGTTCTTCCGATTAATAAGAACTTCCATTTATATATATCTTGCATTTAATTTGTTCCTTTCCCTAGAGACTAGAAATCAATTTTCACTCAAACACCAATTGTTGGTATATGACACCAACAACAATTAAACATGTGAAATTAAAGATATATACTTATAATATGTAAATTGTGTGACTTGCTCAGTTAGATAAAATTTTGTTTGAACAGCCAAACAAAATAATTATTATTATAGAGAGGTACAAGGGGTACCCCAAGCTCAGGCAGATAATATAATGAGAACTTATATTAATTAATTTGATCATACATCCCATTATATATATTGAAATTAATGTTCCTTTTTTTAGGGACTATAATTAATTCAATTCAATGTTACTCAAGCAAATTAATCTCATATAGTGCTACCAAATAAGCCCCAGCCTGCAGTAGTTTCTCAAATATGTGGCAATAGCACACACTATTGTGATTGAATATAAAGAAAGGGAAGGGAAGGATCAATTTGCCCGACAAGCAGTATCTGCTTTCTTTCATGGAAGCAGATGCAAACGGAGAACGATGAACCTTATTATGATGGATGAAGTGACCCACCATTTGAAGGGCGAAGAAACTATACTGCATTTTGGTATGATAGTCGTTAGAGTCACATGTTATCTAGAGATAAAGATTTAAATAAAAGATAAAAGTCTTGGGCAATACTCACCTTACGAGTTAGATTTTAGGGTTGAGTTAGGCCGGGTACAAAATTTAATATGGTATCAAAGCTTAATTATCATAGATATTCCGTTAATTGTTATTTGGCAATTACTCGTAATTAAAGTTGTCCACTCTCCAATGTCCACCCTGAGCGTGAGTAGATGTATTAGAGTCCCATATTGTTTAGAGATAAAACAAAATAAAAGATACACGTCTTGGACCGTCTTCATCCTACAAGCTAAATTTTTGGGGTTGAGTTAAAAATAGCATCCCATTCATTCCCAGCACCTACGGAATATGGCTCAGTGTGCACATAGATTATTATCACTAACCTTTCTCTTATTTGCACGTAACTTCTGCTTAGTGGATAAAGCACGGAACAAAACAGGATTAGAAAGAAATAGGCTTCCTACGGAATTTGTATATATGCTTTCGTTTTCTTGGTTAACGTATCTTTGAGCTATATCTTTGCTATCAACTAAGGTGGTTTCAAGTTATATGTTTTGAATTTTTTAAAAAAATTATTAAAAATAATTAAATATTTTTTTAATTTATAATATAATTCTCAGAATATCCCTACTATATTAAACATAATGAAAGAATAAAAGGTTATGGTGGGATTTTCACACAAAAGTGGTATGAGAGTGTATCATTTCTAACCTTTTCCTTGAGAATAGAAACTATGGAAAAATATAAGTTACCATAGGGATATGGAAATTATTTTTTTCCTGGAAATGATTTATACCCGAGAATAAATTTATTTAATTTTGTAACAAATTTCAAAACTTGAATCCTAATTTTTTTATAAATATGTCGGTCAATTAAACTTGTAAAACACTGCTTCATTTATTAATTAAATCACAGTTGAATTAAATACTATCTCCGGTCATTTTTAATATAAGATTTTTGAGAATTTTGTTTCTATTATTCTTTTTGCAACACCATTCATGAAATTTTAGAAACATTTATTAATTTTTCCATCTTTAACCTTCATAATTAATGCATTTAAAACACATTTTTTTAATATTGAAAATTTTAGTTTTAGAAATATTGAAAACACATTTTCATAATTAATGTATTAAAAACCATTCATAAAGTTTTAGAAATATTTGGTTAAAGTGAGAATTAAATAGTTTGATTTTAAATACAAGTAAAATTGAAAGTTATAGGAGATTTTTAAAAATCAATGCATTAAAAACACATTTTTTTAATATACACGTTTAAGTCAAGAAGAGTCTTATAAATACAACTAAATGTAGTATTAAATAGTAATAATCTATTAAGTATAATATATATTATATATCAATCTTTTTATAACATTAATTCTAAGGTTGAAGATAACAATATTTAAAATGAAAATATTTTTTATATAATATTTTGCACGTTTATACTTCTAATGTAATAAATATTTTTCTTTTAGGTAAAAAAATTCCATTTTTGATGTTTTTACTTTGAGGCCTAAGGTTGATGCTATCAAAATCTTATATATATAAAATACACGGGGATGTTAAATGACTCCTGTAACTCTTGGTAAAGTCATATGTTGCTTAAAACTTGTTGTAAAGTAAGAATTTATCAAATTTAATCATTGAATAAAGTGATATTAATATGATGATCATACATACCAAAATTTTAAATAAATTGAATATTTGTATATATATAATTTTGTAATCGACATTTACTTATATTACAAAAAGCAAATTATACTATAAATTAAAGTTATTTAATGAAGTATCGAATATATTTTGAATTTATGAAACTTTCTACACTTGATCTACTTAACGAGAATTTTCAATCCAATGACTGGATTGATGAAATTCAATTTTCATAAAAAAAATTAAGCAGAACAACTTTACCAAAATTATTGAAGTAACTTGAACCGCACACAGATGTTTGTGTGAATGATATAATAATATATCTAAGTTCAGTAATCAGGAATAAATATAATGTTTATGAGTTCTTAGGAGTAAAAATTACCCTTAAAAATAAGTTCAAACATACCTAATGACTTTGTTGGTTTTCTATATCTATCAATTTTTTTAAAACAACGATAGAAACATCAAATAATTTGTTTGGATTTATATTTTTAATTTAGACATCAAGCCATATGTGTAGCAAAAAAAGGCCTGACACCATCCTATAGAGAAGTATAATCACGGAATTCGAATTCACATATATATTTAAAAAAATAAACAAAGAGAAAACATTGCTCTCCCCGTGACTCTATTCTAAGTCAGACACACTTACCTTCCACCCTTTTATAATCTATTATAATTATAAAGAGTATACATTTATCCTCCATTTTAATTTATAAGTATGTATGTCTTTTTTTTTTTTGTAGAAAGAACACTGGATCACTGCCCCAAAAACCAGGGGAAAGGAAAACAAAGGCCCAAGGCCCAAACACCAACTGAGCTTACAAGCCGTATTCGAGAGATAAGAAATCTAAGATTTCTTTTTTTTTTTTTTTTGGGGGGGGGGGGGAACTTAAGATTTCTTATCTTTTTATTTATTTTTGGACGAAAAGATTGGAATTTCCAAAAAAGGAGCCCAGAGAAGGCTACTGACATACATCAAAGCGAAACAAACTTAAGGCCCAAAGATTGGAATTTCTTATCTTAGATTTCTTAGATTTCTCAATGGGCCTATTGGGCCGAAAAACTGTGTAGTCTTTTGTCCCTATTCAATGAGATTATGACCTTTGACAAAAAAAAAAAGAGAGAGATAAGAAATCTAGGAACTAAAACCCCGGCTTTGGGAGCAAGAAGTTTGCGCCAACAAGTATGTCTAATCTGTTCTTTGGGAGTTGCTTTTAGCACCCCCATTTTGCTAATCACTCCCTCTCTTTTGATTTTTTTTCTTAAACTACCCCCATCCGGAAAAAGGTAAAGGGTATTGCTGGAAAACCACTTTTATGAGGGTGCGAAAAGTAGAAGGGGGTGTGAAAAGCAAGTCCCCTGTTCTTTTGCTTCTTGGTTTTATATACCCTCCCAAACCACACACATGACCCATAGGAATAATAGAAAACTTTGACAAAAAAACTAGAATTCGACCAAAAAAAGTTCTAGAAAGCTTATCGGGGTTTTCGCCCCTCCTTCGAACCAAAATAAAAGATAAAAAATGTAACACAAGAATCCAGGTATCGTAGCTGCTCAGACAAACCTAGTTCTGTGGACCAAAAACAAACACTAAAATGATCCTGCGCCAAAAAATAAAAAATATAATGATCCATTTTTTTGGTCTTGTCTCGTCCCACATGACAGAAAAAGGTAGGATCCTTTTGACAGGCTAGGCCTGGTATCATTGCGGCCAAAACGAGGCTTCATAGTCATATACTTAACTTTTTTCTTGTGTAACTTGGAAGTTGAAAAACCTAGCAGAGAATTTTCTCTTAAAATAATACTCCAATATTTAAAAGTTTTTATTAATTGACTTTATTATTAATTAAAATAGAAATATTAAACATAATTCATTATGAAAAGTTAATAAATAATTTTTATCTTTAAATTAATTTAAAAATTAAATAAATTATAATAATATTTAAAAATTTATTAGAACACTCGAAATTTAATATTAGCAATACATTGAATGTTGTGATAGTTGTAATTTTCAGTAAAACATTTTCACTTTTACTTTATTATCATGTGTAATTAGAAAAATCGATATAATAATTCTAAAATGGCTTAAATATATTTTTAGTCCCTATAAATATAGGTCATTTTGTTTTTAGTCTGTGTAAAAAAATTTTGATTTTTTATTCCTAAAATATTTTTCGTTAGCCTTTTGGGTCTCTGCTGTTAACTTTTAGTTGATGTGGCAAATGGAGTGTCACGTTAGCATGCCACATGTGTTATTTTTGTCCAACTTCAATTTGTTTTTAGTCCCTATAAATATGATCTTTTTGATTTTAGCCCTTACAATTTTTTTTACCTCAATTTCATCCTCATCCAACATCGTAGTGTCCTTTTGCTTCCACTGCATCATTATACTTGAAATTCTGGAAATTATTGTGGGTTTAAAAAAAATAAATTCTTTATGTAACGACATTTTTTTCTCTGTAATTCTTCTTTTTCTATTTATTGACTAACAAATTTTCATTTGATTTATAATTACAAAACTTTTTTGTCAGTCAGCACAAATCTCATTAAGTTATAGGTTAATAGACATAAATCAAATGAAAAATTTGTTAGTCAATAAACAGAAAAAAATTAGTAAAGAAAAAAGGTCGTTAGAGGTTTTTTCCCCTTTATAGAGTGAATACAAGTACATTGAAATTTGAAATAAATGAACCGAGGAGAATTTTAAGAATTTCAAGTGTAACAATGCAATATAAACAAATGGACACTAATGTTGGATAGGGAAGGTGAAAAATAAAAATAAAATTATAGAGGTGAAAAATAAAAAAATAGGAACTAAAAATAAAATGACCATATTTATATTTATATAAAAACGAATTTAAGCTAAATAAAAATAACACATGTGGTAAATTGACGTGACACTCTGTTAATCATATTAATTTAAAGTTAACAACAATAATAAAAATATTTAATAAAATTTTTTGTAAAAATTAGAAACCACAAAAAATTATAGGAACTAAAAATAAAATAAATTATATTTATAGGACTTAAAAGATCTTAAAACTTTCTAAAATTTATCGAAGCTATGTATCGCTTTTTTATTTTATTTTTAAAAACCCTTAACTTTTTATAGTAATATATAAAAATATTGATTAACTCACGGGATATGCGATAAATGAACATTGAACATTGTCGAGTGTCGCAATACGGCGGTGGGAGCGGGCCCGCCAGGAGACCGGGCTCTCAGAACCCGTAATGAAAGCCTGTCTGTATCAAATAACTAATAATTAATTCGACAAAAAAAAACTAATAATTAAATAATATTCAACTTTCACTCTTTTCTATAATATCAGGAAAAAAAAAAAAAACCGCGTCCACACTGCAGATCGCAAGACACTTTTGTCAAATATCCATAATTTTCAAATCAAACTTTATTTTAATAAAGTGTTCATTTTAACCTAAGCTAAACAGCAAAAAGACCATAGTACTGCACTACTGCTGAGAATCTTAAATAAAAGGACACTCACTCCCCTCCTCTCTTTGCCTTTGTGCTCCTCAAAAACAGAGTACACATACACGTATCAGATAAGAAAAATAGAGAGAGAAAGAGAAAGAGAATACTTTTGAGCGTGCAGATGGCTCGGAGCTCCACAAGAATGAAATGGGTCTTCATGTTCATGTCTCTAATCCTACCCCATTTGGCCCTCACAACCCTCGCTGAAGATGGTAATGTCCCTCTTCTCAATCTCTACTCTTTCTATGTCTATGCTTTCTTTGCAACTTGGCTACTGTTTTCAAGTTTTCCTCTTTTTTGTCCCCTGAGATCTGACATCATAGTTGCTGGTTTTGCATTTGTTAATTGATATATGCGTTTCAATTTGTGTACTATTCCATGATTTTGGTGGGTTTTAGTTCCCTTCCTGTTGTGTGGTCTACGAAGATGAAATGCTAGTAATTGGTATTGTAGCTCTAATTGAAATGGCCTTCTGGCTGCGGGTGGGGCAAATTCTGGGTTCTATTTTTACCAGTTAACTCTGCTACTATATTTTATTAAGGATATACCGATTATAGAAAGAAGAGAGTGATCTATTGGGTCCAAACTTAAAGCACTTCCTTATTTTGATTGGGTTGGGCAAGGAGGAACAATTGATATAGTCCTCTACACTTTGTGAGGCTTGAATATGATTATAATGGTTCTTTCTAAACTTGTTTGCGAGTAACTGTAGATATATTTTGTCTTTGTTTGAGGTGTTCTACTTCTATCTTTTCCATTTTGACGACTCTGAACTGAAAACCCGGCTTCCTCTTTGCTATGAGCAATTTTTATCAGTGATCCTCACCTTTTTTAACCACCCAATGGTGTTGTTTCGTTTTCCACCGACTTTGTTATTCTAATTTCATTTTTTATTTTGGTGAAGGGTGCTTCTGATTTATGTCAGCCCCTATTTCTTATTTCTCCATGGAGTTAACCTGTTTAAAGTTGTACCAAAAAAGGAATGAAATTAAAAAAATAAACTATGACAGCAAATTTTTTTTAAAATGGTGCTAGTTGCAAGTGTTTTGAAAGTGGATGCGTCAAAATCTATACAGCACACATAAATGAAAAGTAAAGTATTTTTCAAGTATGAATAAAACATTTTAATAATTTGTTTAGCTATTTTTAGTTGCTATAGTTTCTGATTTAGGCATTTTAAAAATAATAATAATTATGTCTTAAATTTAGCTGACATCAGTTTTATATAATTTTAATGAAAATAGTTAAAATGAACTGAACTGAAATAAAGTCATGTCACTAGCCTTCTTAAAATTACAAGAATCAACTGTATATGACCAATTTCCTTGTCCTAACTATCCCATAACCTCCTTTTTTGGGTGCAATACTGCACATGGCATATAGATTAAGATATCTAAAATGCACCGCAAAACATCGCCATCCTGCAATTATGGATTCCTTCTGGCATATAAGACTAAAAAACCAACATGTAAATAAAAAGGAAGTACCAAAAACTCTACCCTGAAAAATTTAGATCAAAATAGTTACTTATAGATGATCATAGTAGGGGAAGAAAATCAAAATCATAACCAACCTAGAGATGCATGAAAGAAAGCAAGGCCAATAGGGCATATGGGTCCCAAGCAAAAGACCTTTGCGTTTCTTGTTATCCTAGGGATGCGAAATTACCGAATTGACACAGTGTTCCCGCCACTCACCACTTGCTTTTTCCCCTCCAATCTAGAGCAAAGTGCAAGGACCTTTCCGTAAAGGACGCTAGCACCACCTAATCCTATTGCTACTATCGTCATTTAGGTCACTATCTATTCTATTCCCATACCAAAGCCATGCTCCGTTAAATAATAAAAAGCACAACAGTAATAAGAAGAAAAAGTACTTTTATTTTTCAGTCAAAGTGAAAGGATTGAGAGAAGAGCGGGGACATGGGTTAGGAGTTTGGACCCACGCGCTACACGCGGCTTCTGATAATTCATGGTGATTGGACCAAGCCTCAATTTGTTCCCTATCAACATCATCTTTTGTCATTTTTGTCAATGGAAAAATCCTCCTTCAAATCTTCCCCATCCCCTGGCTCGCTTCTTATCACAACACAATTGAGAGGTCTTTCTGAATTGTACCGTATTTTGTTCCTTTTTAATTGGTTACTACTTGTGCTAGTGTGACTGTGCACCTTCGCAAGTTGGCACGTATTGAGACTCTTTTGAAGGGTAGCTTATTTTGTTCTTGTTCCAACGTGGGCTTTCACATTCTTGAGGCCCATTCTTGGATAAGGTGACCCAAATCATACGCTAGTAGTCTATTTAATTTAATCTTTAGTGTGCTGCGCCGTTATTGTTGTGATAGATAGGCATTAATATATGGACGGGGCCAGACATAAATTGGAAAGAATGGTGTAGGTAAGGTGTGCAATCGCTATATAACAACGCGGATATTTGTTACGTTCTCTTTCTTGTTCAACATAAATGTTGATTGCCATTGCATTTGGTTTGAATTGCTGTGGGTTGGTTTGGAGCATGTGCTTGTGGACAACACCTTGACAATGATTCTGCTGGCCATCTACCTTGAGGGCAAAATGTGGCCCCGCACTCGTCACAACTTTATTACATTCTTGAAATAAATGATATTCATTTTATGCTTGATGCTTCTAATCTTGTTTGCATGAATCAGCAATTGTTATGGAGTAATTATTTTGGATATATGATGATGATTTATATTCACTTCACCATTTGTCACCTGTATTGGAGCCAATGCAATTAATTATAATTAACGCCACTTTCTGAGTCAAGTAAATACGTATGTTTTTATATCGCCAATGCCATGTTTTAGAAAGTAAAAGTTGTGTACAAGGACTTGGCTCAGGTGATGAAGGGTGTGCAGTCAATTTTAATGTTGAAAAAAATTTCATAATTTAATGAATTTATAAGGAAAATCGGATGATACTGTTTGTAGCTATTGATTTTGCGAGAATCATGAACTATTTGAATTTTGAAATGATAATTAAATCTTGTCAATGTCGAATTTTGTTTGGGTCCCATGAGTTATACTTTTAAAATTATTATTTTCCTTTTTATTATTATTTTATTAGAATTAAGGGTTAATTAGGCTTAATTTCAAAAGGCGTTTGGGGGGTGGGGCATCATATCAAAATAGATCAACGATGTTTAAAAATACATATAGTTATATCATTGCATATTGTCCTTTTCGCTTTTTTCTTTAATCTTTTTAACCAAGTTTATCCTTAGTTTCTCATTTTGGCAAAATTTAAAGAGAGTTGACTGGTGGGTGATAGAATTAGTTTAGTTGTTGCTAAGAATTTGAATACATAGGTTATAAAGCTTAGATTCGATCTCATGACTAGTAATTTTCTTTTTCATAGCTAATTGGTAAATGACACTTTGACAATAAAGCATTTAACATGCTCCAATCTTTGAACAGGCTAAGATAACCTCCCCCTCCAGTATTCTATCTTACCATTCTGTTAACTAAAGTATTAAAATGTTCCTTTGGTCGTTGATTTTATTTATTTCACTAGCACTACGCTCTATGCTGAATTTTCTGTGTACCAAAAAAATTGACGTTAAAAAAATGATTTGTTGCAGGGCTAGTGGCAAATGGAGATTTTGAGGCAACTCCATCAAATGGGTTCCCAAGTGAGGCAATAGTAGAGGGCCCCAGCGAAGTCCCCAACTGGAAATCAAACGGCACCGTTGAGCTGGTGGAATCAGGGCAAAAACAAGGTGGGATGATTCTCATCGTACCGCAAGGTAGACACGCGGTGAGGCTTGGCAACGACGCTGAGATCAGCCAGGAAGTACCGGTGGAAAAGGGTTCCATTTACTCGGTCACGTTTTGTGCGGCTCGCACGTGCGCTCAGTTGGAGTCCCTCAACGTCTCCGTGTCATCTGCATCACAGCAAATAGACCTGCAGACCCTCTACAACGTGCAAGGGTGGAATCCTTACGCGGTTGCTTTCAATGCAGATGAGGACACTTTTAGGTTGGTATTTAAGAACCCTGGTATGGAGGATGACCCCACTTGTGGGCCCATCATTGACAACATTGCTATCAAGAAGCTTTTCACTCCTGATAAGCCCAAAGGTATCAACTCAAAAGCCCATCCTTCCCTCTCCTTAGTAGCTTATAATAATCATTTACATATTATTTGGATTGAAGCGTACATTTATGTTTTGCGGAGAAAACTTGTGACCTTATGTTTTTTTCCTGACAGGTGATTTAATGAACTTTACTGTGCTATAAATATTATTTCAAGTTGTGATTGTTTTTTTAATACATCTTTTTTTGTGATGAATGGTATTAATATTGGGTGTGCTGTGATTTTTAGACAATGCAGTAATCAATGGGGATTTTGAAGAAGGTCCATGGATGTTTAGGAATACTTCACTTGGTGTCCTGCTTCCCACAAACCTGGATGAAGAAACTTCCTCACTGCCTGGTTGGATAGTTGAATCCAACCGAGCCATCCGCTACATTGATTCTGATCATTATGCTGTTCCACAAGGAAGGAGAGCGATTGAATTGCTCTCAGGAAAGGAAGGCATCATATCTCAAATGGTTGAAACCACACCTGACAAGCTATACAGCTTGACCTTTTCATTAGGCCATGCCGATGACAAATGCAAGGAACCTCTTGCTGTCATGGCCTTTGCAGGTGACCAGGCTCAAAACGTTCATTACACTCCAAATTCTAATTCTACCTTCCAACCTGCTAACCTCAATTTCACTGCCAAGGCTGACAGGACTAGAATTGCCTTCTATAGTGTGTACTACAATACTAGAAGTGATGATATGAGCTCCCTATGTGGGCCTGTCATAGATGATGTGAGGGTCTGGTTTTCTGGGTCCAACGGGCTTCGTGGGCTGGGCTTTATTGGACTTGTGATTTTGGGTTTATTTTGGGCACTTGTTTAAAGGGTTTTCATTTGGTTTTGCCTTATTTAGTATTTATTGTTACCATGCCTAATAGAGTAATAGGTTCTTTTGGATTGGGGGTGTAGGTCAAGTCACATTCTCCAAATCTGTTGTATGTGAACTGGCATTAAGTTTATATAGTTTATGCTATGAGGAATGAAAATGTCTTAGCTGTATCATTCATTCTTCTTCACGGGTAAAGACACTGTAATGCGACTAAGTCTAAAAGTCTAAAAGGAATGAGTGATGCTTAAGTGAATCTCCGATATCCAAAGTATACCCACTTTCAAGATTTCACTCAACGATCGAATCAAACTTCTGAATGAATCTGTCCTTAGGTACCATGTGTGATACACGGAATGTGGTAGTTGAAGTGCATCTCAAATTTTTGTCATTTGTGGAATTGATTCTCTACAATGAGATGAAGGTAGATTAAATTTTGCTTTCGGATGAAGGTGACGCACAAAATCAGTTGTACAAATCTTTAAAGTCCACTATTAAAAAAAAAAAAAACAGGTATCCCATAAAATTCCACGAAAAATATAAGAGGTTCATATACTTATTTTAAAATTCCAAATAACTTATATATTTTTTAATTTAATGTGATAAAAGTTGCTGTCCACATCACTACGAACGAGTAACCTGAAATATCAACTCTACTATGAGCAATTGATCACAATCAAGCTCTCACCCTTTTTTACGCCACCTTTCTGACGGACTTATGCCTCATTCCACCATTAAGGACGCTTCTGTATACTACTCCAATGGCGAAGGCAACCAATTGTCATGGTGGGTTTAGGGGAATTCTTGTTAATTTCTTTAACGGCACCCGTTGATATGCTTAAACTGAGCGGGTAATCCCACCTCACATGAGGACCCATTAAAAGCAATCAATTAAGAAATATAACAATAATTTTAAACTTTATAAAAGTATAATAATTTAGATTAAATTAAAATTCAATCTACTTTTGTGTGTATATTTCGAATAATTCTTTAAAAATATATATGTCATTTCATATTTATTTAGTTTTCTAAAAAATAAACAAATAATTTATGAATGATAAAACTTATTTCATACGTTATTTGTTTGGGTTAAATATGTTTTTAGTCCCTAAAATACAGTTGAGATTTGATTTTAGTCCATGTAATTCAAAATCGATAGATTTAGTTCCTCAAAAACTGAAAATACCCCTTTGTAATCATTATCAATAAAAGTTCATAGCAAAATATGTAGTAAAATTGTGCAGTCAATAAAGATTAAATTAATGTATTTTTTATTTTTAAATGATCGACCCAACTAATTTAAAATTATAGAACTAAAATCAAATATTAAGTATATTTCAGAGATTAAAAACATAATTAACATCAATTTATTTTTTTCATTCTATTCTATTTTATTCTTTTTTATTTAATATATCTTTATTTAATCTTATCATTATTTTCCTAATTTTCTCATTTTATATCTTTACATTTTATGTACTCATACATGAGTCGTGTTTTTCTAATGAAAGGATAAACACATTTTTATAACGATTCTTTTACACAACTGAATAATAAATTAAAAGTAAAATAGTTTTTATTATAAATTATAACTATTATAATATACAATACATTATCTATAATAAATGTTATATTTTTTAATAAAAAATTTTCATTTTTAGTATATTATGTTGTGTATTGTTCCACATATTAGAGAATTTTTTTATAAAAAAAAATAAAGAATTTATTTGAAATAAATGTACTTTGGAAATATAACATATATTTCCAATTAGAAATGCTTTGATTTTTTTTTTTTCTTTTTGGAAAAGAAATGCGTTGAATTTAGAAGAGTGGTGTGTGACCGAAGCAAAATGGCAAGAAGGGAATTAATAATTTTCATTCATAAATAGGATCTGATCTGACAAATCAGAAGACTGTGGAGAGAGAAAGAGCAGAAAAGAAAGGGCGGGCGAAATTTCTTAGAGAGAGAGATAGACTACTCTCTCCTCGATGGAAGGCGGCGAACAAGGTGTCCCTTCTGCCACCGCCGCCGCTTCAACCGCCGGCGACCCCACCGCCTCGCCTCCTCCGCTCGATGATCCTGTTAGTGGTTCCGATCCCGCTACTGTCTCGGACGATGTTCCGGAATCTGAAATTCATGCTCTGATTTCAGACGATGAGCACGGGGACGATCATGACCACGATCACGATCATGATCACGAGCATGACCACCTTGACGAGGACCAGGACCGCGATCACGCGGCTGTGACCGGTGTTTCGTTGGATGATCTCAAGATCAAGATCATTAAGCAGGCAACACTTCTCCTCCCTTTCAACTATTCTCAAGCAACTTGTTTTTTTTTTTCTGTGTAATTGGCGTTCGGTGATACTGTCCTATGAAATCGAATGAGTCAAAAAGTGAGAAAAAAAAAAAAAAAACCCGAGTGAATCTGGTTTTTATATCATTTGCAGCATTTCGAAACGGTAATTTGATAATTATTAGCTTAAAACCTTGAAATTGTGTTTTCAAAGTATTAGGTTTTGCTGTTTGGATATTTACCCTGCTTCCATTAGCCTTGCTCTAAGTTATTGGCTAACTTCTCGACATAGCTTAGTGAATTTTTATATTGATTTTGCAGGTGGAGTATTATTTCAGCGATGAAAATCTCCCCACTGATAAGTACCTGTCGGGCTTCGTCAAGAGGAACAAGGAAGGGTTCGGTGAGTGATAAGTCTTTTAAATTTCTTGGTCTAGTTTGATTTTAACTTCGGCACTCTTGAAAACTTTATCTCAAACCTATTTATTGCCTGGGTGGTTCACATGTATCATGCATTATGCTGTTACTATCCTAGATATAGTGTATATTTGATTTGACATTCAGGAACGCGTTGGAAACTTGAGTTTACGTTAAACCAAACATACCTTATTCATTTTGGAGTTTCTCTCCAAGGTTGAAAAATAAATTTCTTTGTAAGAACACGTGGAATAGTGTGGGCTTTGTATAATATATTTTGTAGTAGATCCTAAGGGAAGGGAAATATTAGACCTTCTTCTTTCTAGAGTGCCCCGACCTTTGAATTTGCCTATATGCATGAAGTCATGCAGCCTGAAGTCATGGAGTACTGATAACAAAGTTGAATTGGCAGTGTGATAATTGTTTAAATCTTCATGTTTAGAGACAGATTACATATGTGGAATTACTATTATTTAACAGTTAACACTAGTTCTTCAACTATACTGCTGGGGGATAAGGGCTGATCATTTTTCCTGTTTTCTAGAGTATAGATTATAGAAGAAAAGAACATATTTGTCGATGCAAGTGAGCTTATTTCTATTTTTCTCCATTTGCAAATGGTTATCCAAAGGTGATCCATTAAAGTTCCTGATTCGAAAGGTGATTAGTGATTTGAATTGAAAGATGCACTAATTGTAGCAGCACACTTTCTGTATATATACTAAACCAAATAACAAACAATGATGGTATACTTAAAATGATATTAACTATGTAGTGCTTTTTCTAGAATAATCTTTAATTCACTTCTTCATTATATGAAAAGCTTGATGAAAATTTGGCAGTATGAGAATTGTTGTTTATTCAATTTAAGAGCATTTTCTAAGTAATGCACGTACTCCTGCAGTCCTGCATGCATTATATGTTTTCAATTAAAATCTATTCAGATAATCTTGTGATGTAAGAATAGGGTGTTTCTTGTTTGCTTTAGGACTGCAATGAAACATCTATTGCTGTCTTTGCCCTTTTTTAATTATTATAACTTCGCTTATCTATATGAAAACCATATTATTTATGGAGTTGTCACTATTATTTGTCCATAGCTCCAATGCCTGTATTTATTTATCATGTCATGTAACTCCTAGTTACACTGTTCATGCAGTTCCTATATCAGTAATAGCTTCTTTTAAAAAAATGAAGAAGCTCACTCGAGACCATTCATTTATTGTTGCTGCTTTGAAGGAGTCTTCACTGCTTGTATGGTTCTTCATTCCTTGTTTTGTCAACATGTATAGTCATGTACTTCAATGCACCCCTCTACTTCAAGTCCTAAGGAAAAATTTCTTTCATGGGGACTGCAGGTTGTTAGTGTTGAAGGAAAAAGGGTTAAGCGGAAAAATCCACTCCGTTTCAATGAATTTAGAGATCATAAGGTATTTACTTCAAGGAGCATGCTACGTTTTTTAGTCTATCCTCTGTTATCCCGTGTCTTATTCTTGGACTCTAGTTATACACTGTTTTGGTAGAGAATTTTCCGGAGAACCATTCAAAGGAGAACATTCGGCAAATATTCCATGAAGCTGGAAAGTATGATCTCTTCTTTAACTTATGCTTTTGTTTCGAGTCTCATGAAGGATGTTACATTTTATTTGTGCTTCCAAATCTCTAATTATGCCAAAAATGCCTTTTAATATGCAGTATAAAGAGGATAACCATTCATGATCCGCATTCTAGTGTGGATTCTGCAAAACATATCAAGCAAGATAAGTATATTAGTAGTAAGGTATGGAACCATCTTATGTTTACTGCTAGCCTTAAATATGGAGTGTTCTTGTTTTTTCACTGCATTGTTGCTGTTATTATAACTTACATTTTGAAGATTTGAGCCATCTCAGCAATGAACTACAATATGGATGCTTTTTTATATTCTTTTCCATTTGAAACTTTCCTTTTTTATAATTAATGTGGATATGATTTCGTGTTTAGTTGATTTCTAGTTCCAACTATGGTAGTAAATCAAAAATTGCATTCTCCGATGATTCATACTTGGCTGCAATAATTGCTTGCATCTCTCAACCCCCCTTTTAAAAATAAAATAAAATTCCTTCTCCTTGTTGCTCATGAATTGCTATGGTGATTACTTTGAAAATTTCCTGTGGCCTTGATTTGACTTTTTAGGAGTGAATGAAACAAAGTTCGT
Source organism: Sesbania bispinosa (assembly GCA_026901365.1). Taxonomy (NCBI): domain Eukaryota; kingdom Viridiplantae; phylum Streptophyta; class Magnoliopsida; order Fabales; family Fabaceae; genus Sesbania; species Sesbania bispinosa. Next base: position 1,243,501 of record QLOH01000169.1, read on the forward strand.
AAATTTCTAATTCCAACCCTAAACTATGTAAATGCCTATTTTGTAAATAATTCTGGAAAATAGTTATGGTTGTTACAACGTATACTTGCTTTTTTGTGGTTCAGTTGGGCAACAGTTTTGGTGCTTGATTGGATGTGGGAACATAAAATAGTGCTGTAGCTTGAGCTCTATTTGCAGAGTGTCATTAACGTACGATCTTGATTTATTTATACAAGACTATTTTGTTTTTACTTTATATCTATAACATCAATGGTGCTGAGAGCTGACGCATGAGCAGGACTGCAAGCAAGACTGCAGACTGATCACTGATGAATGTTTCAATATAAGATGTTTAACATTTGAGAGCTACCAATCTTGAGTTAATTTTTCAGCTTTTTTGGATCTCATTTAAAATGGTCATAAATAGATATATGATAACTATCTTCTGTTCTTTCTTGAACTACCCATAAGATGATATCAGCCTTTGGGTGTTAGCTCATACCTGCTATATTCTTCTCTGCCATTGGTGCCTTTATTTCCTTATTTAATGTTCTTTTCACGCTTACAGTCTATTTTACTTTGTGTAGTTACATGCTCTTGTGGAATATGAGACTATTGAGGCTGCTGAGAAAGCTGTGAGTTTCAGTTTGTATATTTCCATGTTATTATTGATCCTTTATTGTTTGGACAATTAACTTAGTGTTTGCGATTCCAATGCTGGGTTAGGTGGCTATCTTTAATAATGAACAAGACTGGAGAAATGGCATGCATGTTAAACTTCTCAAGCGATCGGTTAGTTGCAGACCTCTTTTCTTCATTTGACAAATTGACAGTTAAAAGGTATTGATGGTGATTTTATGATTTAGGGGAAGTATGTACACAAAAAACAAGTTTGGAAGGGATCTAATTCTGAGAAGAATAGCTCAAGCCATGTATCTGAACAAACTGTAGATGAGGAGAATCATGGCTCAAATGAGCATCATGAAGATACACATGAGGAAGAGGTGTGTCATTTCATTTTCGCCCTTGGCAGTGTCCTATAATGTATCTGTTAGTAATTTGAAGCCCTAATATTATTGGTTCCTTGTAACATATTGTTATTGTATATTTTAATTGAGTGAGGATATTTTCATGTAACTGAGCATGTGCCAAATATCACAAGATGTGATAAGATCATAATTATTGACAGTGAGCAGGCACCACAACAATGACCGGTGTTCTGTGCTACGCTATGCCCATGGCTTTATGATTTTGATATAGTGTAGCATTAGTGCACACTAGTTGTGTATTGGAGAATAGCAATAATTACCATCTGCATTATTATGAAAAGTAAAAGTTCCCAATGTCTTCATACCTGTCATGCCTTATATCATGTCCTTTTGGCTGCTATCCGTCTCTTCGATGATTTCAAAACCCTTTGTCTTTTGTTTTGTACAACCATTATTATTTTAATAAGGATATTGCAGAATTCAGGTTTAAGTGTTGCATAACCTCATGTTTAGCATTACTAGTAATAGTGACAAACTGATTCAGTATTAATCAGCTTACATTTTCCTCTGTTGCTTACCTTCCATTACAGGATGCAGAGCATTTGTCGAAGGATAAATGTGGGCAGAGGTATAGAAATCAAGGAAGATCAAGAAAGCATAAATATCGTGCCACAAATGGAATGGGTATCTTTTATTATATAGTTGGCAGTTCCAATTGATTATGATGTTATATTTTATTTTGAATCTTCCCTCTTTTCAATAACCTGTTGCATTGTTCCAGGCCATGGAAGTACATCATCTACTCACGCTGCTGAAGCATCAAAGCCGCCTCCTGGACCAAAAATGCCCGATGGAACAAGGGGCTTTGCAATTGGACGGGGTCGGCCTGCTGTCCCTGCTTCGAATTAGCAAGATTTGAATCCATCCAATGGATTGTATTTAAAAGTATTTTCAGTTGTTTTAGTGTTGTACTAGCTTTAGCTTGGCCCCAATGTGTGTTTGCTTGAGTCAACATTCAAGGGTTTGTTGGACTGTTAAATTTTGTGGCTCAATCTTGTGAAAGCGAGTGTTGGTGGTGGAGCACATAACCATTTTCAGATTATTTGGCTGGGAAAGATAAAACTGTATTTTTGTTGTGTTAATCCTCACCTAAGGAGGAATTTGTGTAACAAAAGATCCTAAACGAGAAATCTGTAAATGGGATGAAAGCTTTGTGTTTGATGTTGATTGAAACTTTCTAGGTTGGCATTGTAATGGTCATCGCTGTCGTTGAACTTATCAGTTATCGCTAATGGTTTGGTTGGATGATGTAGTGAGAAAATAGGTAGAAAAATGATAGGGGGGGGGGGGGGGGGGGGGGGTGATTCTAATGACTTCCATCACATTGTTTGCATGAAGGGAGAAAAAAGTTAATCTTTTTGTTTCTCTATTTGGTTGCGAGGTTATGTAAATAAAAAAAATGTATCTATGTCAAATGATTTTATATTTTTTAAAAGCAATGGTAGATATGTGAATAGATTAGTAAAATTATTATTTCTTATTAATTTGTTTTCTTACATCTTTCTACAAGGAATTTTTTATGATTGTAATATATGTTGTTTTGATATCATTATTTATAACTAAAGCAGAAAAATGGTATAATTTTCATTGTCACTTTACTTATTCAACTCCTTTTAATCTTCATTTTCATCCTAATCAAGCACACTGTGAAAGGTTGAAGTCTACCAGAGTGTGATACAGGAATAAGGCAAACTAAACATCAAGCATTATTATGCTTTTGTGAGCATTGGGTTTGATAGGTACATTTAAGACGTTATGAGGATGAAAATGGATTAAGAAATTAGGGAAAGGAAGATTATCACTCTCCTTTGTTTGATAGTTTTCGAGTCAATTAAAAGGACAGTGACAGATAAGGAAACTTTCGGAATCTCAAAACTCTTATTTTATTTGCAGTTTCTACTAGAATAGCAGGTTGTTTATTTTTCCTATTTTGAAGATTCAAGCATAAAGTTAAAGATTATTTTTCTTTAGTTGTCTCTTCCTCTTTGTCCTGTTTCCTTGAATATCCCATCGTTTTCTTGTCTTCTAAACGCCTGAACTGAGAACAAAAACTTGAGGTTAATATTTGTCCTAGTTATCTGCAGATTCATTAGCCACCTTTCTATGAACTTTTTTATGTTTTGCTAGTTTTTGTTCTATATGTCAATAATTTTTTTAAAAAAATATATATATATGGCGTAGATCTAAAATATCGCTTCATAAAGTATTTATCCCTCCATACCATTTAATGAGATCTTTCCACCATTTAATGAGATCTACTTTCTGATGACAACGTAACATGATCATTCATTTCTAAGAACCGAGAACGTGAAGCCACACACAGCATTAGCAGGTAACTAACGAAAGCAAAACTACATCAAAGAATTGAGAGCAAATGCAAGAGATATTCTCCAGGATGGAACCTGTATCAGACACGTTGGTTGATAATGATTGGCAATCAAGGGCGTTCATTGCAGAACGTAAATCACATTGAAAAATAAAATAGACATTGGTGTAGCCTGGGTAGCCATAGTAGTTCCACCACATTTGTTTTAATGGCAGTTAAAACTAGTTTTACAAATCACTACTACTGTTGTACCGGGCTCGATGCTTAGCTTGCATCGGAAGCACGTTTGGTGACGGTCCACGTGGCGAATCGAAGTGACCCTACCAGAGGAAACGGTTTCGGTGACGCGATGATACCGAAGTAGCAAACAAGAAAGTCGCAGTTAGAGTTAACGAGCGCCATTTGACAATTTCCCTCCCTCCTCTTTATATTAAAAAAGTAAAGCTGCTCTTCCTCGAAAAGAATATACTGTGCCCGTCCATTCCATTCTATTTGATGACCTTCTCCTTCTTCCTCTTCTCTACTCTTTCCTCAGATCTAATTTCTCTTCATCTCTCTCACTATCTCTCGCAATCGCATCCATGCCTTCTCATTCTCGTGTCCTCAACCATCGTCATCTCCCTCTCCCTCTCCCTCTCCGCCCCTCTCGCAAACGCCTCTCTCTCCCTCCATCCGCTTCCCTCTTCTACTGCGCCACTCTCCAGGTACTCTTCTGCTGATCTCAATGTCTAATACTATATTATTTTTCATTAGTTTTTTCTTGTGCAAATCATGTGATGTTTTTTATTGTTTAATCCCTTCTTCAATATTCTGCAGTTACTTCCATCGATTATTCAACAAAATAGGTGCTCTGTTCCACTTCCACGCAATGGTGTTTCTACAAGAGCCTTCGACGAGGTAGAACTTCTCACAGAATCAATATATAGAATCTAGAATAAGTACTGGATAGTGGATACTTACAACACATATAATTAACTAATCCAACACCAGTTATAACTTGCTAGAAATGGATACTTGCTTGCACCACATAATAACTTTATATAGAATTCAGAATTAATTAACTAATCCAATAGTTAAATCATGTGATATTTAGCTCCGTCATTATGTATATTAAATTTTAGATAATTTAGAAATTGGTAAGTATTTAATGTAGCAGAAGATATTTATTTACATTTTAAATAACATATTATGTGTTAAAATAAATTAATGTGATAAAGTATTAATTAACTTTTGGTTTGTATGAAATTTTATGAACTCATCTACTTCATAAACACTTTGGATCCAATGATTGAATTGATAAAAAGATATTAAAATGTGTAACTAGGTCAGCCGTACACACATGATATATGTGTGTGTGAGTTTTACTATGGTCTTACTCTTACAGTTCTTAATAAAACTCACTGGAGGTGCTTGATGTTCTGAAACCATAATTTCTTAGTCTCTGATATTGAGTTTTGAGAGTAAATTATTTTCAATTTCAACCGCATTAAAAAAACAATTGAATGCTAAATGCTAATGTTGTTTTAACTACATGGAGAATTTTGTTTAACCGCATTCTGGTAAACAGGTGCTCTAGATTCTTTGACTAGTGACATACTGACATCGGTTGAACTGATGTGACAATCTGCATAATTCCACTTGCATACATTTTTCGGGGTTTATATCTGGAATTTAACTCATTACTTGTCTGTCAAAAATTGTGATTTATCTATGCTGATTAAGTGTCATGACATTTATGTGTTACAGGATTCATTTGACATACCAATACTCGATGATTGGAGTGCTGATGAGAGTTCTCCTGCATATGCACTCTCGTCCAGTGAAGGTGAAGACAGTGATGGCGAAGTCTTTCTTGCCCCAGTGAATGATGTTGATTTGCCTTCTGTTTCTGCATCAAATAATGATGCTCTAACAATGGCTGCTCATCGGTTTGCAACCATTGGGAGGGGACGCAAGAAGCATAGGCAAGTATGTAGAACTTATGCAAATGGTTTTATTTTGGATACCCTTATTTGTCAAACAGAGTATTATATTGAAAATTTGAAACTAGTACTCTATAGTATAGTGTGGTTTCTAGAAATCTGGTATGATCTTAGTATACTTCTGCATTTAGCAAAATTATTAAAAAAATAATGGGAGCTCTACTACATGTATTATACTTTTATGTTACTTTCACAGAAAATTTACAAAAAACACAACAAAATGGAGATTTTATTGGAGATTAATAGACATCAAAGGTGTATTGACCTAAATGAACCCAATATTTCATTTAAGGTTTATGTCAAAGCTGGAAATGCATTTTAATATAGTTCATAACTTTATGCTGGATAGCCTTTTGTGGCAGCTATTATATAAATCCTTACTAATTGCCTTTCCATTTCTGCGTGATACTAAGCCAGTTCAGGTTTTACTGTATTTGCAGGATCAAACTTGGCATTTTCATCACTATAGGGCTTATAATTGTCTTGACAGTACTACTTTTATATGTAGATTGGTGTGCATGGAAAATTGTTAGACTGCCCTTATCACCTTTTTACTTGACCTGCCCATTTCTCATATCAGCCATTTTGGTTTCTTTTGCTGGCTATGTTTGTGTCCCAATTTTTCGTCATTTTAAAGTTATCCATGTAGTCGAGCAACAATGGTCTGTTAGACATCACTTGAAAAAGAGGACACCCACAATGGGTGGTTTGTTTTTTGTACCTATTGGTATAATTGTTGCTCATGTTATTGTTGGTTCCTCATCTATAGAAGTGTCTGGGGCAGCTGGTGTAACAATTGCATTTGCAGCAATTGGTTTGCTTAGTGATATATTAAGTCTCACCAAGAATCATTGGAGAGGTTTACCTGCATTGGCAGAAGTTGTTTTGGAGGTGATCACTTTTTTTTTTATTAAAAGCATTGTTTTTGGAGTTATAATTATGTGCTAGCTAATTGATACTGATCGTGGACCCGAAAAGAAATTCTGTTGATATTTTCCTCCCCATTCAGTCCCTCACAAATCAGTTTTTGCAATCTAATCAATCACCAGTCCAAAATCGCCTAAATTTAGTTCTTCTCCAATCAAAATCTGCCTCATGGAAACATTAAATTGATGCTAATTTTCATAAGTGCCACACCAGATTGCAAAAAATGATCTTTGAGGGACTAGATTGAAAATGAAAAAAATTAGGACTGAAATAAGGTTTTCTGTTGATTTTTTTAATTGACAATGCTTACAAGTTACAACTATTTATTTTTAGTAAATCTCCACTCTGATATCACACAGGTAGCTATTGGAACGTGGTTTTCGTTTTGGTTGGGCATCACCAGTATATCTTCACCCTATGGCATGTATACCTTCTGTTACTAATCTGATCAACATTTTTCTGATGGTAACTCACATATCTGTTCTCATAAAAAACATTTCACTTGCAGTTGCAAACATGACGTTTTGCCCCATCTGTGCTTGATTTAAACCAATAATTAGAAAACGATATGAAGATTATTGTTTTGCCTTCAGTTGAATACACTAGACGGGTTTTAATCTTCCTTGTCAGACATGTTTAGTAGATGGATGACATGGAAGGATTTTTGCTTTGGTGATATAAAACTTTTTTGTACAACCATCATTTGGCCTTTACTCATGCAACTGATAAATGTCAAGAATGGTTCTAGCTTGGGGAACAAGTTGGATTCTGGTCTCTTCCTGCTCTATTAACTCAAGTTGAGAATTCAATTCATTATGTGAAAGTAATGTAATGGCTTAATTCATACATTTGACTTTCTCTTTTTTTTTCAGTTTACTCAAGTATCATAATTATCAAAATGGAAAGTGTTGTAGATCAAATACATCATGCTTTTATTTATTTATTTTTGATAAAAAAAAATCATACTGATGCCCCCAAACATGATATATATTACAATTCACAAATCACTACTCCAAGTATCCATCAATGTTGAGTTTACAAGCCCAGTTCAAAGGATTATATCAACCATAATATGTTAAGCATAGTCGTTTTTAAAATATTAGTTTTAGTTATTAGCTGTGCATTTCATGTTAATCAATAGAATAATTTTACCTAAATAGAAATTTGATAATACTGTTGGCTGTTAAGTCATCAATTACTATACCTCAATTGCATTATTTATTATGTAGTTTTACAGAAAGTGTTAAGCGATCTTAAGAAAAAAAAAACATTGGATTTCTAATTTATTTAGTTTAATAATGTCATTTTTAGTATTTTATCTTTTGATCAAGGACTGTATAGATTACAATGATTTCGCCTTTGCTAAATAATGTGTTCTGACCCACATTGTTTGTCTTTTTGGTTATAATTAACCTACTTATTTATTTAACTGATAATGTATTTTTATTCATCATTTGTATCTTCACCTTTGTGTGATACTGCATAAAATACTCTCATGTGCTTATTGTGCTGATGTTCTATGATTGTGATGTTTACTACTTTTTGTTGGACTATCAGCAATCCATTGATTGTTCTGAAAATGCTACTTGATATAAGGAGTGAAACTAGAAAAAATTTTATTGGGGTACTTTGCTCAGGGAAGCAAATTTATCTTTTATGGGGGTGCATATCTGAGGAACTATATATGAATTTATTTGACTTTGGATGCACCCCCATCCCCATCCTTACACATAGGTCCCCTGCTGCTTGACATATGACTGCTTGAAAATTGTCTTTAGAACACTTCTTAAAAAAGTAAAAGTCATAGTCTTGTAAACATATTTTTCATGTAGAAATCCTGTTGGCTGTAAAATGTAGATGAGGATGCCCCCATAAGTGAGACTTATTGTTTATTTATTTATTTGTCAGGATATCTGTTTGATTGATGTGGTAACAAATCATTAATGCCTCCTTCTTCCCCTCACTCTTTACTTATATGCAGGAAGACATTGGTTCCACTACCACTGGGCCTTGTATATTTGGGACGATATTACCAACTGTTGACTTCATTTTGTTTTGTTTCCATGGGACATGGCGTTAAATTAGCAGATACTCTTGATGGACTTGCTGGAGGTACTGCTGCATTGGCTTTCACGGGAATGTCAATAGCTGTCCTTCCAATATGTTCTGGTTAGTAGCATGTCTTTTAAGTCAACCATGGACTTTGAAACCAAGTATCTGTAGGCCAGATATTCCTTTTTCAATATTTCCAGTTCCATATTCAATCCACAATCAATATAACGAATAAAAAGGAGTGTATAGAGTAAAATCAGAGTAAAAAATGATTTTGGCTATCAAGCTGTGGGCTTGCTGCCTTGCACTTGAGTATGCTAATGCAATAAGGAAAAATATTTGACTTGATAAAGTGGGTCTGCTTGAGATCTTAATTCATGCTATTTTTCTGATGAACCTTGACCACTATCCCCCATCACTATCTGGATCTAAATACATTTTGGTTATTATGTGTTACTGTTATGGCACTGTGTGCCTGTTGTCACTAGTCAGAAATGGAAACCTCGGTTTTCTTACTGGTTATTTTTAGTACGATGGTGTATAGGCATGGATTTTGTTTGATATATTTGTTGTCGATCTGTGAATATGCCAAATCAGAGCTTGCTATATTTGGAGTTTCAATGGCTGGATCTTGTGTTGGATTTCTTCTACACAACAGATACAGAGCATCTGTGTTTATGGGTGATACAGGATCTTTGGCCCTTGGCGGTGCATTAAGTGCAATGGCTGCATGTACTGGAATGTTCTTCCCACTATTCATTTCTTCTGGAATTTTCATAGTTGAATCATCGTCAATGATCATTCAGGTCTGTCCCATGCTCAAAATGCTTCCATACATCTCTTCTGTCTGAACTTTCTTTCTTTTCTTTTTGTGGGTGAAACATGTTCTCCAGTGCCTGGGAATTTTTTTTATTTTGTCTTTCTCTAATTTACATAGGTTATCAGTAAAAAGCATATGAGAAAGGGAAAGACACATAAAGTCATAACTCACAAACACTAGGGTGATGTGGGCTGTTACTAGGTTCAAAATTTGTCTATTTTGGTTGTATTGGACCTTTAGCTGTTAAAGTTCAAATTTAATTTGCTTCTCTTTTTTCCCACGTGGCATATGCTCTAGGTCCAATTTCATTTTTAAAAAAGAAAAAGAAAATATCAATTTTGATTTTACTTGTCACAGTTCAAATTTAAGTTGCTTAATTTTTTCACATCAGATGACATACGGTTTAAAAGAAGGCAACCACATGCTATAAAGCTCCTGTCATGGTGGGATCCAGGGAAAGTTGGACCTATTTTGAGTCTATTGTAGGCAGCTTTACCTTGCATTGCAAGAAGCTGATTTCACAACTCGAACCTATGACCTCCTAGTCACATGACAACAACTTCAACTGTTGTGCCAAGGCTCCCCTTCTAGATGGCATATGGTCTAAACAAGTAAAATCAATTGTGAATTGTATTTCGTCCATACCTCAAAGAAGGAAAGGGATTTACCTTTTTTAGAGTAAGATATTCACTTTAGAGGGAAAATTGAGGGGTTAAAGTCATTGATCCAAAAATCAACAATTGAGATTTAAACATTTTTTAAAATCTGTTTTACATGTGCATGGATACGATCACAATCACAAACATTGATTTTTCAGTCAATGACTCAATGACTCAATGACTATAACTCCTCACTTTACCCCCTAAACTAAATCTCTCTTTAGAAAAGCCAAATATAACTCCTCACTTTACTATTTGATTTGAAAAATGTGAAGGTGCATTCTAGCTTACTAATTCTGACATTCTATTAGTCCATCTACTTTGTTGCGTAGACTATCGTGGGCCGCAGCTAGATATATCATTCCACTTCTCATTCTTTCCTTTTGTTGGTCTCATTTCCTATTTCCATTTAAGAAGTTTAAGTCTGTAAAACTGCAAATTCTTTACTTTTTATCATGCGTCTAATTTATGCTTGTCTAATTGAGACTAGTTTTCTACTTTGACATCATTCTGGCTTGAGGTCTCTCTCTCTCCCAGGCACTTTGGGAATGTCTCTATTCTATCCTGAAAAAAAAAAAAAAAAAAAAAAAAAATCAGTTGTTGGTGAATGTATAAGAAACTGGATTATTCATTTTGTTGCTTACCCTGGAGTTGCTTATTTTTAACATGCAGTGTGTTGCTTCTTTATATTTGGCTACATCTGTAATATTTATATATTATTTGCGCACACCATAAATCATATATACTTTTCCTGATCTTTCTTTATCATCACATCAATGCCATCTTCCCCGTCCAAGTCTTTGTATATTTTAATAATCCAAGGATAATTTAATTTGTTAGACATGATTATAAGTTATCACGGCATTTCAGTATTTGTATACTCAATATAAATAAATAAATAAATAAATAAAATGTTATTGTATTGCATCCGCAGGGCAATACCATTTCTTTTATGCATCAAGTTGGATTAAACATATACTTTTCCTGATCTTTCTTTATCACCACGTCAATGCCATCTGCCTTGTCCAAGTCTTTGTATATTTTAACAATCCAAGTCACGATAGTGTATTTTGTTAGACCATGATTATAAATTGATGCTTGCCACTGCATTTCAGTATTTGTATCATTAAAAATAAAACTAAAATGTAATTGCATTACATCCTCAGGGCGATACCATTTCTTTTATGCATCAAGTTGAATTGAAATGATCACTTATCTCCCTCGTTACCTAGACTTCTGTCAAATTGTGTTTCCATTCATTTCCCCTTTTCTCTCAATGTGGTTTACATTTTCTTTCACTGATTTCATGACATTTAGAAATTGAAATGTGTTAGTTTGATCAAAATTGACAGCTGAAGGGATGAGAATGGAGGATGAGTGAAGTGAGTGATGCTTATGCTGCCTAGTAGTACGGAATGGTTGGTATCCGAGTTAGGAATAACTAAAAGAAGAGGGTCACATGTGAACAGGCATTTTATATTAATGTCTAGTATATTTTTAGCTTCATTCTGTCCTTTGATTGATTACTACCTCTTAGCAAATACATCGTTATCCTGTACATATGTGTATATTGCTGAGTAACTTGGTGTACGTTTATTCTGTGGCTTAGAATTAAGAATTAAAAGATGGTATAAATTAGCTTATTGTTTTCTTTTCTGTTTACCAGGTATTGTACTGGAAGATAACTAAGGGCTTGCAGGGTCGCTTTTTGAGAATGCCACCCTTTCATCATCGCCTCCAGTTACGTGGGTTCAGAGAACCAAATATTGTATTAGGTGCATATCTGATATCATTTGTATTAGCTTTGCTCGGCGGCTATGTGGGTCTTGTTTCTGCATAGCACCTTCAGTTACATGTGAAACTTATCATTCTAACTTGATAATGGCATATACTCATTTTCTTCATCACGTTATGCGCCACTAGAAATGTCTGTTTCGTGCCAAGCCAGCTTCGATTTTCACCGTAATTGGTCGATCGTTGAACATATCTTCATTTTTCCATTGAAGCATGAAAATTGGCTAGATATTCATAACCTCCAGAGAACGTTCAACTCAACAATGCATTGCACTGCTACATGCCACCCTTTCCATGGATCGGGATTCGGGATCCTTTGGACTTAAAACGAAAACTACATGGCGATGGCATGCAGTTGCACTCCAATGGTTAACGATTTTTTAGCTGTGTTTACAACCTACAAGTCTTCTTTTATAATTTAAATAAACTAAATATTAATTATATTTTTTAATCTGTGTATTTATTATCTTAATAGACAAATAAATAGAAATGAAAATAGTACAATTTATTACATAAGCTAAATGTGGCTTTAAAGGCAAAATCAATCGTAATTCAAAAAATACAAACATGTTAGCACGAATTTTAAATCACATTTATATTTTCAAACATAATTTTGAGTATTCCTAACACCCATCAAAACATGTTATAAGTTTGTAATAATGAATCAATGAAAATATATTTAAAATAATTGTTATTAAAATATATTATCCTTGGTTGTAGAATAATGATAGGTGAATAAATAAAATATAGATTAATTTTCGACTTCTCAAAGCCTTTTATTTTTGGATTTAAGTCTTCTAAGATGAGAGGTGTACTTTAGAAAATAAAATTAGATTTTAACAATTTTATCTTTTCTTATGTATATACACATGTATTTTATCATAAACTACTCACCAATTTTTCAATTAAATGCTATACCCATATTAGTGTTAAAGGAGGCAAATTCTTTATTTCTAATATGCAATTAAGTACTACTATTAGTAGTTAAAAAACTATTAAGATTTAAACTAATTAAGGATCATATCTTGCATCACATGCTCTTCTAAGGTACTCTTCTAAGATAGTTAGGTCTTAAAGGTAGGTTATAAATTAATTCACTAGTAAAACACTTAATTTCTAGATCCACAAATCAAGTTTTGCATTTAAAACAGTCACATTGAAATTTTTGCCTGGGACTTTAATAATTTTGTTTAAATATATTTTTTCGATCTCTTGAAATATCATGATCTTTTTATTTAGTTTATTGTTTTCAATTTTTTTTCAAATAGTTCTCTGTTAATAATTTTTTTACCAAATAATTCCTCCATTTTTCTATCATTAAATGTTGATTTGACATAGAAAATAGAGGGATTGTTTGTTTTAAAAAAACATTTATAATGAACTAGTTGAAAAAAAAGTTGAAAATAGGAAATCAAATGAAAAAATTAAGATATATATTTTCAAAAGACTAAAAATATATTTAAACCTAATAAATTTTAGGCTTAAATATGTTTTTAGTCCTTGTAAAATTATTTTTTGGTTTTTCATCTCTACAAAATTTTCCGTTAGCCTTTTTGGTCCCTGCCGTTAACTTTAGGCAGAGTGCCACATCAACTTGCCACATGTGTTGTTTCTGTCAAACTTAAATTTGTATTTAGTCCTATAAATATGGTCATTTTATTTTTAGTTTCTATAGTTTTTTTTCCCATCTCTATAATTTTTTTTATATTTTTCACCCTATCTCATCCCCATCCAACATCAGTGTCCTTTTGCTTATACTGTATTGTTACACTTGAAATTCTTGAACTCCTCCTAGATTCAATAAAAAATTCTTTATGTTTTCAATTATTTGAAATTTCAATGCACTTAGATTCACTCTGTAAAAGGGAACCTGCAACGACCTTTTTTTCTCTACTAATTCTTTTTTCTGTCTATTGACTAACAAAATTTTCATTTCATTTATGTCTATTAACCTATAGCTTAATGAGATTTGTGTTAACTAACAAAAAGGCTTGTAATTGTAAATAAAATGAAAATTTTGCTAGTCAATAAACAGAGAAAAAAAAGAATTGCAGAGAAAAAAGTCATTACAGGTTTTTCCCCTATATACCGTGAATCCAAAAGTGTTATGAAATTTCAAATAATTGAATACATAAAGAATTTACTTTTTCAAACCCACGAAAAGTTTTAAAATTTCAAGTGTAACAATGCAGTGGAATCAAAATGACACTATGATATTGGATGGGGATGAAATTGAGGTAAAAAACCAAAAAAAAAAATTATAGGGACTAAAACCAAAATGATCATATTTATAGGGACTAAAAACAAATTTAAATTAAGCAGAAATAACACATGTGACATGCTGATGTGACACTCTGTTTGCCACGTTAGCTAAAAGTTAACAACAGGGACCAAAAAGGCTAATAGAAAATTTTTTAGGGATGAAAAATAAAAAAAAAATTTACAGGGACTAAAAACAAAATAACATATATTTATAGGGATTAAAAACATATTTAAGCCAAAATTTTATTCCCTTTCAAGTAAATGTCAAATAAGCATTGCATGTTAAAACGCAAATATATTCAAATAGTGATATTTCCATGTCATCAAGGGAAAATAACTTGGCTAAATTCTGTTTTTGATTCATTTATTATAATTAATATCTGATTTTGATTCTTTAATATTTTTTATTCGAATTTAGTTTCTCATTTTTTAATTGTTATATTCAAGTTCTTGCATTAGTATTTTTTATTTGTATAAATTTATCAAATTCTTAATTTTTAACTCAAATAATTAAGGGGATTAAAATGAATTTTGGGATAATAAAATATTTCAAACAATCATAATGTGAAAATTTGAAGAAATATAAAAGTCATGTTAAGATATCGGAAAAAATGAAGTTTCTTTATTTTCATATGAAATATATTGTTTTGAATAGTGAGTTTTAATTTTATTTATTTTCATATAAAAATTATTTTAGTTTTGATATAAAGATATTATATTATTTTCATTTTATTTCCTATCTCTCCAAAGTTTTAAAGGAAATAACTAAAATAATTTTGTATTAATTTCTCTTCTTTACATACAAAACTCTAAAAACATGAAATAAAATAGAAATAGAATATGTTTTTTTAAATAAAAGAAAAAATTTGGTGTTGTAGATGAGTATTCAGTGTCCTTTACTTCCAAGAAATCCCTAACCATTATACAATGCCTGACAGAATTGAAATTAAAAAAAAAAAATCCAGCGATACTTTCGTGTAAATCTTGCAAGGTGATGGTAATTAATAGAACAAATCAAAATTTTCCTTTGGCCACAATGTATCATTTGTGAGAGAGTATAATTAAGGTGATATGATTCCATGCTCTCTATGTATACATTTTACTACAAAATAGCTATGGAATAGTTAGGAAAATACAGTGGCGAAACTCAACAGCTGGTTTTTTAACTATCCCATAACTAACTTAGCTGGAGAGGGAACTCCGTCCAAGGAAGGACTCATACACGATCGAAACACCAAAAAAAAAACAATTAATAATTGATCCCTCTCTAGTTTTCAAGAGAATAAGATCATGCAGAGGAAAGTTTAAATCAAACGATCGATCGAAACGGATAGCAAGAGTATTCTAGTTTTAAGTGTAAAGTCCATTGTTATCAAGCCTTTCAAAACTTAATTGGCTAACATGGTAAGGTTGCTAGAATCACCTACTTACCATGCGCTAAAAGCCAAAATTAATTAAGAAGTTGTTTGCCAAATCTAATTAACTTCTACTTGAATCGGGTAACCTTAAATGATGATCTTTGTCTGAATTCATAGAAAATTTCAGTCAAGAATCAATCTGAAGGTAATAATTATAACAGGACTAAATGCCAGGTTAAACTAATTTTAATGATACAAAATTTTTTTCCTTTAACTATAATTGATATATGTGTGATTCCTAATCTGGAGTTGTCCTTCCATTCAGAGCGTAACTATAAGTGCATTAACACTGACTGTATGGGTCACCTTATGGGAAGGTGTATGATCCTTTGGTGAGCATATTATTATATAATAAAAGAAAATCTTCGTGTTTGAGAATGGACAGTTCTCTACTATCGATGCCACCTAATTCCATAGTTCAGCTTCAGCCCTTTGGACTGTGCATGTCACGCATCTTTAAAAACAACAAATAAAGAGAATATATATATATAAATGCAAATAATGCAATATATGATCAGACTAATTTTTCACCCGACAAAAACGAATGTTTTTAATTATATGCCAAAAACTTCAGATTCGCATTGCCTTGTCATTAACTAACTCATCATGCTTTTGCCTATTGCTATGTCTCTCACATCTTGTACACCTTTCCTTTTTCTATCTTGTTTGACTTCATACGTACGCACGTACAGGTTGTGGCCAGATATATATAGTCGTCCAATGCATTTAATATTCTAAGTAATAGAGACATATGACTTAGCTATGTGCTAATTCTGCTAGCTACTCCTATTAAAAAATATATATAATGGTAATTTCCCATAAACACCCTAATATAATTTACATAATTTCTAGGATAGACACACTTAGAGCTTTTTCAATGAGATTTTTATTAGTCTTAAAAATAAGATATGAGAAGCAATTCATACACTATTAGAACACCATTAGAATACAATGACGTGAGAGCTTTTATTTTGAAACACCTCATTATTTAAATAAACACCCCACTATCATGAGTTATGATGGAAAAAAAAAATATTGAGCGTGAGGTAGATTATAAGGTCCATTTATAAGTTCTTATGAAATGGCTAGTATTAGAACAAATAATTACAAAACATAAAAAGTAAAATGAGATTATATATATATATATATGTGTGTGTGTGTGTGTGAGAGAGAGAGACTCGAAAAATTTATTAAAATCATATTCCATTGGAAACGATCTTAAACAAGTCTAAAAATATGTTCATATGTCACATTACCGGTTAAGTGTGACAAAAATTAGTATCAGTACTAAATAAATTATTGAATTAAATATTAAAACATGATTATTTTTTTTTTGCAAAAAATATGACCATTTAAAAGAACTAATGTAGTGCCATATTAATAATTAAAAAATATAATAGTCTTTTTTTTTACCAAAAATATTAATAATTTGATAAATTTATATACTCGGTGACAATTATTGGAGTACTATCCTCATTCATATATATATCGCCAACAACTCATAAATAGGAAAGAATTAAAATGTTTATCACGTCATCAATATAAATAATACTTAATATTTTTTATTTAAATAATTAAAGACGTACCTAAAAAATTAAATATTTCTTAAGTAATATATTTTTTAGAATACTCGTGAGCAAAATATATTTATAAAATAATATGGAAGATTTGGAGTCTGATACGCCTGCGCCATGCAAAGCACATGGTGCGGTGCCTGCAGTTCGAAGAGGCTAATTAAGTTAATGCATGGATTGGAGCATGTGCATGTGACGGTGACACGAACTGAGTTTCAACTTTCCTGTCTAATATGTGGGAAACAATTTAGAGAAAGATGGGGAAGAGACTGTGACTATACATCTTTTGGCAACGTCCAGGGTGAGACACCCTCTGTGTGACACACCGGTCCCTCTCTCAGCCATTAGATTTATTTGTTTTTTAATCAACGGTTCTGATGTGTTACTTGTTTATCTGGTTTTCTCAAAATTGATATAGGTGTTCGTCTGCTCATTGTTTAATATGCTAATAGTACAAAAATATAAAATTTGTAAGTGCTCTTCATAATGTTTGTAAGTGTAGTTCGCAAAGCTCCCATTTTTTAAGACAATGTCTCATTAATTAAGCTCAAATGTAGGTGCAGGTATGGTCGGTAGGTGTGCGTCCCATTAATTAAAGAAGAGGTCATTTTTTATAAATTATTAGAAATTATTATTTTATTATAACAGGTCAAAAAAATCTGCTGTAACGGGAAACATAAGTGATACACCGGTGTGTCACTCATGCCCCAGAAGGACCCTACATCTTTCCTTTATGTTACTGCCGCCCTTTTATCCGTTACAATTTTATAATTTGAATACATCTTATCTTGCAAATCCTAATTAGAAGGATTTATATATATATAAATATATAAATATATAAATGTATATATATATATATAGTATATATGTGTGTGTGAGATTAAGAAGAAGAATTTAACATTACTCTTCCAATTTTACTTGGGCATAAGAATTAAAAAATGAAACTAATATTCTCATTTCCATGCGAATTGATATCAAAATTTTTTATTATACCATTTTTCTCTCCTATTAATAACTTCTTTTGTACTACTTCCTCCATTTTATTTATCAAACATCTTTTATAATTTTTTTATTCTTTTTTATAAATTACTTTACAAATTTAATAAAGTATTTATTACCATATTTCTTATTTATTTTTATTAATTTTAATTTTTTTAACTATTAAATGACAGTGAAATTAATTGATGATATTAAATAAGGATAAAATTAAAAAGTTAAACTTAATTTTTAAGATCCCAATGAAATTAATTAAATTTAGTCACTATTATTAATACGTGTGATTTAGTCAATTATGTCTTATATAAATAAGAATGGAAGAAATACTATTTTTATTTATTTTAAAGTAAATATAAGAGTGTGAAAAAAAGTAATTAATGATGTTTAAAATGACAGATAAAAAGTCAAAATCTTCCTAAAATTGTGACAGATAACAAGTAATGGCAGAATAAAAGAAAGCAAACACAGTTTTTAGTTTTCACTAGAGTTTATAACTTTAACTAGTATTTTATGTTATGTAATATACAAATTAAATATACATATTTTTAATAATAATATAATAAAATATGACACATATGTTAGATTTAAAATGAAATAATTTAATATATAAAAATTAAGAGTTAACTAGATTGAATTAGGTACTTAATATATATATAAGGATAATTATATTTAATTTAAAATATTAATTCATAAAATTTAACTATTCTAATATTAATATTAACAAGTAACATTTTTTTAGTTTTAAAATTATTATATCATTTTATATAGCTTAGATTTGGAAATACTATCCAATAACTGGATTATTCAAAATTTGAAAAACAATCATTTGTTTATTGTTATTATTATTAATTGAGGATTATATATTATAATGATAAGAATTTGAAGTTGAATTAATAAAAGATTTGAAATATAAAAAAAATAGGTTAAGAATTAAAATCATAAATATTTAGATTTTAAAATAATAACTTTTTAAAAAAATTGAGAAAAAATTGAAAGGATATCCAAAAATCTTTGTATGTCAAAGAAAAATAATAAAAAATATAAAAAATGAAACATTACTTTCTGAATGTGAGAATAAGGAACCTAAACATTTCGTTCTCTAAAATGAAATCTTAGAATTAAAATATAAAAGAGTTTATAAGAAGATATAATGTTTATATAATAAATAAAAATTTTTATATGTGACACCCTTCTACCACAAACTCTTATATGATCAACGAAGCGGAAGACTTAGGAAAATAACGAATCACATTGGGTAAAAAGGTTCACATTTCAACTCAATTAAAACCTCAATTCTTTCAAAGTCAACTTATTCAAAATAGAAGTTGGAGTCAAAAGGTTTTCATAGTAAATAAAATATTACTACCTCAAAATTAACAGTAAAACGCCATTCTTAGCCTTATAAGGCACTTAAACCCGTTTACACAAATCTCTCCAAAATAGAAATATAAAATAAAACTCCTAATACTAAGCCCTGATGTCACATGTATCAGAACGACACTCATCAACTCAATACTCGGCACCTGAGGTGCATCGTCATCACCTGTAAATAATAACCACAGATAGAAACGGTGAGGAAAAGAATATTACTCATACATACACATAGGAGACTACCCTATCCTCACCCTCATATAGGCAACATCAGCATTAATCACACCACATACTCAAACATCACATAATTCATCAGATAATATCACATGTAATTCATCATATAACAAACATCAATATCATCATATAATTCTCCTATCCTCATTCACCAAATAATTCGCCTACTCTATTCTCAGCGCTTATTACTCGTTTCCTCATCACAAAATCATAGCATCGTCATATAACTCATTTTTATATCAGCATATATAAGACATATTCATCCATCATTATATACACTAACAACATCGTCAATATCATCATAATCATCATAGTCACCAATATCATCATAATCATCATTCACCTCCCCGGGTTGTACTTCACCCCACTTTAGGCTTGTACACCTCAGGTACCATATTCAATATTATCATAATCATTACTCACCTCCCTGAGTTATACTCAAGTACCATAATCACCTCCCCGAGTTAGACTCAGGTACAACATTCACCTCCCTGAGCTACATTTCACCCATCACTGGGCTTGTGTATTTCAAGTACAATCATCTCCCTGAGTTACACCCCACCCCTCATTGGGCTTGTGTATCTCATGTACAACATCATATATACTCAAGCATCATCTACATCATAAGGTTAATTAAATCATCATCACCATCATCATAAAATTAATTATATCATCATCATAAAGTGATATACATCGTCATCATTAACATCATCATATAAATCATCATTTCATCATCCAATATTATCATCATAAATTATCATAAGCATCCTCGGACATCATCATCATAATCATTATAAAGCATCACCATACACTCAATACATCAATACCTCATCATTATCATCATACATCGCAGTAGTATAAACATCTATCATCAAGGACATAATCATATCTACATAGTCACACCACAATCATCACATAAATAAAACTTTCATACACAATTTGACTTGGTAATCGATTACCAAACAACTGTAATCGATTACCAGAGGCGGTCCCTCCATTTTGGAGTCTTCAAGTTTTAAGCTTAATGACCTTGGTGCACTAATTTGGAAATATCTAGAGTTCTAGATGTCCAATTAAGATAATTCCACTTCTAATAGAAAGTTAAGATCCGGGGCTTCAGTTTGATATATTATATGATAGGGTTCCGAGTTCATTTGCACCCTTAACAGACACATTCTTTCCCAGGCGAGAAAGCCGTCAAAACAGAATCTGCGAGCTGCGCCCCAACCTGCGCTGTAGCGCAACCTGCAGCGCAGATTCCAGAGAGTTCCCACTTCAACCTACGCTGTAGCGCAAGTTACGTAGAACGCGTCTATTCTACGTTTTACCCTTTTTTCTCCCCTTTTTCAATACCTACTCAATCCTCATCGTTTATACTTCAATCATATTCGTTTATATCGATTAAACTTATCAAAAACAACAATCTTAACACAGATTATACAGTTACCCATCAAAACCCCAAATCATTAAACCCCTAATTACCCCCTTTTCATTATTCTCAATATCCTCTTCAATTTCACCCAAGAATTCATCAAGATTCATAAAATCAGTCATCAATCAATAGTTTTCATCATACCATACTCAACATATACATATATTAAGTCGAATTTAAAACCTTAGAGGTCTTATGGTTGCCCTTACCACCCAAACACTCCCACATGCACATACAAGCAGCACCCTCTCTCCCACCGTACCTTGAAGTGAAGATCGAACCGCAACAGTACTTGATTCTCAATGATTATTCTGCAACAACCCCTTATTGAGACGTCGTTTCTCCCCTTCTTAGCGTTTCGCTCTCTGACGATTTTACGAATAAAGATTAGGGTGAACTGAGAACCCCTCCTTAAAGAAATATTTAATTTGGTTAGGCCCACTCTCAACCCACTTATTCTATTTATTATTCTTATTATTTATTAAATAACCTTATGGATAAAACTACTCATAATATTAATCCTATTATTTATTTATTTATTTCTTCTACTTTATTAATTTTATTTTATTTTACTTTACTTAATAAAATTCAGGATGTTACATTATAGATGTTTAGATAGATAGAATTAACGTTTCGCATATAAAATAAATAATAATTGAATTTAGAGTAAATTACACTCCCCTTAACCCCACTGAATTGGTCGAGTTTAGCAAGACACAGTCTCGCATTTGACAGGTCGAATGTTCGAACCCCTCTATAAGTGTTATTTGAGCCTTAAGGCTTTCCTGCCTTGGACTGAGGAACTATCTCCTCACTCTAAATTTTTCAATACAAAAAAAAAAATTACAGAGGGGAGGGATTTCAATGAAGGGAAAAAGGTGATATTTTATATTGTTTTATTCAAACTTTCAAAGATGGGAGTGGAGGAAAGGGAAAATAACCCCTCACTCTCCTCTTTACTTCTATAAAATTCCTCCCCTCTAAAATCTCCCACTTTTGGAGGTGAGGCAAAATGTTATCAGGAGGGATTTTGGCCCCCTCCCCTCCCCTTCCTTCCTCCTAAAAAATTGAACCAAACATAACAACCTTTTTAAAATCTCTTCACTCCCCTCTTATTTCCTTCAACCAAACAATAGCTTAAGCACTATTTAAACCATTTTAATTATTTAATTTAAACTTTCCTCATATCTCCTCCAAATCCCGACGTTACTGGAGGGGTGCAAAAACAGCCCAATGAGGGATTTTGGACCCTCTCCTCCTAAAAATTGAGGCTAAATTCATCTACAAAATAAAATAAGTGAAACTTAAAAAATTTGAGTAATTAAAATAATTTATTTTGAAAAAAAACATATTTTTATTTACTAAATAAAATCAGAATTTATGAAAAAAAAATCTTATAAATATATCCTTTTATATCATTTATATTTATTAATTACTTCAACAATTGATTTTATTAAACATTTTTAAATTAACAAGTCAACTTATCAGTTTTCAACCTTCAAGTAACTTATTAACTATTTTAGTCAGACATAACATTAGCATTGACAATAGAGTCGACCCTAAAATGCTCAAAGCATGCAAATATAAAGGTAAAAATGGTTTGTTAAACTATGAATTAAAAAGCTGAAATACTACAGATTTATTTAAATTTTATTTATTTTTACTTTATATATTGGTAAAAATAATGTGTTTTTTCTTATTCATTAAGGATTAAAAGCACATGTTTTTTTATATTTTTTTAAAATTGAAATAAATAAAATTTAGTGTTGAATATATTTTTAGTCTTTAAAATATAGTCAATATTTGATTTTAGTACATATAATTCAAAATCAGTGATTTTGATCTCTTGAAAATTAAAAATGTACCAATTTAATTAGTCTTTATTGCATAATTTTACTATAATTAGCTACAATTTTTTTTAGGGAAAAGAGTATATAACCACACTAAACTTTCACCCTTTTGCAAATAGGCACCATGAACTTTTATTTGTCTTAATTAACCCTTAAACTTATATTATTGTTGTAATATGTCATTTCATTACATAGAGTTAAATAATTAAGGAAACCAATCTTAATTATTGAAGATAGTCTAATTAAAATATTAAAATGATATAAAATAAAGTATTAAAAAATAAAAAATAGAAAAAAATCCTAAATTAAAAGAACACGCCATCATGTTTTGCTTTCAAAATTTCAAATGTATTTGAAATTTGACACAATTTAAAATAAAAAATTGAAAATTTTACTCTTTTACATGTTTTTAATATTTGAAACACAAATATTAAAAAATTGATATATATTATGTTAATTATTTAACTTCATATTAATGGAATGACCTATTGCAATAATAATAAGAGTTTAAGGATTAATTGAGACAAATTGAAAGTTCATGGTACCTACTTGCAAAAGGCCAAAGTTCGGGGTGGTTTTATGTTCTTTTCCCCTTTTTTATAAGGACTAAAAATAGGTATTTTCACTTTTTGAATGACAAAATCAAGTTGTTTTGAATTATATGAATTAAAATTAAATCTCAACTATATTTTAGAAATTAAAAATATATTAACCTAAATTTAAAATAGACCAAAATTTAAATTTATCATTTATATAAAGACGAAAAATATATTAAACCCTAAATTAAAATATTACAATTAATTCTAAATTTATTCTACATTATTGTCCTCGAGTGAGAAGAATTCTCCTCTAAAGAATTAAAAGAATGATCCAATAGAATTGAATTTAGCGAGAAAAAACCATTTTCTTTATTAGTCTCATAGTTTGTTTTGATTTACATTTGAATGGTGCATAACCGAATTACAAAAATTTAAGTAAAACCAATTTTATGAAATATGTTTAGTAATTCATATGCAATTCATTTTGAGCCTAGCTAATTGTAAATGAAACCATTTCACCAAAAAAAAAAAAAAATGAAACCAGCACTTAATAATTAATTTTTTTATAAATAATTATTGTCATACTTTATTCTTTACAATATCATTTTAGAAAAACTAAATTCATTTAAGTAATGAAAATATATCTAGTTTCTAGGAAAAAAATGTCAGCTAGGCTGGTTTCAACTTTCAACACGTGAGCTGCTCCTATACATTCTATTAAATTACTTATTACTCCACAATCGGTTTACCCACTCACAAATAAAATTTATAATAATAATAATATAATAATAATGGATTGTACAAAATATTGGGCCGAGGACGATCCCGATAACTCGGCCCATAACCCACGTTTCTCTGACCCCATCCCCAAGTAGGCACGTAGGAGGGTAGAGGGCTGAGTGGGACACGAGGTGGAGAAAAGACCGGAATAAGGATAATGGGCAGTTAACTACCTTAGAGGTTAGCCCGGAATATTCTTACCGAAAATAAATAATAATAATAATATATTCATCCATGATAATCATACCTGGTGAATTTTCTTCTCCAAAAGAAAAACACCTTTTAAATCTATACAGAAGAAACAGAGATACAGCAGCATCCCCAAAAGTTAAAAAGGGCCAACTCAATGAATTTGGCGTCTTTTTCATTTTATTTGATTGCCAATAAGCACCCAATCATCCACCATCCAATGACCTCTCACATTCAAATACACCAGACTTTTACAGGAATAAATAATACTAACATTTAAAAAACAAGCAAATTGAAAAAAAAAAGTCAACACAATATTTGGCGATGGCTAGACATGAAAATACAAAATAAAGTTTTTTTTTTTAAAAAAAAAAAATAAGTGGGAACCTGAAAGCTGCAACCAACACCAAACCAAAAGGAAGGGCATTGTGGTCATTTAACGAGCTCCTCCACCCCAGGGAAAGGAAGGATACCTTGTGCACCGCTTAGAAAGAAAAACCCTGCAATCGTCTCTGGGGACAAATCGTTGGAACATAAGCGATCTCATCGCAGCCGTCCGTTTCTGTCCCTCTTGAAATCAATCAGCGTCGCGAACATCGCGATGAATAGAACAAGATGATTCAAAGCATACCTCTGGCCCACGCACTGGTGGGGCCCAGCACCAAACGCCAGAAAGTTTCTTTAAATATTTGGTCCTCCTGCCTCTCCTCCGAAAACCGGTCCGGGTCGAACCGGTACGGTTCGGTGAACCCTTGGAACGATGACTCTAACGCCGACGGGAACACAATCGTTCCCTTCGGAATCGTGTATGAATCCGTCAACGGGAACCCTCCGCCGCGATGTGCGGCACCAGGGTGCCGGAGGCCGGTATCTCACCACCTCACGCGCCACCGCCTGCGTGTACTTCATCTCCCTGAGCTGCTCCGCGGTAATCACGCGTTAGACTCCGGCGACCAGATTCCGGCAACTTCCTCCCTCACCCTGGCCAGCACCTCCGGGTGCGCGTCCAGGAGCGCCACCGCCCAAAGCAGCGACGACGTGGACGCGTCCTGCGCCGCGAAGAGGAAGTCGAAGAGGTAACCGCCGATCTCGGCGTTGCTGGAGAACGGCGGTGCCGTTTCTCCAGTGACCTTCGCCTCCGCAATTTTCCCTGAGCGTGTTGCATCCAGTAATCGATGAGGCACGAAGGCTCTCCCCTTTCTCCATCCTCGCTTTGCTCATCTCCGTGCATGTTGCTAGAGCTCCGGCGAGGCGGTCGACGGCGAGCCTGGCGTTCCGAAACGCGGTGCCGGGCAAATCAATTGGGAGCTTCATGAGGCCAACGTTGAAGAGGAAGTAATCTCGCTCGAACCTCTCTCGGGCTTTCTGGCCCAAATAGGGGCCCACGAAGACGGTCTGGGAGGTCTCGAGGTTCATGTCGCGGGCCAGAACTCGGATAGGAATTGAGTGGTTTGGGCTTTCTCGACCCATGACCTGAGGTGATTGAGGATGATAATCTGCTGTAGCGCGGTGTAGGTGGGAGGGCCTTGGGGGTAAAGTTAGGGGCGATCCGACGGCGGAGATTCTTGTGATCTTGGCCCATCATGTAGATGAGGTTGTGCTCTCCGAAGAGCTTCTTGCCGAAAGGATGGCCCACGAGGTGGAAGGCGTCGGGCCTAACATTGGCGAAGACTTGTGAGAGAGCTCAGTGTCTCTGCTGATGAAACGATGAAGTTGCGATGATGTAGTTAGCTGAGCGCCCAGTGGGGTGGACTTGGCGTGGGAGGATTGAAGTCCCGAACTTGTCGGGTCGCGCACCAATGAGATGGCGTTGCCTCTGAAGGGAAGCCGGGGATGGGCCTGGATGAAGCGCTTCTTGGTGAGGTGTTGTTCGAGGAGGAGCAGGAGGATGAAGCTATGGGTATGGGGTTAGTTGGGTGGGAAGGGAGAACGCGGAAGAGGGCGTGGATGTGAGCGTAGTTCATATCCTCATGTTTTTGTTGTGTGGGAAGGGTTCGTTTAGCCAATGCAGGGGCAGAATTTTGGGGACGGGGGGGGAACGTTTACTGAGAAATTATGGTGGGACTCAAATGCCAAAGGATGGGGTGAGGTCAAAAATGGTGAGTGTTCAAGTCAAAATTTGAGTTTTCAGGGGAAAGGGTAGTTGTTTTGTGAATTCAATTGTGATGAGTGGGAGGGAGTGTAGTCGGTAGAGTTAGAGTAGAAGGAGCTAGGAATGTTGTGTATTATTATGTCTTAACCAAGAAGAGAGAGAGAGAGGAAGGGGGAGATGGAAGGCGAGGATTGGGGGAGAAGAGGGGTGGTGGTGGGGTCTAGGTGGGGTTGAATTCCAGCTAGGTAAGGGTAGATCATGACGTGGGGGACTTCCCTCCCGACAACTACAGAGAAAAAAATATTTTCCTTTTCAACAGTGTATTCATTTTTAACTTCTTACTTTCCATTTTATATCAAACTATTACACTTTTCAATTTTTATTTTCTATATTCTTTTTTACCTTTTTATTATATTTACCATTTATTTATCTTTCTCCCATTTTAGAGAGTGTGAACAATATTTTCGTTTCCTTTTTTACACCCCTAAATTTCTTCTCTCAGCTGTGCCTTTCTCGGTTAAGTTGTAGTAGTATTTAACTTGTACGCAATACAAGACAAACACAACCGTTAATAAAACAGTATCGAGTATGTCTTTTTGTTTGTCCTGCTTTCTTTTGTAAAATGTAAGAAATGAATGAGTACTGATATTGTAATAATATTAATTTAATTGATAAAATTTTATTATTTATATTAAAAAATTAAACTAAAAATAGATATGTGAAGATTTTAATTTTTAAAATATATATCTTAAACTAGTCTAATTAATAAAAATATTTTATTATATTTAATCTTAATTGAAGAAACTAAATAATTAACAAAAAAAAAAATTAATAACTTAATAAGTTATTTAATATAAAAGTTTACAACACTTAGATTTATTTGATATTTTGTATAAGCATCAATTTTATGTATTCATAATACAATGTTTAAACTATAACAATATGCTAATAACTCATTCATGCAAATATAAAATATAGCCCACAGTATTATTTTCTTTAATCATTATCCATCTTCTCTCTCTCTCTATTATTGCTAGAAACCTCTTTTGTTGCTTGTATTTTTATTTCTTGTCTTTTTGGTTGGCTTGGCTGCTGTTTGAATCCTGTTGGAGTTGGGGCATTCTGTTCTGTGACTGCC
This sequence comes from Sesbania bispinosa, assembly GCA_026901365.1. Taxonomy (NCBI): domain Eukaryota; kingdom Viridiplantae; phylum Streptophyta; class Magnoliopsida; order Fabales; family Fabaceae; genus Sesbania; species Sesbania bispinosa. The sequence goes on from QLOH01000169.1 coordinate 1,270,964, forward strand.
ACCTATTTAAAAAAAAAAATCCACATCCACATCCTACAAAATTACAAATGAGCTAGCATCTATTATGATTTTTAACATTCATAATTTTTTGTTAATATTGTAGTTTTTGAAAACACCTTTTTTTAATATCACCTGTAATGTTTCGTTATGGCAATTATTGGTGCAGTTTACCTTATGCGTCAAATTACATAGTGTACCGCTTCTAGACTAAATTAAATAATAACGTGTTGTGAAGAAAATAAAATTAAAACATGTGTCATAAGTCTCAAGTCTTAATAATAATTTATACTTACCAATAAAAAATCAATTATGCAAAAATCAAATACACTATCTTTTTAATCAATAATGTTTGACTTTTTTAAGGTTAAAAGAAGAGTCAATTTCCCAACGTTAATTTCTTGGTTTGTTCGTTTTGACTTCCTTGCATCCAACATGGGAAAAAAGGTATTACTAATTGTTCCGCAAGTTCTACAAAGCTTTCAAGTGTTTCCTACTGATCTTAATTAAAACCAGTTTCTGTATGCATTTTATAGTGAGAATATATGTAGATCATTTTTTTATGGAATACATTTATGAGTATGATTGTGATTTTATCAAAAGGTATTCACCCAATCTACAAAAGATAGATCATCTCAATCACTTCATTATTACGCTTCAAATCCGTCTTTTGTCGGTTTTTTTTTTTTTTTTTCTTTTGTGAAGAAGTTCTTTGCATATATTTTTCTATTCTTTTTATGTAAAAATGACATTTATGCTTCTCACGTCGTATAAGTACATTTATGAGATGCACAAAAAAAAAAGCATTACATTTATGAGCATAGCCATGACTTAATTAGTGCAGACCCAGTGCTAGGGATTCAATTAATCCCCAGCTATTCATATACATGCAATGCAAGCTCTACAGATAAAGACCAATCTAAAATGTTTATTATGCCAGGAGGTTTAAACCTAGCTAGTATTTGTGTGTCTTTTTGGTGAAGATGCTATTTCTCCTTAATTTTTTTTCTTTTTGTTGTTGTTTTTAATGTAAAGGTGACATTTCTAGTTCTCTCATAGCTATCAAATGTGCTTTAGCATTTTATGAGTGCGGCTCAAAGCTAATGCTCAAGCTGATCTTTAGGCCTTGAGGTATATCTAGTCCTAGCTGATCATCTCGGATGATGGTTGATATTAGGACAATATACATTCACGCAAGCTTTACAAAAAAAGTCAATCTCAGTGCTTTTCCTGAATCATTCAACGAGACATAGAGCCCAGTTTTTGTGCCTCCTTTTCAGTGAAGATGTCATACGATCCTTATTTATTTTATTGTTTTATCTAAAAATGGCATGGCATTTATGCTTCACAATTCACATGGCAATTAGGGCAATTTTTAGTATTACATTTCGGTCGGATCGTCTCCAATTGATTTCAACTGAAGACTATGCAGTTGAGACATTCGTCGGTCACAAATTTTATAGTAATTTTTTATTTTTTTTAAATTCATTAAAGGAAGATAATTCCGTATCCATTCGATTAACATCTTTGTGTTTATATAGTACATTACATGAAAGATAAAGGCTAAAATCAAAGAAACTACTTATCTCATGAAACAACTTTTCAAAAATAATAGATATCCTAGGTAAACTAATTTATGAACCTGAATACTATATTATGGCTAAGTACATAATATCATATTTCATCATTCTTGGATTGGAAAAAATAAAGGGTTGAGATCTCATCCAGGTTTTTTTTTTTTTTTTGTTAACTAGAGAGAATCTCGATTCATTACATTTAGTATTTTGATAAGATGATAAACAAATGATTTTATTGAAAATCACGGTATTAATTATATATGTAACATTAAATTTTACATACACTCTAATAAAAACTTTTCATTTTTTCTCTTTAATAATTGCCCTTAGAACAATCATTACAATTTTCGTTGCATGGACATGGCCGTTAATTTTCAGCGTCAAAGCTAATGTTAAATGATGGTTTGAGATTAAGTCACGGACTATTCACACAGGCTTTGTAATGTATATAAAAGTACAATAATTTAAAATTCATGGTCATCATATTTAAATGCTTATTTTATATTAATGACTTATAACAAATCTATTTCAGTTATTTTTATAAATGTTGATTGAAAAGAATAACTTAAACCCATAGTATTTTGTATGGAAATATTCCCCTTGAACTTTAGATTGATAGTCCTCAATGAACTACATATGTTGTATTGTAAATCCATATTTTAACCTTAAACTAAACTCAATAGTCCATATAAGAGTGATTTAATAAAAAAAATATTTATTCACATTTATAACATGCAGAAAAAAATATAATGTGGACTAGGGTGAATCAAATTTTATTTACAAGTCCACCCTAGAGTCGTCCAATATGTTTATAGTGGAGATATATGGGACTATATATGTAGGAAGAAAAAACAAAATGAGAGTTAAAGGGTGAAAAAAAATATTTTAATTTTTCTATCAGCAAGGAAAAATAGAGATAAAGGGGGACACCCAGTCTAAGTTGAAGCTTATAAAAAAAAGTGTTTAAGCCCTACATTTTTACGGACTTTTACAATCGAGCCGATCAGACTAGCTCATTTTACCTACTCTACTTCCAATATCTATTTGGTTTTTTCAAGGCATTTACAATCTCTATCCAATATCTTTACAATACGCTGATCTTTCGAATAAAAGATGTTGGTGTTTTAGGATTATTATTTTCAATTTAGAACTCTAATTTTGATCAATTTAGTATTATGAATAAAATATATTAAAGAATAGTTGAAATCAAAATTAAAATTAAAACTTTAGATTTAATTATCTTAAATATTTAACCAAGTTACTGAAAAATCTATTATAACAGTTTTAAGTAGGGTTGCACATAGGTTGGGTAGACTCGATCAACCTGACCAACCCAACCCAATACAAGGTAAAACTGACGGTCAGGTCAGATCATTCGATTGAATAAGGTTCGATGAAGTGGAACCTGATTAAGGGATTTAATTTTTACACATTCAATTTTTAATCATACACATCTCAGTTCCTCTCCCATTAATCTTTATTTCCTAAAATAACCCTTTTAATTTAAACTATTTATCACTCTCTCCCTATCACTGCACCACCATCTTCATCTCCCTCCTCCCCATTATTTGCATGCATGCCCCCACGGTAGTATCAAGATGAGGGATATCAATGGCCTCCTCGTTGGAGTCGGCTACAAAGTCCGGTCATCGGAACTGTGTCAAGTCACTCAAAATCTCGAACAATTGGAGAACACGATCGTGAAACCGATCGGACGACATTTCTCAATTTGCTTCAGACACGGTTCACTACGATCCCTCCAATTAAGGGGTGATGAATGTGGCCGATGAAAGTGCCCACCAGTGTGAGACCATCCCCAACCATGCACTGTTATCCACAGGGCGAACATTTATTGTGTCATGGCTCCCCTAAACTTTTTTTTTTAACAAAATTTTGTTTACATATATACATTTTATATAATTATTAAAAATATTTATAGTCTTAGTTATCAATACTGGAATTTCTCATATCCTAAATATTTTTTAAAATTGTTAGACTTTTGTAACATTTATTTAATTGTGGATAATTTTATCTATATTAACGGTCAATTTTATGTTAATATTATATATATTTTCTCTCCTCTCTTATTTATAAGACCCTCTTTTATTGAAACACACGTATTAAGAAAATATGTTTGAATGCATTGATTTAAAAAAAAACATCCCCTAACTACCAGAGTTTCCCCCTATTTAAAATTAAACTCTATTCAATTTCCCACACTAACTAACTCTTGAAAACTACAAAGGTTCGTTATTATAATTTATGAAGGGTAAAGATAGTAAAAACTAACAAATATTTTTAAAAATTTGTAAATGGTCTTATAATAAGGACCATACAAAACTATCAAAAGAGTCTTATAAAAAGGACTAGAGCAAGTAAGACTTAATTGCACTTGTGGACTATGTAAAATTTGGTTCCCTATCAATTGTCTTCTATTTAAAATCTCAACAATTGAATTGATTAAACCAGTTTAACTGTTATTAATTTAAAACTCATCAATTAAAACCCATAATAAAAAATCCCAAATTTTGCCCTATTTAAACCGTAATTTCACCTTGTACAAATCCTTCAATTTATTAAATTTCTATTAAAATTTCTAGATTTGTGAACATTTAAAACTATTTCATATCTCAAATTCATCATAAACTCATAATATTTAGAGAGTGTTTGGTAAAACTAAGCTGAAAAGCTAACTGAAAGCTAAAAAACTAGCTGATTTGATTGAATGTGTTTGGTAAAACTAGCTAAAAATGGTAAAATGACATATAAGGACATCATTAATTATTAAATAATGATAACTTGATAAGTAAGATGGTTGAGGGATAAACTTGTAATTATTTTTCATCTATAGCTGAAAATTGAAACTTTTTTAATAAAACTACACGTACCTCAAGTACCTTTACATGAAAAGCTTGTACCTACCCAAAAAGTTATCTTACCAAACACAGTTGAAATGGTTTCAGCACTACTAATTTCAATTAACTGAAATAACTTACCAAACACACTTTTAAATTAATAATGAGATTTTAAGAGTTTAGATAAAAGACAATTGATATTGAGTCCAAACTTACTTAATTTTAAAAATTGAGCGACACAATTGCTAAAACAAACTTTTTAAGAACCAAATTTCACACAATTTAAACTAAGAGAAACTAAAAGTCAATTCAACCTATTGTATTGTATATTTATTTCTTCCCCAAATATTTCATTTAAGTTTTGTCACTGGCTATCAAGCCCCCAGATAACCCGTCGCCGGTCAACTAAGCACCAGCCCCATTTTGGTAGATGTTGCTTGTGTTAATTTTGTTTTCAATCATTTGGTTTGTTAGAGAATCTGAGATCATGATTTACATGTTGGCTCAGTGATTGTGAGAAGATTATATTGAGTAGAATGACGATGCTCGGAAGAAGTCATACTTGAATTGAAACTTTGGAGTTGAAACTTTGATCGCTCGGAAGGTTGGACGACAAATTAATGGTTGCTGTTAGATATGGTGGAATTGACTTGGTAACTTTTTTAAATCTGCACATCACATACTTTTTTTTTTTATCAAAAAAGGTAATTTGAGAAGAAAAAAAAAGGATAAAATGTGGAATTTAAAAAGATGTGTGTAAAAATTAGTTCCCCATTAATTCGGCTTGGTATGGATTTTCACATTTCCAATTCAATACAGCTTACCCGGCCATAAATATATAAAGATAGAAAGTTAATAAAATTATATAAATACTAAAATATTTAAAATGTTTATAATTGGACTCTATCCAACTATATGTTACTTTTGTGTTTATTTATTTATTTTTAAATTTTATGTGAACTCGACCACTTAACTCAATCAACCCAAACATAATCGAGTTAGAGCATGTTTGGTTTAGCGTTGAAATGTGGTAAACTTACGTTTTCAACGCTAGAATAATTGTGTTGAGGAATCCAAACTGTGAGTTTGATCAATTTTATCGCTAAACCAAACACACACTTAATTTGGATATAGGATTTCAATTTAAAAACAAGAAAACAAACCCAACTTAGCCCAAACTTCATTAATCGGGTTGAGTTCTAAAATATTCCCAAACCTGATCCAACCCTATTAGTGAACACCCTAAGTTTAGAATTTATTAGGAGAGGATATGAAAGTTAAAATATTTATTTACAAAAGAAAAAAAATTCATGATAATTACATCCTTATGTTTATTTGATTTATATGGGTTTAACATTCAATTTTCTATCTTCCCTAAGAGCATCTCCAATGGGAGTGCTTAGCTAGTTCTTAATTTTAAGAACTCTAGGAAGCAACTTTGCACTCATTGGGAGGAGAATGACGTGGTGGGAGGAATGTTTAATTTTAAGAAGCGGATGTTTGTGGAACAAACTATGCTTAGAGAGTTCTTAGTAATAAAAAAAATAAAATAGCAGATTTTACACAATTAAAACTCAAATCAGTTAAGAAAATTTTAATCTTTAGCCATAAATTATAACTAGATTAATAAAAAATTACTAATTAATAAAAAATCATCAATCACAACCAGATTCATAAAAGAATTACAACCAGATGAATAAAAAACTTACAACCAGATGAATAAAAAAATTAAAACTAGATTAATTAAAAAAATTACAACCAGGTTACTTATTGTATGTATTTCTTGTTTTAAAAATAAAAAATACTAAAATATTAAAATAATGAAGGTGGGGTAGTTTGTGAGCTCCTTTTGTTGGAGTGATTGTAGAGTTGTTCTGTTGGAGCACAGAGTTACTTAAATTATAAGAGTTGTTAAAAAAAAAAAAATAATTTTGTACGATTAAGATCCACATAAACATTAATATAATACTACCACAAGTTCTAATTATAAAAACCTTTTAAACCATTCCACAAGAATTAAGAAAGTTGGTTAATTTAGTTATCACAATAAATTGTCATGAATGTGTAGTATCTTTACAAAATTACCCTTGACTTATTAGTAGATCCATTATCTTTCTCTTTTCACTTAATTACTTCATTGTGTCATTCTTTTTTTTATTAATTAATTATTCACCTATCTCCATTAATGAGTATTTTTATCAAAAAATAAGGGAAGAAACTCTCCAAAAGGGTTCTTATAAATATGATCATATGATTATTAAACAACTTGAAATAAACTCACATTGAAGATGGTGTAAAGGGCCCTACCTTTACTTGTTACCCCGCTTCCCACTGCAGATTCTTTGGTCTCCACCACGAGATTATCGAGTTGAATGAATAAATTTATGACTCACGTTAGCCGTCACAACAAACTATTTCAATTGCGCACTCCAAATTGCAACACCGCGCATTACGTCAGACATGCTATTTTGAAGGTAATCTTAATTATTGCATAAATTTAATTTAATTTTTAGAAACATATATATTAGATTTATTCTATCATTTGTTTAATTATTATAATTTACGTCTTATTATTTTAGTGGATTAAATGTAATACTCTAAAAATAAATAAAAAATTTATCATAAACTAATACAGGAAGAAAATACAAAATACCGACCGTGGCAAAAAAAAATGCTCTTCTTTGACAAAAATTTAAAAATTGCAATTTTAAGGTTAAATCCGCCACTTTTTTTTTTTTAAGTTTTTGCTTCAAACTACTACCTGGTAGGATAGTACCAACGAGTAAAACTACTAAGGGTATTATTGAGTAAATTCCATGTGATTTTTTTTTTTAAATATTATAGTAATGTGTATCCCAAGATTCAAAACACTTACTCCCTCCGTCCCTTATTACAAGACTCTTTCAACCGTTTCACACAGTTTAAGAAAAGTTAGTTAATGTATTAATCTTTTAAAAATAATAATAACATTCCAAATATACCCCTATTTATAAGTCACTATATTTTAGAGACATTAATTATGACATAGTGGAAGACTACAAAAGTCACTTCCAATGGTGTAGTTGAGCATGTAGGTAAACTTCATTAATTATTCACACTTATCAATATATGGGAAATAAAGGAGTTTGAATATTAATTAAGGCAGTAAGTATGGAAAAAATATCGTTTTACCTAAAAATTCGCAAAAGATCTTATATTAAGGGACACTCAATTTTTTTAGAAGGGATCTTATAAATAGGGACGGAGGGAGTATAATTTATCTCTAATTTATTTTTCCATATAATGAAGAGACAAAGCCTTAAAACAAAATAAGAAATTACATTCTCCCTCTCTCTTTTTTACGTCACATTATTCATAAAAAAAAAAAACATTATTCATTACATTTACTCATTTCTCTCTCTTTTTTTTTTTCTTCCCATTCTTATTCTATCTTTGGGTGTGTCTTTCTATCATTACTTTTTTTTCCTTTCAAATTGCGGGACAGTTCTTACCTTTAAGTTCAACAATCAGCATTTTTTGAAGAAGTTTGAAAGCAAATCTTCCTTTTGGAATATTCCAATCCTATCATTTTTTCACCTTGGGGAATATATTATTCAAATGCTTTGTCACGGTGGTTTGAAATTTCCAATGTTTCAAATTGAGTAAGGCTTGAAATCCAAATCGCGTACCAATTCCTCTTTCTACCACACTTATCTGATTTCTTTCTTTCAAATTTCAATTGAATCGTGATATGTTCACATGGTGATGACTAACGTGATCGCATGGATAGTCTACCACGTACGTAAGGCCCTTCTTAACCCCATTGGATTTAATAATAAATTAATGAACGGCACTGATTATTAAACCGGTAACTTGAAGATTTTTGAAATTCACAGTATTAGAAAAGTGCCATGTTAAAAAATGGAATTATTACAAAAGAGTCTTGTTTTATACATAGTTTACTGTTTGTGCACATGTGGCCCTGCCTCGTATAGTTGTACTGTCATTTGTTGTTGGCTGCATTCTGGGCCTTATAATTTGGTTATTAATTTAATGGATTTTAAATTGTTAATTAACCGGCTTAGTTATTTTTTTATCGTAATAATGATATTATGTCGTTGTAAAGCCGTGGGGGGGTGCTGATGATATTTTGTTATAAACTCAGTTAGAGAACTTTTGTTCAATGTTTTCATTTTAAATTTAATTTAATTACAATTACAATGTACTAAAAATATGTATTATATATAGTATATGTACAGTTATGTTCAAAGTATTAAAAATTATATTCAACTTTTTGTTGGTGTGAAATGATTATGAAATGGTGGTTCAAATCATGTGTGCTGGAATTTTTAAAACCTTTAATTTTAAAAATGAATTATAATTTCAATTTATCATAATTAATTGATATTAATTACTGAAAAATTGTAAAAACAATTGTGAAATTGTACATATGTGACATGGAACAATGTGTGAAGTGTGAACTAAGGCTGATAATGGGTAAAGTTTGGGTAGGGTACTATAGTACCCGTGCCATACCCCATTTTTAAGGAATACTCGTACTCACGTGAGTTGGTGATTCTAATACTCCAACCCCTTACCCGTGGGTACTTAAGTATCCGGATCCGAACCGATCCATTACTCACGTACACTTTTTGTTAACTATAATATAATAAATCAATTTGAAAATAAAACAATTAAAAATTAATTCAGTACAAATGAAAAATGATCCAAATAATATCAAAAATTACAATAAAATAACTTTGATATGTGGAAACGCGAATCAAATACAAAACAGTGAGAGGAGAAATGGAAACTAAAAGTTTTCCTATTTTAGTGTTTGGGCTTAAGAAGTTATAAACATTTTTAAATTGTAACATTTAAATTAATTAAATTAGTAATATTAATTATTTTTAGAACAAATATTAATTAAATAATAGATTAATTAATAATATAACATGTATGTAATTAATTAATTATATATATATATATATATAAATGAGGATATGATAGGGTTTGGTACATAGTACCCACCCATTAAAAAATACGGATAATTACTCACACTCATTTGGTGAGTATAATTACCCTACCCATTGCGAGTAATTCTTGGGGTATCCATTGGGTATGGGTCTAATTGTCATCCTAGTGTGAACCTTGCCATGCAAACTGTAACGTCCTAATTCTCAATCAAGGAATAATGCCGTTGGGAAGTGTTATTCCCTAATTATGAAATTATTTCCACGTCATTACCGATATCGATTCACACATACACCACATAATGTACGCTTAGCTAACTAACGTTTTAAATAGCCAAACTCCCAAAACAAAATTTTTTAAACCGTTAATTACAAAGTTATATCAACAGTGGCTAATTCAACTAACAAGTAATTCAATTAAATTCATATACATCGACCTCGACATTATAGACATCCAAAGGATTAGAATCCCATGGGGAGAACAACCCTCGGCCTCCTAAAGGCTCTTAATCATATACCGTGTTATGGACCTTGCATATCTATAAAAGTCCACAAAATGTATGGTGAGACTAAAGTCTCAGTGAGTGCAACCCTATAGGCAATGTAGGTAAATAGGCAACTGTACAGACAACAGTACTAAAACATATACTCAAATCACATCATCAACATGTATATAGTTAGCCAATCATGAATTTGTTAGCCCTCTCTGGTGTTTAACCTCAGCACCCCAGGACTGTTACCCTCTCAGCCAGAACTGAGCTCAATATCCGAGCAAGGAACGTCTTCCTTGCGGTCATAAGACCCCGCCGTTTAATACTCATGTCTTATTAGCAAACATTCAAGGGTTTAAATTATCTTTCTTTTCTTTTTCTTTTTCCTCTCTGGTCAGAGACCCATGAAAATCCTCTTATGTAGTGGAAATATATAACGAGCATGATAATGATTGAGAAAACATGTGAAAATTCTTGATAACATGGTTATCTCATTCAATGAAAGTTAGGGCTAACCCAAATTCCCACAAATGCCTGAGAACCCAAACCCTAGAATGCACATTCGACATATGTATATCCTAGGGCAAACATAATCCAACACCTATCAAGCATTCACAAGCAAATAAGAAGGAGAATAGAGAAATGATCATTTAGGTGGATTACACCCACATCCAACCAAGCAATCAAGGTCCCCTTGAGGGAGTGAAATTGATTTTAAATCACTTTCGTTCAATGTGCTTTCGTAAATCACGCATCATTCATATACAGTTATTGATTCTATAAATTTATCAAAATCAATTTTACCAACTGTAACCAAATGGACCCTAAGTCTCAATTGATATACTAGAGTATGAAAAAATATTTTTATTCAATTTTTTAATATTATTTCAATTTTAAATGAATGAATTGCTATTTTATCATAATTAATTAATATTAATTACTGGAAAATTGTAAAAAATGGTGAATGTGAAATTGAAACGGATGTAACCTGGAATGATGTGTGAACCCCTTCCATGCAAACCAATTAACATTGTCATGTGTATGAATTGTTTTGTTTTAGTAGAGGTCATCAAGATGACTTGAGGTAAGGGTTAGGGTTCAAAACCTTAATTCATCACACTCACGTGAAAAACATGGACTTGGACAAAAGTAAATAGTATTGCAAGAGTCATCATGCCACAAAGTTCCTGACCTACTGGGATATGGAAAATATTTTTTCTCCAAATTTTATGAATACTATTTTAACATTAAATGATTAATTGCTATTTATCAAATTATTTTATATTAATTATTGGAAATTTGTAACAAAAATGTGAAGTTAATTTTAAATAAATCTCCAAATTTTATTGTTAATATTTTTTTTTTGTAAATTGGCCAAATTGGACTTATTATTATTGTTATAGTTATTATATAAGAAATGGATAATAAAAAATATTAGTTTTGTTGCTTACGTATTTTAAAATGGTGCTCATCTATATTGTATAAGAGATTGGCCCTAATTGTATAAACGCTAATTTTTGTTAGTTTAAATGTGCTCATTTACATTTAAATGAACCTTTTCTAAACACAATTTTTCCGTTCCATGCACTTTTTCATTTTATGCTTCATTACTTTTAATAAATTGTTCTTTTTTTTTCTTCTAAATTTTGTACTAAAAGAAAATACTTTTGTCACTGTAATCGTTGTAATAATTTTTTTTATTTATATTGTAATACTTTTAATGTATATTATATTACATGTTAAAAATATGTTAAATTTTGAAATAATAATACATGTATTAATATTTAATTTTGTATTTTGTTTCTTCGTGAATAGTTTGAAGTGGTAATTTTATGTTTGCTTTTTTGCTGTATAGTTCAAATGATGGGGTTAAAATTAAGGCATTGTAAGAGTAAATGAAATTAGTCGATACAATTTGTTGAATTATTTAATTTTTATTTTATTATTTTCATCGTATCTTGAAATAATTTTATTACAAAAAAATATCTTTAATATGTTTTACAATTCCTTAATTTGTATTTTTTTCTAATTTACTATTCTTTAATTTGTGTCTTTATTAAGTTGGGGTATGTTTACAAATTTTTAAATAGATTAAGGCCAATTGACTAAAAAACACTTTTCATGTCAACCTATTACCACCTGCTACACCAAGTCAATTTTATTGCCTTAAGCATGAACCACCCACGCTGGTGCTTCATGCTAGCAGCCACCATGTTCACACACTAATTTTTCCATACACTTGGCACTTTTTTTAATATTTTTTCCCATCACATTATTATATTCTCTTTCTATCTCACTTTTTTCACCTCACTAGCAATGTTATTAAATTCGGACCGGTCATCGACTCTGAGTTAATGGGTTACTGGTTCAACCAGTGAGTGAGTGGTTGAATCGGTTAAACCGAAAATATATTATAATATATTAATAAAACATATTATATATGAAACATACAATTATATATTAAAATAAATATATTTTTTATTAATTATGATTTCAAAGCTCAAACATTCAGCATGTATACTATATATATATATATATATATATATATATATATATTAAATGGCACTTATATATTAAAAAGCTAAAGCAGTTCCAGTGGCAATGATGCGCATGTTGCTGCGAGGAAGTTGGGTTCGATTCCCGCAGTCACCCAATATTAATTTTTCTTAGTAAAGAGGTTGTTTCCTGTAGGCGTTGTTCAACCTGAACCGGACCGGTTTACACCGGTTCACGACCGGTTTGACCGATGCGTGGCCGGGTTCTACTGCTGATTTGAAACGAATCTGTACCACCAACCAGTCCTGGGTCTGGTTACCAGTTGAACTGGTCGGGCGGTCCGATTTGAATAACACTGCTCACTAGGGATGCCAACGGAAAGGACGAACACATATACCCATACCATTAAAACTATTGGGTACCTCATACGGATAGCGGTATACACGGATACCCATTAATATTTAAAAATCCAAATTATAGAGAGAGAAAGAGAAAAAAAGTCATATAATATTAATATTTTATAATATAAATTAACATTATATAATATCATTATGTGTTAATATATTAAAATATTATATGAAATAATAAAAATTCTAATATTTGAATATATTTTAATGAAATATGCATACGGATACCCTGCGGATGACAAATAGTATAATATTCGTCCCCACTCATTAATAAATATGCAGGATCTATTACAAGTATATCAGAGGTATCCGCAGGTGCGGGTTTTTTTGTCCTCCCTACTCCTAATCGTGTTTAGTTCAACAAGGGGAGGGGAGGAGAGATGAAAGATTTTAATGAAGGGGAGGTGAGGTGAGGTGATATGATATTTTATATCCTGTTTGGTTCGAAGAGTAGAGGGGAAAAAAAGGGAAAATTTTCTTATTGGTTCATAATGAAGCAGGGTGAGACAAAATGTTATTAGGAGGGATTAATCCAAGGTTCCTTCCACATTTAGGCACCCAAAACGAACCGAAAGCAAATCGCACTAGCAAATTAAAAGTCAAGGTTGATATAATTTGGGGAGATATCACATGAGAATGGTTTTTTTTAGGGTTATATAATCGGATTGGGTTGGTCAGATTTGGGTGACATCAAGTTTGAACCGATAGAATGATGGTGGGTTGGGTTAGTTTGGGTTTTGTATTTTTTGGGTGAGTAACCCGACCCGAACCAACCTGAACTATGTTCGGGTTGGGTTGGGTTGGGTTGGGTCATCGGGTCATGAACATTTTCCCTTTTTTAAAAAAATGTGGAAGATGAAATGAAATTAAAAATATAATGAAAAAAAAAGAAAGAAATAGGGAAACATAAAATGAGAGGAGTAGATGAAATAGGATTTGGGGAACCACTGCTTCTTGTGTTGCCGTTGCGCCTATTTTGTTCTCTTTGGGAAGGAAAACGAAATAAGATTAAGGCTTTTTTTCTTGGTTTGGTTGGTTCGGGTCTATCGGGTCCAAGATAGGCAAACCTGAGACCCGAACCGAACCAGATCGGGTTCGAAAGAAAATGTCCGAACCGAATCGAAAGCCGAACTGAACCCGCTAAATATTCTTCGGGTTGGGTTGGGTCAATCGGTTTCGCGGGTTGGGTTGGACCTACTTACACCCCTAGTTTTTTTTTATAAGAGAATGATAAGAATAATTTTTAGACATCAGATTTAAACAAAGGGTTGATATTAAAACAATCCATCTCATCCACTTAAAGATATCATGTGCCTCCTTCACCGTTTCTCATAAATGTTCTTCTAACAGAACGATTATGTCTTCCCCTGTATTTGATAGGGATGTTCCCGGATCAGTTTAGATCGAATGTATGGTAGAAAAACAATTTGATCCGATTATTGCGGTTTTTTAATTTATCGTCTGATCGATTTTGATTTTTTTAAATATGATTCGATTTAAATTGGATTTTATTGGATCGATAAGGGACAATAAATATTAGATAAAAAATAATAAAATTATGAAATAATAATAAATATTTTATATTATAACATATATTTATTAATATATATAAATATAAAATTATATAAAAAGGAGAACATGAGATGTGAAAATTAATTTAAAATTAATATATGTATAGATACTAAGATGATATTAGATATTGAAATCATAAATAAAAAGTATGTTAGTACAAACAATTTCATAAATATTATATATGTATGTTGGTATAAATATATGATTATTTTATAAGTAAACTAATATATGTATATCAATTTGGTTTGAATTCATCGATTTTCAACATAGGATTCGAAAATCAATCCAATCCAATAGAAAGTTCGGGTTTTTACATTTTTTTGTTTTTTATTTGATTCGATTTAATTTCGAGATCAATTTTTGCGATTTACCACTACAAGAAAACAACAAATTAGATGCGGAATATTAGTGTCGGCCACGACACCGATGCTACTAACAACAATTTTTTATTTAGAGTCGGCCTTAGTAAAGTTAGTGTTGGTCTGACCGATGCTGATTTCTTGCTACTTTTTCACTATGTATATAATATTTTGCACTATATATTTTAAGAAACAAAATTAGCGTAATGATAATGCTCCTTCTTGGTATCATGCGGGTTCAATTCTCACAATTGATAAGTCTAATAAAAAGGATTTTTTTTTTACAAAATACGCTAGGCCGTCGCTAATTACGAAATAGCGACGATTTTTCCCTTTAACAACGACTTTTTGTCGTCACTAAAATTTTATAAAATACACTTTTTAAAATATAAATAAATATTGATTATAAAATTACATACCTATAAATATAAATTATTAAATTTAAAATTTTATATACATAGTTATCATATTATTTAATTATTACAATTGTTAAATTCATATTCTATAAAAACAATGTTTATAAATAGAGTAATAACTTTATCAACAGTTATTCCAATAATAAGTTGATTCCACTCATTTTAATTAAACTTCAAAAGTATATGTAGGAATGTTGAGCTGATAATTCGGGCCATCCGCCCGGTCCATTTTGGCCCGATACGATGCGGGTAACGAATTTTATCGAGTTGGGGCTAAAAAACCCAAAAATTATTCAGATTTTTAAAATAAGTGTCTCATCCCTACATTTTTTGTGGATAGTGCAGATTTTTTACGTGCTACCCGACCTTTTGCTGGTAGCGTATTTTATCGAGCTGAGCCAAAATGCCCAAGAGTTATTCGAGTTTCTAAAATAAGTGTCTGAACCTTAAATTTTCGCAGCGCTCTATTTGGACGAGTGTTTGCAAACTTGAGTTAAACAAAATAATTTTATATATAGCTTTGATTTTGCTTAATCATGAGTTTGAAGAGTTGTGTTTTATATTTGGAAAATTTCCTCTTAAAAGCGAGTTTGCACTCAACATAAAAGATGCAATTTATCAAGCTAGTTTAAACTGTTTAAATGTGAGTTTAAAGACAAAATCAATTTTGATTCAAAGCAACTAAACATATTGACACAGATTTCAAACCATATTTACATCTTTAAATATGATTTTGAATGCTTCAAATGCTACTCCATCTGATCATATTTATAAGACAATGATAAACATGTTTTAATCGTCCTATTTATAAGATAAAATATGTAAATTTAAAAGTGTTTAATATTTTTCTCCATATTCACCATAATTAAAGGCTTTAACTTGACATAATTATTATGGAAATAAAGTTAATTTTAAATTGGAGTTATAGAATATTTTTTTAAAATTCAATCCATTAATTATGTATAATATATTAATATGTGTGATTTAATCTGAATTATTTTATAAATAAAATCGAAAATACTAATTAAAACATAGCTCCCGTTCAAAATTGAAAAATGAAACACGTGATTTTAATCCCTACAGCGATATTTCGTAGACTGAAAGTGTGTGCCACCACATCTTTGTATTACAAAAACCAGAATTGAATGCCTCCAAGCAATCAGCATCCATTTAAAAACAATGATGATGAAACTAATTAATTTATAACAATAAATGAATGAATGATGACAGCCGGGAGTGTTTTCTAACCGGCTAGTGGCTACCGTACTCATTTCTTTTTAATACTCCTCTGATCCTATTTATAAGACAAAGTTTGACACTTTTTAATGGTCTTATTTATAAGATAAAGTACACAAATCTAGAAGCATTTATTGTTTTTTCTCATGTTTGCCCTTGTTGACCATTAAATGTTTCAAGGTGACACAATTATCATGGTAGTGAGTGACATTTAATTTTAAATAGGGCTAAACTTGTAATCTTATAGACTAATTTCTTGAAAATCAACACATTGATTACTTTTCTTAATATGTGTGTTTTGTCTGAATTGTCTTATAAATAGGACCGGAGGGAGTAGTCGTTTTAGAGTATAAAATTTGTTTCCAAATAAGTGTCACTTTTACATACTAAGGCAACAATAAATGCTAATTTTCCAACTTTACCCTCTTCCAAATTTGTTAAATGATATACTCCCTCCGTCCCTATTTATAAGACCCCTTCTAGAAGAATTAGGTGTCCCTTAATATAAGACCCTTTGCAAATTTTCAAGTAAAACAATAATTTTTTCCATACTTGTCCTTCATTAATATTCAACTCTTTTTATTCCCTATATATTGATAAGTGTGATAATGAATGAAGTTTTACCTACATGTCCAATTACACCATTGAAAAGTGACTTTTGGAGTCTTCCACTATGTCACAATTAATGTTTCTAAAATATAGTGACTTTTAAATAGGGGTATATTTGGAATGCTATTATTTTTTTTAAAAGATCAATGCATTAACTAACTTTTATTAAACTGTGTGAAACGGTTGAGAGAGTCTTATAATAAGGGACAGAGGGAGTAGTATTTATTGCACATGACTAGAAACGGTGGAGAACTTTAATGTTTTGATGAGAGAGAAAGAGTATATTTGTAAACAATGGAGCTAAAAAAGACACATTTATTGCATTTCTTAATCTATGTGCAAAAACCTTAAATGACAGATAAAAGAAACGGAGGGAGTACAATTCAAGTGACACACTCAAATAAATGTTAATTAATACTCCCTCCGTTTTTTTTTAATAGTCGTTTTAGAATATAAAATTTGTTTTTAAATAAGTGTCGTTTTCATATACTAAAACAACAATAAATGCTAATTTTCCATCTTTACCCTCTTTCAAATTTATTAAATGGTGGAGTATTTATTGCATATGACTAGAAATTGTGGAAACTTTAAATGCTTTAATGAGAGAGAGAAAGAGTATATTTGTAAATAATGGAGCTAAAAGGACACACTTATTACATTTCTTAATCTATGTGCAAAAATCTTAAACGACTGATAAAAAGAAACGGAGGGAGGGAGTAAAAAATTTGAACTCAAATAGCAATAATTGTAACTAGAAAATGATGATCATATTGTTGTGACAACTTGAAATAGTGTAGTAACTTTGAGATTCATACCGCTTACTATTATGCGATTTTTCTCTCTCCTTCATTGTGTATGGTAACAGGAGATAAATTGGATATAGAGAAATAAAATGAGAGAAATGAGTGAAAAGAAATAGGTGAAAAATATTAAAAAAATTAGAGTTTTTTGATAGAAAAAATTAAAAAAAAGAGAAATAGAGATATAATTTATATAAATTAAAATATCCTTAATGAATATTTTTAAGTAAAATTTATAAAGATTTAAATATTTAAACTTTATAAATGACATATTTAATTAATTTATGTAAAACCTTAAAATATATTAAAAATTATTGAAATTTATAAACTAATATATATATATATATATGAGAAATGTTGTTTGTACAATAAATAACATGTACAATCAAGAGAGAAAAAGAGATAAAGGAGAAAATAGAGAGAAGTGTGGAATGTGATAAGTGTGTGATAGAGAGATAAAGAGAAAAAATGTGTTGTATAAGTTGTTGTATATATTTGTTGTATAAAATCTCTCTATATATAGTTAATTAAAACAATTAAAAATTATTCATGTATATTTTTACGTTAAAAAAATTTTCGTTGATGAAACCTAGAGGAACACAAGTGTTTGATAATCGATTGGTGCAAATAATTTTATGTTAACAGTGAAACATGAGTAATTATATGGTGGACCCTATGAGTTTGGGTCCATGGTAGACCTTTACCATAAATAGTATAAATTTAATATTAAAATATTTATTAATACATATTATAAAATTAAAATTACTTTTTATAGTAAAAAAAGATAATGGTCTATAGTGGACCCAAACTCAAAAGATCCACCATATAATATCCCGTGAACATATGCAGATGAAGTTCCCTTGTGGGTATGTACACATAAAAAAGGGCACACTTGTCCATAAGTATTTGCCCCATTCTCTCTCATACCTTGTCAGAATCTAAATCTCTTACCATTTCTCACCATATTAGTGAAAAAATTGGCCGTCATGACACTCACCATATTTCTTTCCTATCTTATTTTACAATACCAAATACATAAACATATTTCCCTCTTTCACTCCTCTAATTTCTTCTCAACCAAACCCACCATTATAGATTATTTTATTATATTATCCCCAATTTAATTAGGTTATAATAAACTTCATATTATAAAAAATGAAAAAACAAAATAGATTACCACATACGCAAGTCTCATATAGCAACAAGAAGATTTTTTATGTGTGTAAGATGACAGATATCTATGGGAGGTAATCCTATTCAAATTGAAACCAAACTTATATAGACATCAAGAAACAGTCTTATTATAAAATATAATTTGTTTAATTAATGATGATCACGTATATCACGAACAAAATAACAGAGCTAAGATACTTCAAGAAGAAGTAGCTGGTCCCCGCAAGCAAGGAAATTTTGTGTGGTACTTCTCTAATGAATATTATTTTCAATAAAATTTTAACACCTACTCATATAATTTAAAATTAGAAATAAAAAATTCTCACGGCAAATTACTTAGTTAAGGAAGTACTCAACTTTAAGTACTTTTATGGTACTAAAAATTTACTCACAATAGGCAGGGCCGACCCAACACATGTTGAGGCTTAAAGCAAATTTGTGTAACGAGGCCTTTTCTAATTAACTAAAATAAATTATTATAATTTTATTGAATTTTTTCTTTTAAATTTTTTAGATATAAAATTGCTAATTAAATTATTTTTATGTACAATTAACGTTTATATTAGATTTTGGTGATTTTGTATACTACAATATTTATTATATTACATAATAGAAAAATATGTATTATAATATAATTAGGATTAACATGATAGGAAAAATCAACTAATAAAATAATTATTAATTATGAGAAAAAGTTATAGTAAGATGAGGCCTATTATTTTAATTAAAAGAGAATTTTATTAAGAATTTAATCACAATACATCAAATTTTACATTGTAATCCAATAATGTGTTGCTAGATCATTTAATCAGCATGACACCTCATGTATTATTAGCTCCTTAATTGACGTGACAACACATAATTTGATGATAATGTAAAACTTTTTTACACTGCCAGTGTGTATACATAAAATCCTATATTTATATAAATTTTAAATATAAGTATAATTAATATAAATATAAAATTATGAGGCCTATATAATATTAGGGGTCTAAAGTCATTGCTTTAGTAGCTTGCCCTTGAGCCGGCCTGGAATTATGCATGGGCCATGGCGTTTTATTATTTTTGGCTAATTGATCCATCAATTACAAGAAAGACATATAATAACCAACGCACTAAAATTATAAATTATTTGCCAATAATAAGCACACTTAGAATGGTTCCGTAAAAAAAAAAAAAAAATACATAGAAGTGGTAATTTGAAATTTAAAAGTGTATTTGGTAAGATAATTCAACTAGATGAAAACTTAAATCAGTAGTTGAAATTATTTTATTAGTGTTTAATAAGGTATTTTTAGATAAATAATAATTTTTCTTGAGAAGCTACTTGAGGTAATTTTTCTTAAAAAGCTCTCATTTTCAGCTATTAGTAGAAAATTTATTATAAGTTTATCCATCAACAACCTCCACTCATTATTATTTAATAATTAATGATTTTGTTATATGTCATTTTACTAATTTTTCAATTTTCAACTAGTTTTAAATATTAAAAATATAATGAGCAAACAATTAATAATTAAATAAAATGTGATAAAACTGTATTGAACTTGAAAATAAACGAATAGCATAAGTCGGTCATTTGAAACTAGGAAGAAAGATCCAAATTGAGTTTTTTCTATACATTTAACCTGTTTGTGTTCAACACGTCACTGCCATTTCCTACTAACATATTCAGTTAATATTGCTGAAGGAACAAGATACTGCCAGAACTACTATTAGTGATAAACATGTGCTAGGCTGCCAGCGCTTATTCATCATTTACGAAGCTGGAGAAACGTGCAGTCTCTTTGGTGTTAAGAAATGTGATGGGTAAGGAAGTTGTTTTAGTTACTTATTAATTTTTTAATAAGCTACTTACTTGAGGTTATTTTTTTAAAAAAATTAATTTTCCTTTTTCCGTTATTAGTTAAATATTTTTTATAATTTTATCTTTTAACAAATTTTACATGTTAGAAATTTTATTTCTAATAATTAATTGGGCAATATGTATTATTTGTAACATTTATATTAACTATTTACATTTAGTTGGCTCAATAAAAGTGATCTAATTTTAGTGAGTCTTTAAACTGCCAATAAGAAAAATCGATATGGACTCAGATAAGTGGAAACCAGATTTGGCCCGTTAGGGGTTAATGGGAACCCTAACGGGTTTAAAATCGTAAAGTTGGTCATGGTCTCCAATACGCCAAATCAAAACACATTTCTGTCTCCCTATCAGAAAGAAAGAGGAATATCAAGTCCCGTTTAAGGAATCCAGTGATTTCTCATTGCACCAAAAGGCTATTCCGCTGCAATCTTCGGTCAATGTCAATGGATACAGGCATGTGTCACTAATTAACCTTAACTATGTAATCTGACACAACGGTCCTCGATCACTACAGAAAAATGAATTTTAGCGACGGTCAAAATTCGTCGCTACAGGGGCAAAAATCGTCGCTATTGCATCATTAGCGACGGTGTCAAGGCCGTCGTTAAATATTTTTTCAAAAATAATCCTTCCTTCCCAGATTTATCAACTGTGGGAATCGAACCCACAACTTGCACGATACAAAGAAGGAGCATTACAATTACGCCAAGTTTGTTTGTTGGAATATATAGCGTAAAATATTATATATATATATAGTGAAAAAATAGAGTAAACCATCAAATCAGTCCCTGACTTTTTTTCAGTCAGGCAATTTAGTCCCTAGCTTTTATAAACCCATCCGTTAGTCCTTCACTTTATACACCGTCAGTCAATTTAGTCCCTACCCCTGTTTTCTGTTAACGGAACGGTGACCTGGCAAGTTAACAACTTTTATTTTGCCAAGCTAGCACCAAACTACGTCGTTTTTGTTGTGGAAATAAAAAAAAGTAAAATGGGGTTATAAATAATAACGGTCAGAAAAAAGAATCCCTAAATTTCTTTCTTCCCCCGCCTACCGTGCCCACTCTCCTCTCTGTTTTCTTCTTCTTCATCCCCGCCTACTGTGCCCACTCTCCTCTCAGTTTTCTTCTTCATCATACCGAACCATGGCTAGCAATATTGACAGAAGAAAGGCAAGTGAAAGCGGTGGAGAAAGATCATCTCAGCATCACTATAAGGTTCACAATGGGATGACAACTTCAACGACTGAGGATGAAGAATGGAATTTAGAAGCTTTGCAATTTAGAAGCTGAAATTAGGAAATTGTTTATGTCAATGTTTTTTGTGTTTAGTATTGTGTTCACTGCTATTATATTTCTAGTGGGTTGTAGTATCAAACATTAAAAGTGTCCACATGTATTGGGAAGTATAAAGTATGTAATCTATATTGAGGAGAATTAATGAATGTGTGGTTATGTGTTACGGTGAAATCTATTTAATAAACAAAATTATAAATTGTACCTATTGCAAGCCTCTTTTATTTTCCATGTGGCCCTGTTTCAGTGATTTAATAACATGCAAAGAACATAGAGTGAAATAAATGGTTAAATACCAGTAATCAATTGTACTATGTATAAGATTGAATAAAATTGAGAGATGTAGTTGTTGGATAAAAGTGTACCGCAAGTTAGTGTTGTATTTGCTTCAAATTCCACATTTCTTGATAAAATTGTGATATAACTAATATGCAACATAAATAAGATACATAGATAACATAAGACATTGTAATTGTTGGATAAAAATGAAGGCATTGTAATTTGCTACAAAACATAGATAACATAAGACATAATATTGAAGCAAGCACCAAGGTTCATAGACATAATATTGAAGCAAGCACCAAGGTTCATACAGCATAAATAAGATCACCATAGTTTCATCACAAAAGACAGAATTTGGTGATAAAAGTAAAGGTTCATGGAACTTGAGGCTTAATCCCAAGAGTGGGCATGAATTGCCTAGCCTTGTTAGAATCTTCCACATTCTGAGTTGGTGAACTTGGTGGTGGACTTGAGTTCTTTTCACTTTTTTGGCTACCAACACCCTTCCCTCTGATGTTGAGTTTAGGCCTGAGAACCACGGTGTGAGAAGCTTATTTCAAAACCATAATGTGAGAAGCTTCAACAAACTTCTTTCAAAATCAGAATGTGAGAAGCTTCAACAAAACCCAAACTTATTCAACTATCCCAAGCCCTAAATGGAAATGATAGAACAGAGCACCATTATGAGTCCAATGAACATTACCTGTACATTCATCCTTGCAGAATCGTCACCAACCCAATTGTTGTTCAAGTTGCTTTACCAACTTTGATTTCGGAAGCCCTAGGTACACTTCTGGGAACTTAGTTTCTTGGAGAAGAGAGAATTGGTTTATGGGGAATTATAAAAAGTTAATGGCGCGTATAAGGTAACCACCGCTTCCCTTATACGACGTCGTTTTAACTTTCTTAGTGTCCACGTGTCAGATAACGTTACATGTAAGCACTCCGTTAACGGTGATTCTGATTAGGGACTAAACTGACTGACGTTGTATAAAGCAAGAGACTAACGGAGGGGTTTTTAAAAGTAAAGGACCAAATTGCCCGATGACAAAAAAGTTGGGGACTTATTTGGGGGTTTACTTGAAAAAATAACAAAAAATTAGTGACGATCAGGTCGTCGCTAACGTTACGAAGGCCAACGCTACAATTTTTTTTCCTTTAGCGATGACCAGGCCGTCGCTATTTTTTTTTTTTTAAAATTATTATACCTTTAGCGTCGGCCATAACCATTGCTAACGTTACTAAGTAGCGACAATCAGACCGTTACATAAAAAATATTTCTTTTTAACAGTGATGTCTTTAGTGACGGTCGTTGCGTCGGCCTGACCAACGCTAACAGCGACGATGTCGTAACCGTCGCTACAAGACCGCCACTAAAAAGCAAATTTCTTATAGTGATTAATGGACTATTTGACTTAAGAAATTTATCCCAACATTATATACTCATTATATTATCTTAATCATTTTTCATGATATTTTTATATGTTATTTTGTAATTTATAACTAATTTTATTAAACATTTTTAATAAAATTAGTTAATTTTCACTTGATTTTTCACCTAGTTTTGTTAAAAAAAAATAAAGGTATACTTATCATTTACATGAGATGGATAACGTGACAAGTTTTTTTTTGGTCGAAGATACCGTGACAAGTTAAATCCTCTATTTTTTTTATTTCCTTTATTTGACTAATTTGTATTTTAGACCGTGAGCTCTTTCTACCGATTAGACTATTTTGGACCTCTTGGGAAGTATGTCATGCGTCTTTTTTTTTTTTTTCATTCTCCTGAGAGCATTTCCAATAGAATTGGTTAAACTCACATTTTCTATTAAGCACCAGATGCACGGTTGGAAAAGAGTTATTAAGCATTAATGATTACTTATACAACCAATACTATATATCTTAGAGAAAACGGAGTTTATATGTGTCAAATTAACATTAAAAAAAGAATTTATAAATAAAATATAAAGATGTAGGGTAATTTGTAGAATCCATTTGGTGAATTTTGTAGGGTTGTACTATTGGAATATAGTAATTTAAGACGTAAAAATTAGAAAGAGATTATGTATCATAGACATAGCAAGAAAAACATATTAGCACCATTATATTCAAAGTTCAAACTAGGTATAACAAATTATTTCTATTGGGATTGGCGGAAATTAAACTTGTAAAACATCAACATGTTTACACACACAAAGCATTAAACATATTCCGATTCATATCTATAATACATATATAAAATAAACACCATGCATGATTATAGTTAAATAGTAAAATTAAACGCATATTTTACTAGTAAAGTTAAACCATACGGGTTTAACTTTATTATTTAATTATTATTAGAATGCTTGTTGATTATAATTTTTTAAACATATCTTGAATTTAAAACTAGTTTTTTCTTTTGAAAGTTGCAAAAAGTGTCCTTTAATCATGAAACTAATTTTATCATAATTGACAATAACAATTAATTATTATAACTATATATCTGAATAATTTTCCCAGCCAATCCAATTAGGCCCTTACATAGATAAATGTACTTTTGAGGAACTGAAATTCATCATAAAAAGCCTTCAGTATACTTGACAGCTTTTGAATATTCTAGAGTAATTTTGTAACGTAAAATATTAAAATAAAATACTTGGGTTTTTTTGGGGGATAAAAACTAGTAGGGTTTGGCGTTCACGTCCAGAGAGAGGACTTTTGAGCCCATTAGGGAAATATTGGAATCTCAGGGAATAAAAGTTTTTGGGCCTATACCCACTAACTTCTTTGTAATTTTTTTAGCCTTCTTTCGGCTCGAATGATATTCTCCTTCGTCCAAAAAAAAAAAGGAATAAATTTTTTATTTTCAGCCCATTCTTATGCAAAGGAGAAAAAAAATAGTAGGGTTTGGCCTCCAGATCGAAAAACTTTTCTCTTCTATTCAACTCTAGCATTTCTAATCATTATTATGTGAATGTTCACGGAAGGAACATGATTGTCTCCCGTGGAGAACACTTGATGTTCATAGAAAAATCATTTTAGTGAAGTGAGAATAGAAAAATCTAAAATAAACTAAAAAATGGAAGTGAGAAATATGATATATACGTGTACTGAGTGGACAATTTAATATATAGTAAATAAAATAAATAAGAGAAATAATAAGTGAAAACATTAATAATGAATAAAATAGAGAGGTAAATGGTCTATTGCAAAAAACACAATAAATTTAATGTAAATCAACACATTTATTGTATTTTTAAAACCTATGTTTTTATGTAATGAAACATATTAATAGGAACGAATAAAAACAATGATAAGAGAAACTGTTTTAATATAATAATAATAGAGAAAAAATAAAGTGTGATACTAAAAGGGGAAAAAAGGAAAACGGTAAGGGCATGACTGCCTCTCGCGACGGATACTCATGTTTCATAAAATGTTTTAATAATAATAATAATAATAATAATAATAATAATAATAATAAATTGAAAGTGTGATAGAAAAAAAAGAAAAAAGAGAAAATGGCAGGAGTAGAAATGCTTCCCGTGGCCGTGGGTGATATATGTGATTCATAAAAATATCACTTTACTAAAGTAAGAATAAAAAAACGAAAGTGAACAAACGTGACACGTGTACTGGGGGAACAATTTTAAGATAAAGAGTAAATAGATAAATATAATATATTAGAAAGATAATAAGTGAAAACATCAATAAATAAAATAGAGCGATAAATGATATATTGAAAAAATATATTAAATTTCATGTAAATCAACACATTTAATGTATTTCTTAATGTGTGTTTATATGTAATGAAACATATAATTTGTGTTTAGATAAGATGGAAAATAAGTAAAAAAATAAAAAAATAAAATAGAGAAATAAATAATATATTGTGAAATTAAATTCAATGTAAAGTAACACATTTATTGTAATACTTTTTAATCTATGTTTTTTATGTAATGAACCATATTAATAGGAATAAATAATTAAAAAATGTTTTAATATAGAATAATAACAATAATAATAATAATAAAAAAGAAATGAAAGAGTGATAAATAAACAAAAAGAAAAAGAAAATGGCACGAGTACAACTGTCTCCCGTGAATGATATTCATGGTTTATAAAATAAATCACTTTACTGAAGCGAGAATAAAAAACGTAATAACTATATGAAAATGTAAATGAAAGTAAACACGCATTAAGAAATAGAGGGATAAATAATATATTGTAAAAAACATATTAAATTCAATGTAAAGGAACACATTTATTGTAATACTTTTTAATCTATGTTTTTTTATGTAATGAAACATATTAATAGGAATAAATAATTAGAAAAATTCTTTTAATATAGAATAATAATAATAATAATAATAAAAAGAAATGAAAGAGTGATAAATAAACAAAAAAAGAGAAAATGACACGAGTAGGATTGCCTCCCGTGAATGATACTCATGGTTCATAAAATAAATCACTTTACTGAAGCGAGAATAAAAAATGTAATAAATAAAATAGAACCATAAAGGATACATTGAAAAAATACATTAAATTTAATATAAATTAACACATTTTTGTATTTCTTAATATGTGTTTATATATAATAAAACATATAAACATAAATGAATAATGAAATAACTTTTTAGTTTTGATATTCGTCCCTATAAAATTTTTCTTTTTTATTTCATACTTATAAAATATTTAAGCTATTTTTTAGTCCTCGATATTGATTCTACTGTTAAATATAACATGGACTAAAAAAATAACTTAAATATTTTATAAGGATGAAATAAAAAAGAAAAATTTTTCAAGGACAAAAATCAAAACCCGAATATTTTATAAGGACTAAAAAATTATTTTTACAAAATAAAAAATATGATAAAGAACAAAAAAAGAACCAAAAAATTAACCTTGTGTTTGGATGGAGAATTTTAAAATTCTCAAAATTATAATAGACAATGTTGAATAAGTTGTTAAAATGAGAGGAATTGACAATGACAATATAAAAAGTTTGAACATAAAAGAGAAATATTGAAATTCTCTCTAAATATTTGTCATTTGAAATTCCCCTATTTATCATAAAAAAATCCTCCTATTTGTGATTTAGAATTCTTTCTTCTACTATTTTAACATATGAATTCTAGTAATTTTAAATTTCTCTATCCAAACACAAGGTAAAGGAAAATAAAATGTAAAAAAGAAAAAGAAAAAGAATAGGGTGAGAGATCCTAGAAACGAAACCGTGAAAAGCATAAAAAAAGAAAAAATAAACGTGAGTGAACGACACGTGTTCCCAGGGTGAACTGTTTTCTTATATAGGTAATAGATAATAGATTTTTTAAGATAACAATAATAAAAAATAAAAGGGTAAAATAACTTTTTAGTCCCTATAATATATCTAAGTTTTGATATTTGTCCCTGTAAATTTTTTCTTTTTTATTTCATACTTATAGAATATTTAAGCTATTTTTTAGTCCCCGATATTAATTCTACCGTTAAATATAACATGGACTAAAAAAATAACTTAAATATTTTATAACGATGAAATAAAAAAGAAAAAATTTTCAACGTAAAAAATCAAAACCCGATTATTTTATAAGGACTAAAAAATTATTTTATATAAAATAAAAAATATGATAAAGAACAAAAAAAAAACCAAAAAATTAAAGGAAAATAAAATGTAAAGAAAAAAAAAAGAAAAAGAATGGGGTGAGAGGTCCTGTAAACGAAATCGTGAAAAAGCATAAAAAAAAAACGTGAGTGAACGACATGTGTCTCCTGAGCGAACTATTTTTTTATATAGGTAATAGATAGATAGATATATAGGTAATAGACTAGATCCAAATGTACCAAATGTTCTAACCTTACCTCTCATTTTCTTCTATTTTTAAATAGATCAAAACATACGATAAAACATAAATGTTATGTTTTGTCCTTTTTAAAAAAAAACGTGTACTAAATGTTACCATAATTTAAAAAATAAAAATCAATAAAGAACCATGCTAAGGGCAAATTATATCAAATAGGTGATTGGCACCTTTGCAAGCCACACGAAGCAACATGCAAAACATTTAGAAGTCTCTAAAAATAATGTCTAAATGAACTCAACTAAAATTTTGTGTCAATACCTCGAGAAATACATTAGAGGTTTCGATATTTAAATTCAATTTAGCTAAATTTTAAAATGCCATAATTCTATTTGGCATGGAAAGTTAAGCAAACGATGGCAACTCCAGCCATACATGCCATAATTAATGAGTTTAAGACCCCTTCTATACCACTCTTTGTTTGACATTGTGTGAAAAGAGCAAATGTGCATTTGGTGAAGAGAATGAAAAATGATTCTCATTGCAGAAAGAGAGAGCTGAACCAAATTTATATACACAGCAGAAAAATAAAGTTATATATATAAGGAGAAATCTTATGACCTTGCATCTGGCAGCAACATCCCGTGCTATTAGCTGCAAGCATAGCATAGCAGCATACATATGGAGATGACTCATCTCTGTCAGCTTCAATTTAACCTTCATTCCACTGTATCTATCTATCTATCTATTAAAAACAAAGACTGAACGAAAAATTTGATGGACATGTCATATTATTCATTGAGCCCATATTAGATTACCGTAACCACTAGGTCCAATTTAATTTATCAAATGTATTATGATATTTATAGTGATATTTATTATGTTATAAACATAATTAATAAATTTCTTACTCAAAAGGAAAATAAAATTTTTTATTAAAAGTTAAACGTTGATAATTATTTTTTTGTATTGTTATTTAAGAATTAGGATATAAAAAAATAAATAATAAATTTGGTCTTAAAAAAATTTACAGACTTAAAGAAAAATATCAAAATTATTATTTCAAATTAATTACTCATAGTTATTTATTGTAAATTTTAAATAAAAAATATATTAATATGATCATAAGAGTGAATATATGTATCATATTAAGATACAAATATTACATAGAAGCATATATCAATATTTATATACCTAGATAAATATTTACATAAATAATTAAGTATATAGAAACTTTTACTTGAAAGTTATTAATATATAAAAATATGGACGTAAACATATATTCGTATTTTAATTATAAAAATAAATTAAATATTTCCATCAAATAGGATAAATTTTTCAAAAAAAATATATTAATATATAAATCTCAAAAAATATTTATATCATATAAAAATAACTTAAAAATAAAATAAAACTAAATTTTAAATATTTTATAAAATGTGAAGTAATTTAACAATAAAATTATTTTTTTTATAAAAATTATATAAAAGGTCTAAAATTAATAAATACTAAATCGTGCAAGGTGCAATCATGGATTGAAAATACTAGTGTATAAATATGATAAAAACGAAACAACGAGATTTATTTATGAGTGTAGAACGATAATGAAATGATTGTGGAGAATTGAGCAACGAGAAGATGGGTTTCAATGTTTCTCCGAATAGTGAGGAGGAAAGGAGGAACAGAGGAATCGCCACCAATGATCACCCTCACTATGGCACCTTTCAAGGCGTCGCCAATTACTATCCACCTGCTTCCTATGGTGACCCCTATGCATATTACCAACGTCAAGGACAAGGTGGATACCACGTTGTTCCAGGTACAAGCACATATTTTGATTAATTGGATATACCTATGCATGAGTTCAACATATATATATATGGATTGAATTCCAATTTTAAATTTAGGGAAAATGATGGCCATGTAATTAACCATGAGAGATTTTACGTAACGTACTTTTATGGTACTCATGTGATTTTCTAAGAGGATGCACAAAAGTTATTCCTCACAAGACATTCTCTTGTACGTGTTCCCTTATATAAAGGATGTTATACAAATAATATATTGACAAAATGTTAATGAAAAAGAAAGACAAAAGAACAATTTTAATGGGTATTGCATATAGATAATGTACGTACTCACAATCTTTTTTTTTTTTTTAATGTTATGCAAGTTTATACCGTTGCTGAAGGAAGGCCCGTAAGAGAACATCGTCTTCCTTGTTGTGGACTTGGTTTAGGTTGGCTCTTGTAAGTTTTCCTAGCTACTAGATTGTATTATTCTTTTATTTCTTTTTTTTTTTTCAAAGTCAAGCAAAGGGCAACATATTTGGATGTAATTGGTTTCAAAACTTTCTTATCTAGATTTTATTCATTAATTACAGGGGCCCTTGCCTGTTTCATTATCTTATGTGTGTCAATGAAAGAGTATAAGCTTAACATAATATTACAATTTCTTTCAAAATTATAGATTAGAGGAATAGTTGTTAATTAAACTCTATGACTCCCCTCATAATGGTGGATGTTGTGCAATTAATCAAGGTCATACTGTCATAGTTTTGGTTCCAAGTTCATCAAGGCCTTCTTCCTTTTTGCGCCAGTGTTTAGATTTACTTCTAATAAAAAATGCCATTTTCAAGAGGGGACTATACTTATAGCAAATGTTTTATCATGAACATGTTGGGTATTTTTTTTTTATATGTGTTTACTAACTGTATATGTTGCTTCTTCCAAACTTTGTATTATTCTATTGTTTATCCTTATCTATCCTTTGTCTAGTCCCTTATTCTCCAAAAATGGAGAATTAATTAAGGTCCTCTTTGATGGTACCCATTGAGATAAAGTAATTTATTTAAACAACAAAAAGATTAATGATAAATACATACCACATGTTTGAAGGCAACATAAAAAATATTTTTGCAATGTATGCATAACGTGTTTCCCATAGTCCGATCACTTTTTTTCTACACTACACTGTTAGGTTAGCTTCTCATTGTATCTTTAATGTAGATCTTTTGGTCTCTTTGTTTGAAGTTGACTTTGTCCTAGTGACCTGTACTGTTTTTTAAAGAAGTAATTCAATGAGTGAAAAATGTGTTTTATTGCATATACAGTTATACCTCATGCTTTCTAAAAGTATTTGAAAAACGCTAACAGGTGCCTTTAGGTCATGCATTCCATCCCAGCATCCCTAAAAAATTTTTTAAATTAATAATATTATTTAATTTGTAATGCAAGGTTTATAATTGGTTTCTTTCTTGGCGGTGTTCCTTGGTACATCGGAACTTTCATTCTTCTATGTGTTCAAATGGATTACCGAGAAAAGCCTGGGTTAATTGCATGCACAGTTGCTGTAAGTATTTATTGCAAATTATTTCCCTTTACTTGTTTTAGGTTGTGTTTAATATATTAATGGTTGGAAGGCATACTTTGTGATAGTTTAATTTGATAGAGGACCAAAACGAATTTGTAAGATACTAGTTTTGGTTGTTGCGCCCTCTAAATATTCATCACATACATTTTTTGTTATTTTCCCATGATGATCAGGGGAAAATTTTGTGAGATTTTTTTTATCTCCTTAAAACTACTTTAGTGAGAAAATTATTATAAGAAGATTGATGAGACGACACATTAACATTTAAAGAGTAGTTTAAGATTTTTAATTGATTATTATTATTGATTAGATTTGGATAGTTTTGTGTCATGTTTGTGCTTACTTTGATTACATATTGGAATTTACAGTCCTTCGTTGTTATGATAGCCATTACACTTGGTGCCACACATCCAAATATCGCAAAGTTGGCATGAATCGCAAATTTTACTGTGCACTTGGACCTGCATAATCTTTAGGAGCTTTTCTTGTTGTAATTTATATTTTGAAACTTATGTGAAAGTTATGAGTAACTGTTATTCTTGAAAAAAAATATGACCATTGAGCATTATTTCTTAACTGCTAAGAATTCTCATCTCATAGTCCGTAAAATTGATTTGGTCGGATGCAATGCTCTTTACCCGAATTATTTTTTTAACTGGAGTCTGTCTTAGCTGATCAATAGCTTTTCGTCCGGATTATTCTCCGACCAATCTCTTTTATTTTGGACGGATATATATGCAAATGAATGATAATTCTCACTCGAATTATTTTTTTATTGGGTAAATTCAGAGATATTTCTTATAAGAATTATTAACCACTCAAAAAGAAGTGCTAAGTTTCAATCATATCATTCAGTTAATCATCTATTTATGTAATCCGGACTACTATAACTGATAAGAAAACCTCTTAAGAAATGGAGAAAAAGTTATTAAATATCACCTCATAAGACTTGCAAAATTTATTATAATCAACAAAACCATTATAAAATTGTCAATACATTACCATTGAAGTTAATTATATAGACTAAAAAAGGACATGAAAGGATCTATCAAAGCTAAAACTTGGCATTTCTTTCTAACATGCGAAATAGCCAATGAAATTAAAATCAGAAATGAGTTTAAAAATTCAATTACATAACAATTTTCATGTCTTTGGGCCTGTGCTAAAGTATTATAGTTGATGTGTTCAAGAAAGATTTGCGAGTCATGACCAAAGCTTTCCCTCCAAAGAACACTATAAGTCTTGCATTTTACTTTCAAATCAAAACTTGCAAAACTATCAATGAGCATTATCGATGACAAAATATTCCTTCCGCCTCAACTAGGCTTAAAGAAATAAGCTAAAAATATATTAAGGGATGTTGAAGGTGAAAACTTAACGGAGAGCAGGAGCAGCGTGGCAGAAGAGAAAACAAAGAAAAAGGAAAATAAAAAGCTATGGCTTTAGAGTAAACAAATTAAAAATAAAAAAGTGAGACATTACCACT
Source organism: Sesbania bispinosa (assembly GCA_026901365.1). Classification (NCBI taxonomy): domain Eukaryota; kingdom Viridiplantae; phylum Streptophyta; class Magnoliopsida; order Fabales; family Fabaceae; genus Sesbania; species Sesbania bispinosa. Next base: position 1,303,989 of record QLOH01000169.1, read on the forward strand.
ATGATATTTTTTTTGGATATTTTTTCAAGTATCAAACTCAATGTTGAGCTACTCAATGATTATTTGTTTAATATTTTTTTGTTGTTGGATTTGTTACTTTTAAAACTAATTTCATTTATTGGTCACATTTTCCTTATTCATTTATTTAATTAGCTTATTTGGTTAGGTATGTTGCTCTTTATTTCTTAAAAAGGTTTATATATATATATATATATATGATCATACTTGCAATAAGATTTTCTCTTAGTGTAAGAAATATGCTAAACATGAGTCAGAGGAATAATCTGAATGAAGAGCCATTGATTCAGCTAAGAATAGAATTTGCATAATATATATAGGCACGAGACTTAAAAAATGCTTAATAAGAAAATATCTCTGAATTTACCCGGTCAGGAAAATAATTAAGATGAGGATTATCATTCACTCGCATATATTTGTCCAAAATAAAAAAGATCAATCGGAGAGAATAATCCGGATGAAGTGCCATTGATCCGGCTAAGACAGACTTCGGTTAGAAAAATAGTCCGAATAAAGAGCATTGCATCCGGCCAAAACAAATATTCCAGACGAAGAGCAATACTTGTTGCATCCGGCCAAAACAAATGATCTGGATGAAGAGCTTTACTGATTGTATCTGACCAAAACAATAATCCGGATGAGGTACCATATTGATAGCATCCGACTAAATCAATATTTCAGATGAAGAGCGATACTGATTGAGATCCAGCCAAAACAAAGTGATCCGGATGAAGAGCCATGTTGATTGCATCCAGGCAAAACAATAATCCAGATGAGTAGCAATACTGATCGCATCCGGCCAAAACAAGTGATTCGGATGAAAAGCCATGTTGATTGCACCTGGTTAAAACAATAATCTGGATGAGGTACCATGTTGATTGCATCCGGCCAAAACAATAATTCGGATGAATATCCATGTTGATTGCATTCGGCCAAAACTATAACCTGGACGAGGAGCGATATCAATTGCATTTGGCCAAAACAAGTGATCCGGATAAAGAGCCATATTGATTGTATCCGGCCAAAACAATATTTTTGGCTGTTACTGTCTCTTTGGTTTAAATTCCTTATAGTGTTTATAGAAATGATTTTAAATGACTTTCGTCCAAGATATGTTTAGTAAAATATGCACCACTCATTTTTAATTTCTATAATTAATTTTATTTAATTATAAACAAACAGGCAATTAATTTTCTCTTTTTAATAAACAAAGAAATATTATAAAAAAGGAGTACAAGGGCACTGCAACCCATATATACACTATATTTAATATATCTCTACCGTCAACATTTTATTCAGTTGTGTACTTGTTGAAATTTCACTTTACTTGTTGTTATTTAAGCATTAAATAAGACTCGATCGAAAGCAACCTGGTTGTGACAAACTGGTTGCAACCAAATTTGTAAGTTGTATGGATTTATATATAGAGAGTGAAAAAAGGAAGATAAAAAATAATGAACTTGTGCACTTTGTTTGGAAAGATGAGAGAAATGGAAATGAAAGAAATAAAAGAAAAAAAATACGAGAAAAATATAGATGATTTATAGGTTGTTTGATAAAAGAGAAATAAATATAAAATAGAAGAAAAATATAATAATAAAGGTTAGTTATTTGGTTATATAAAAAAGTTAAGAATAAATGATTTTTTTTCCATAACGATATTCTTTTTGAACACTTTCATTTTATCTCGTTAGTCTCCTTTATGATTTCTAGACTATCTCTCTAAAAAAACGAGTGGAAATATGGAAGCATGAGTCCTACAAGCTTTTTCATTATTTCTTTCATATTTTAAATGACCAAACTTCACCAATTTCCACACCATCCCGCTCTCTTCTTCTTATTTCTTCGCTAACTCAACACTACCAAACAGAGGGGAAACAGTTTCGATATTGAATAGACCTTGTAAACTATTTGAATTAATAGTGGAGAAATAATTTGTTTATAATTTTTTAAAACAAAGTTAAAGAAATAATCAAAGCTTGATTGAATTTTTAAACAAATTTGCATGTTGATTGTTGGGTAACATTTCATTTGATCTAGCACTTTATGGTGCTATATTGGTGCAAATTAAAGCTCGATTGATTTTTTGTAGGCACTAAATACTAAATGTTGATTCATCAATTTTTTTTTTTTGCTTAATTTCACAAAGCTGCTAACTAATACTAAGCAACACATGTCATCTCAACACTTTTGATTGTATTTTCTTTACATGAGGCAACTTTTCATTTCTTTAAATTGTGTTAAGTAGACAAACGACTAATTAACACAATGGATACTAAGAACAATTAATAGTCTTTTTTTTGTTCAATAGGGATTATCAATGTTTACACGGGTTTGAAAGCCTGCCATTGATTTACCTCTTCCAAGACAAATTGGAATATTTGAAAATGCAATAAGCGATTAATTATCTAGGAAGTGAGTCAAATGTGTCCTTTGATCAAGACATTCCATAATGGCAAAATCAGGAAGAGTTGTCGCTACTTAATTGCCAGTACGTTTTTTTTTTTTTTAACCAAACGTATTCTTCAGCTGAAACAATTTTCGAATCGAGAATATTCACATTATGGTGGGTTAACTCTTTTAGCGGAAATTTTTTTTATCCACAAAACTCGAATCGAGACCTTACTTAAAGAAAATAAAAAATATATATAACACTTGAATCAAGCTCGTTAATTGCCGGTACGTTTCTTGTAGAAAGAAAAACGCACTCATGAATTTGGCTAATTTGGGATTCTGTTTTACATTTTTGTCTACAGTTTCCTTTTATTAGAGGATCGGGTCATTTTCACTTTTTTTTTGTGCTATTTTGATGAAATGCAAGCACACACAAAACATGCATGAATAAAAAATTTGATTGGTCTAACCCCTTTGTCCCATTATATTAATGTATAATTTCTCTTTTGAATAATGACACTCAGGAATAGAATTGAAACAGTACACATGATACTGTGTGGTTCTGTATAAACTTACAAATAGAAATAGAATATGAAATGTGTTGTCGTTGATATCAATGCATTGCGGGGATAGCTCAGTTGGGAGAGCGTCAGACTGAAGATCTGAAGGTCGCGTGTTCGATCCACGCTCACCGCAATTTTTATTTTTATTGTGTATTTTAATTTTTTTTATTTGATCAAACCATATACTCTCGATCGTATGTGTAATGATTGGTCAAACACAACTGAATACTGGAGTGTCTCCTACGATAGCGGACATATGCTTGTGCTTTGCAGCTTTTAATATTCTTGATACACGCTCAAAGAGGTCGAGTAAGGGAGCGGATTTGCAGCTTTTAATATTCTTGATACACGCTCAAAGAGGTCGAGTAAGGGAGCGGATTCTATGACTTTGCTAAGGTAGAGTCACGGTAACTTTCCTTTTTTATAGGCCGTTTGATTGATCTAAAAGTCTCAGATTTTGCCACCTATCTTGGAATTTATATTTTTTTAAAGAAAATTATTCTCATACCGTGAAGAAGGAAAGAACAATGAGGAAGATACTGATCCAAACAATGCCTTATCACTATCAAACAACGTTGATGACCACTGTACCACTGTCTTCCTTCCACCCATAACTCTCATTCCGACCACCGGCCTATTGCCAAGCTCGCAAAGAAAATTAGCACAGCGGCAACAAACGCTTCATCTTCTTCGTCCGCACTGATGACCAGTTGTTCATAGAGGCTAAGAAATTACAATCTTTCAATGAAACAATGACTGTGCCTTCTCTGATAATAGGAAACTTCACAAAAATATTTTTATCTCACATTAAGACTTAAGAAAAATTCTCATCCATCAGCACTTTATGTTTTATCAAAGACTGAGTCTTCAGAGATAGAAATTCCTATTTTATTTTTTTTAAAGGTAGAAGATTACAATTAAAGATACCATAATAGCGGAAAAAAATACTGCAAGTTCTCATTTTTTTTTTTTAAGATATATGCTTGTAAACCAATGTATACATTTAACGCCCCTAATGATGACACTGCAAGTCCAATTATCCCGTGTGAAGAAGAAGAAAACAATAATTGTAACCTCGTAAACATGCTTTGCAAACGGAAAATTGAAGCTAGCTACTATAGTTATCCAAAAGTTGGTTTAGAATTTTTAATTAAGAAACAAAAAACAACAGATAAAAAAAATTAACAAGTGGCATAATATGAAACATGTGATTAATCAAACGGCCTACAAAAGAGAAAAGTCACGGTGACTTTCCATTGCCAAAGTCAGTGAATCCGCTCCCGTCGAGTAATTGTAGTTTGCATGAAATTATATAGGTTTTGAATATGTCATACACTTGGTCTAAGTAGTTTAACTTCCTTTTCCTACACCTATTAAGAAATATATTCTTTGAAAACAATAGTATCTATACTTAACAAAATATATTGAATTTGACTTAAATAAAACAATATAAAAATTTAAAGTACTTCAATAATATTTAATCAAGTTAGATAGGATTTAATTTGAATTTGAAAGTTTAATTATAATAACAAGATTTTAAATTTATAGAAAAATAAAATAATATCAATATTCAAAGTTATTTGTCAATAAGATTTGTAAAATCAAATAGGATTTTATTTGAAATTTAAGATAATAATATTTGATATGATTTAAAGGTTTAATCATACTCTTAATCTCTTTAACTCGGCTATATGCAATTTTAATCCTTGAGCATTTTTGTACTAATAAAGTTTATTTATTTTTAAAATTGAACAACCATGATTTTTATTGTCAGTTTTTTCATCTAAAACGGTTAAATTTTCATTGTCAATATTTGGAAGTTTATGATTTATTTGAAATGTGATATAAGTTTAAAGTTTAAAAAATAGAAATTTAGTGAAAATTTAATAAAATTTGAAGAATTTTATAAAACTTAAAATTATGGGTTGAGAATTCAAAAAAAATTGATTTTTTTTTTAATTTTGGGTGAATTTTGATACTTTTGTCAATGAGTTTCAAGCACAAGAATACTTAAGGTGTTTAATTTGTGAAGATTTTGAGTAAAAAATAAAATTTTAGGGTTATAAGTAGAAGAAAGGTGATAAAAGACTTCATTGTAACAATTAAAAAATTGAGCAAAATTAAATTCAATTAAGAATATGTTTGGTAAAACTAGCTGAAAGCTGAAAAGGTAGCTTAAAGCTTAAAGCTAACTGAAAGCTGAAAATGTAGCTGATTTGATTGAATGTGTTTGGTAAAACTAGCTGAAAATGGTAAAATGACATATAATTAAGGACATCATTAATTATTAAATAATGAAATATGGGGGTGGTTGAGGGATAAAATTGTAATTTGAAAATTGGTGTTTTTTTTTTAAATCTACCTCGAGTACATTTTCAAGAAAAACTAGTAGCTACAAAAAAAAAACTACCTTACCAAACATAGCTGAAATGGTTTTAACTACTAATTTCAGCTTTCTGCTAGCTGAAATAACTTACCAAACACACTCTAAAAATATTAAGGGAACAAAATCATATATTATATATAATATATTAGAGAAATTAAAAGTGTAGATAAATCTTAACTTAGAATAAAATAGAATTTGATATGAATTTGATGGTAGTAATATAATATTTAGTTTCTGGGTATGTAATGGTGACAACAATGTTTGAAATGGTGATGATGATAATGTTTGAATTTATTAACTCATGTAAATTACCAAAATCCCACGACACTGACCTAATTATAACGACAACATTTTGAACATGAAAATATTTGCAAAACGTTATAAAGTCACATTTTAATGTGTGTGTTGGGGGGAATCTTTATTTTTATATATATAAAAGTAAGGTAGTGAAAGTGGCCAATGATATTTAAAGGGAGGGCACAATAGTAAATTCCTTTAAGCAAAACTTCTAAAAATAGAATGTCTTTGACATTTTAAATTATTAATATTATGCATCACCATTAATTAACTATACTAATTATATTAAAGTAAATATCACTATAAAAATAAAATTATTATAATAAAAAATATAAATAATGATAATTTAAAGCATATCTAATAATTTTAAACAATAAATAATAATAAGAAATTTAAAACATTCTCAAACACTTAAAAACTAATTTATAATTATGTTGGTAGTAATTATAGTAATTATTTAGTTATGGTTATTTTTATATAAACAAATCAATATTATTTAAAACCCATTTTAATAATTTTAATATTAAAAAGAAAATGTTTATAACATAAATATAAACATAATACGAAATCTAAAACATAATAAAATAATTTTAAAAAAATAAGACTTTATTTAAAAAAATAAAAATATAATATGAAATTTGAAACATGCTCAAACACTTAAAAAATATTTAATAATTATAATAACAATAATTGTATTGATTATTTAGTTATAGTTACCTTTATTATATCAAACATAAATATTAAAGCCAATTTTAATAATGAAGATTAAAAAAAATTATAACATAAAATAAAAATATAATAAAAATTTATAACATATTAAAATAATTTAGAAAATCATTTTAAAAAATTAAAAATGTAATACAAAATTTGAAACATACTCAAACACTTAAAAATGTACAACTTTTGTTACAATAATTATAGTAAATTATTATATCAAAATATCAAATATCAGTATTAAAGGTCATTTTAATAGTTTAAATATATTAAAAAAAATTTATAAGATAAATAAAGATATACTGTGAAATTAAAAATATTATTAAAAAATATTTTATAATTACGTTAATAGTAATTTTAATAACTATTTAATTAGTGTTCTTTTGTGGGTTTCCTATTTTTGTTTAATGGGTCTTTATGATCTAAGATCAATGACAACGTTTTTTAGTTTTCATGCTTTGTAAATGTCAAAGTCCCAAAATAAATTGTGATTGTTTATGACCATCTTCATTTGGTTTTTGAGTTTTTTTTTTATTTTTTTGTTGACGATGATAAATGAAAGATTGAAAATGTTGCAGAATTTCTTTAATTGGTGATTTATCTTTGTATATGTTGCAACAACTTAGTTGTTTTGCAAAATTTCACTTAATAGGAAAATTAAAATTTGATTTGGTTATGGGTAAAACTAGCTAGCAATGTTTTTAAGTTGTTGATGAACTTAGCAATACCTTTAACCCATAAAATTTTAGTTCTATTCAATTGTATTGTCAAATGCGAGCATATATAAGTTGACAATAAAATTATTGGTGTTTAGAAAAAAAATATTATAGTTCGGTCTATTTGAATTTAAACCTTAAAATAAAATAATGAACGTTACGTCCGAAAACAATTCAAAAAATCTTAAAATTTTATCCTATACAGGAGACATTCTTGGAGCACTAGAAAGAATACTCTAAAAGGTCATTCATGTTTTTTTTTTCACATCATGTATGTACTAGAGGAATTCCATGAGCAATAGTAAAAATCTCACTAAGGGGTTATTCCATAAGCATTAGAGATAACAAATTATATATTATATTGTATGATTTTTTATTATAGATCAGATAACAAATAAAATAAAATAAAATAAAATCTTTTCAAATAAATAAAAAATATAAAAGACTATAAGATATAATAGTGTGTTAGGAATAAAAGATGTAATCATTTAATTTAACACTATTTGATAAATGAGAATAGGGAATATTAATCATAAGGGAATCTCTTTGGAGAAAAATTCATTTGGTATGAAAGGGGTATAAGAGGGAAAGTTTAAAAAATTGGTCAATTTCATGGATATGTACAAAAAATAAAATATGACTTCTATGGAAAAAGAGTCCGTAGAGAGTATGATTGAAAATGATGGTGAGACATATTTTCAGTTAGATAAATAGGTTAGAGGGAGCAATTATAGGACAAATAGTTATCAAAATTTAAAAAGAGTTATTTATCTCATTAAAAATGTAATATATAAAAATTTCTTTGACAAATTACAAAAAAGAATAATAGTTCATTTTTTAAAAATGTACTTTTGAAACTTTTAGAATGTTTAGATAATCATTTTTTTTTATTTTTTTACCAACAGGGGTTGGTTCAAGTGGTATATGTTTGATTCCCCTTAAGCAAGGTCTCGGGTTCGAGTTTGTGGATGGAAAAAAATATCCCCGCTGGAAGAGCTAGCCCCACCATGATGTGGATGTTCCCGGCTCGAACAGGATTGTCTCCTGTGGAGGATACCGGTGGTTAAACCAAAAAAGATAATCATTTTTTTGGAAAATATTATGTAATCAATAAATAAAATAATTTTAAAAGTTACTATAGTTTTTAACTTCTTTTATAAATATAATTTAAAATAGGATTTAACGGATATACACAGACAATATAAAAAAATTTACATGTTGGAGTGAAATAAAGGAGAAAGGGAAGTAGCTCTTGAGTTTGTTAGGATATATTGTCTAAATGAAAAATTGAGGCAGAGATAAAAATAAAAGATGAATAGAGAAAAATAATCATTCACGTTAATATGTAATTTTTAACTTTCATATATTATGAATTCTATTTATTAAAAAACTATATATTGTATGTCTTTTTTTATCAAATTATTATTGAATGTCTAATACGATAAGATATCCTGTGCATGGCACGGGTACACAACTAGTTGGTTTAAGAGTGATGTTCAAGAGTGAGAAGTTTCATTTACCTTTAATATATAAATTGAATTTAATTGATATACATTGATAGTATAAACAAATTTTATAAAAGACCACATCATTTATATTAAAAGGGAGGTATTTTTTTTATAAAGGAAATAAAAAAGAACAACAAACAGGAAGATTAAATCAAGTCAGAACAATGAATAGGCAAAGTTTTGCAGCTTGATTAGCTTCTGAAGCAATGTGTTCAAATAACGGTCCAATCTCTTGTGCTCCCTTCTCGTCCCTAATAATAGTATTTTAATTAGTTCATACAATGCATGGCTTAGCATTTGTGTTTTGATTTCTTTTAAAGGTAATAAATAAAAAAAAGTACAACATTTATGATTAAAAAATTAAACAAAAAATTCCACAAAAAATGAAAAAATTGTGATATAAAAATTATAATTGTGCTTCTAAATCAATAGTTACATAGATTTGACATATTATTGTGGACTAGAGCATATATAACAGATTGAACAATGTTTATTTTTGTTGCATCAACTCATTTTCTTTCTTTGTTAACCGCCCCTTTAATTAAGCATTTTATGAATAGTTGAAAATGTAAAAGTTATAAAATAATTTTAATAAATAAATTTCAAATGCTACCAGAGAAAATTTTAGGAAAAAAATACTAAAAAATAAAAATAGAGCCTGCATTAAAAAAATAGATAAAATTAAAAAAGATGTTTTTATAGAAGAGAAGATAAAATACAAATAGAACAAAAAAATAAATTCTAAAACAAAAAGAATAAATATTTTTTTTTTGTGAAACCCCTGTAAAAGACAAAAAAAAAAAAAATTAGCGTAATAGCTAGAATTATTTTATTCTTTTGTGAAACCTTCTTTGAATGTGTTGTATCATCTTAGTAGATGGAATATTGAAGTTGTAAAGTAATGCCAATAGTAGGTTCATATGTCAAATATTAGAAATATTTAGAAAATTGTTTAAATATAAAAAAGATAAAAAGATATCTTATATAAAGAAGATAAGGAGAATAAAAAGGTAAAATGATAAAGCTTTGAAAAAAACGAAATGAATAACAATGGAAAAAACTCTTCAAGATAAAAAATAAGGATATATTTTGCAATTATTAGTGATCTTGACGTCGTTGAAATAGTTATTGATGTATTTTGAAATAAGATTTTTTTTTAAAAAAAAATTTATTGATTGATTGATTTATTTATAAATATAAAATATTTTATAAAAGGCATGTCAAGAAGGAAGAGACTTGATTTTATGAGAATAAGTCAATGAGATGATGACTTAATTTCAAGGACTTAAATTTAATATACAAATCCATGTAAAAAAGCACGGGAGCAGTTAAAAGAAAAAAAGAAAAAGAAATCGTCCATTGATTTGTAAAGATATATAAGAGCAAAGTAATACAGTATTTAAGAAAAAGGTTAGTGTAGAAACACGGGAAAAGTTGAAAGAAAATTAAAAAAAAAGTCTCTAGTTGTAAAATATAATACAATATTTATACAAAGAAAAAAATTGGTAAAGAAAGAGGTTAGAAAATTAGCATTTGGAGAGATGGCTAGTTACCTCACCAACCGGGGCATAAAATCTAGTCCCCCGAGCTGAATCATTTAGCCTCATTTATGGTGAATGACCTTATTGATCTTGATGTTCGGTGTTGGAATGTGGAGCTCATTCAGGACTCGTTTCTTCAGTTTGAAGTGGAGCAAATTCTAGCGATTCCTTTGCCAAGAATAGAGAGAGAGGACCAACTTTGCTGGGAAGGCTCAAAGCATGGAGAATATACGGTGAACGCAGGGTACCATTTTATCTAGAGGAACTTGCAGTCGGACAGAGCTTCATCCAGTGGAATTTCCAATGAAGACCAAAATCTTTGGAAAAGTTTGTGGAAGATTGATGCAGCCCCCAAACAGAAACAGTTGCTTTGGCGTTTGAAAAAAGGCTTCATCCCGGTCAGAGCACAGCTATTAAGAAGAGGAATGCAGCTAGATCTAATTTGCCCACGCTGCCAAGCTATGAATGAAACTATTGACCATGCTTTTCTCACATGTTCATGGGTCCAGAATTTTTGGAGAATGTCTCCTATAAGCTCTGTTTTGGACCTCTTTGCCTCAAGACACATTTCCACGTGTATTGACACTGCTGTCCAACACTTCCCACCTAAAGACGCTGGCCTGTTCGCATCACTACTTTATAGCCTTTGGTTTAGTAGGAACCAATTGGTTTTTGAAAATAAAGTCACCCCCTCAGAAAAGGTGATTGAAGTGGCCCAAAAATATGCGGCAACTTTCCAGCAATTAAACGCACATGATCAGCCTTTGTCAACTTCAATCCGTGCGCAAGACAGGATCAGGTGGCGTGCTCCAGTGGAAGGAAAATTCAAGTTAAACACAGATGCTGCCAAAGGTGCTTACTTTTGTTGGGGAGCGGCTGCAATAATCAGAGACTGGGAAGGAGTAGTTCTTGGTGCAGCTACCTGGAATTTTAATAGTGGTCCCGAGGCAAAGGTTGCTGAGGCAATGGGTTTTAGATTGGGTCTACTATTTGCACTGGAAATGGGATTTTATGAGTTAGAGGCTGAGTCAGATTGTCTAGTCCTCATAAACGCTATAAAAGAGGAAATTATTGGCTCTTTAGATTTTGATTTTCTAGTTTTGGATTGTCTTTCTTTTAAGCAAGAATTTATTTCTCTTACATCATGTCATGTAATAAGAGCTGGCAATATTGCAGCTCATCGGCTTGCTAAGTTTGCTCTCCAAAATCCGAATTCTATTTGGGTGGATGAGACTCCGGAATGTATTCTTTTTCAAGTGGTTCTGGATGCTTCCAACTCTCACTAATTCAATGAAATTCTTGTGTTGAACGTAAAAAAAAAAAAAAGGGTTAGAAAAAGGTTAATGACATGGTGACACATGACATGATGACAGGATGGTGGGGAGCGGGTTTTGCTCTCCTAGTTCCTGTAAAAGTCGAGACGGGTTATGAATCAGGTTTAAAGATGACAAGTATGAAATTATAAAACCCAATCTCATCTCCGCGGGTCCCTTCTCTATTTTTTATTTTTTTATTTTTTATAACTTAAATACATGTTTTTAAATAAGTTATATATAGCTAATATATTCTAATTCGAATAATATGTAAGTATAGACATTGATAATATGTAAGTATAGACATTGATAATCATAAAAAAAATAAAGAAACTTAACAAGTATATCATATTCTAAGAAAAATATATAAGTTTATCTTTATTTTTATCTATTAGTATAGTAAAAAATATTTAATAATTATATTGGGGTGGTATTGGGTTCAAGGGTTAAAAGGAACAGTTAAAGGAAAAAAAGGAGCGGTTAAAAGGGAACCAAACCGTCTCTGATTTAAAAAGATAATACAATATTTAGATGATGAAAAAAATTTTAGCGTAGAGAAAGGCTGAAAAAGTTAATGAGATGATGATACCTGTTGGAAACATGAGCATATTTAATAATATATAGATAAGAGTAAATTTCAACATATTATTTTATTGGGTTAAATATGAATTTAGTTACTGAGATATAATCGAGATTTTATTTTAATCCTTATAATTCAAAACTTTTATATTTGGTTCCTTAAAAAATGAAAAATATTCATTTTCAATTCTTATTGATAAAAAAATTATAGCAAATCCGTAGTAAAATTTGTAAGAAAAAATGTGTAATAAGGAACATTTGTGTATTTTCAAATTTCGAAGGATCAAAACCACCGATTTTAAATTATAGGGACTAAAATCAAATATTAACTATATTTCAGGGACTAAAAACATATTTAACCCTATTTTATTTCACAAATTATATATATAAATAAACTTTTGGTCAATTTTTGTCATACACAATACCCAAACCTAATATCTTGGTTAAAGAGAATTAGATATATATCACATAAACCAACTACCTATTTGTATATATAGATAAACTTTCGTTATAATTAAAAACCTTTAAATTTATTAATCAGTATCTTTATTTATAGATATGTAGAAATTTTTTATAAGTATGAGAAAGTTCCAATAATAATAAAATTTTTTAATAGTGAGAAAGATATTTAATTTTAATTTAACATGAATTTATGATAAATTCATGAAATTCAATAATGTGATTTCAAATTTAATATACATGAACAAATAAATCTTTACGTATGAAAATTGATGAGAAGTGAAATGAACATTTTATATTAAAATTTCACAAATTTATAATGCATCAAAATTTTATATTTATTTATCATAAATGTTAAATAATAAATATAATTTTATTATCGGTTTTAATAACATCAATCCTAAATAAAATTTCTAAAAGTAAAAAGTTTCTATTAAAATAAAAAATATTTATTATTTATTTATGCTTTTTATGTAATTAATATCTTCAGTTTAAGTTATTTTTAAATAAAAAAATCTCATTTTCGAAAGTCTAATTCTTAATGAAAGTCATCAAGACTGTTTTACTCATAATTATAAAAAAATATTTTTGACATCATAAAATATCATAAAGTTTTAATACAAGAAAATCTATTTCTAATTAATATGAGACTTAAGCTTAACTATGATGAAAGTTTGTGGAGTGGAATAGATCCCATACATTGTGTTTGATTGAATCAAAATGTAATGGAAATAGCTAAGGGAGTGAGAGATGGGAGAAAAGTAGGAAACTTTTATTGATTAATAGTGTAGTGAAGGGGTGGAGAAATGAAAAAAAAAAAAAAACACAATGTCCCAAATGAAATGAATTTCTACACAGAATTGATGAGAGATTGAAAATAAATGGTTAACCAAGTTCCAACACTTATTGTTATTTATCTTCTATCTCTTACTATTCAATTAAATAACTATCTATTATTATTTTTCTTTCATATTAAAAGACTTATAAAACCATCTCTATTTTATTTCTTTTCTTCACTTCTCTCTTTTGCTATCTTTTCATCTCTATTTTTTAATTTCTTTCCCTCATTTCTCACTTTCTTATTTTCTTATTCTCTATTTCTTTTCTCTAATAAAATAAATAAAGTGATCAACTTCATTACATGGTAAATTAATGTGACCTTTGTATCACTTTTATGCCACGTGGATCCAACAACATCTATCTCATGCTCTTTTTTGCATCTGCTGTCATCAGCGGTCAGCGGGCCGCAGCCCACAGGACTAATTTAATTAATTAATTAATTAATTAATATCCTCATTACTTTGTCTATTAACTAATTAAATTAAAGTCTAATACAAAAGGACAAGTCTGTCATATCCCATCCTCTATTGACTCCCACTAATCCACATGCCAAAATTCAAGGGCACTCGAGTCTTTTCCAAGCCCCCTCTCTCTCTCACACACACACACAAACACACTAACTTGTTGGACACCTTACCTTACTCCTTCAGTTACTCTAAACTCCACCTGCTCCCCCGTTAAGCTCAGTTACAAATCAGCGTCACTCACAAATTTCCATTCCTCAGATTTTCTTAAAATAATAATAACAATTTGTTATTTCCTTTTAATAATTTATAATAGCAGTAATCCGAATAAAAACAAAAATAAAAGGAGATTATATATATTTTTGGTAATTTTTGTGGGATGTGTTGTGGCGGGTGCATATAAATAAAACCAACCAACAAACTCACAGACCAATAAAAGAAGCCCCTCACAGACATAGAAAGATCAAAAATCAGAACGCTTTGAAATTGAAACTGAAAGAGAGTGAGTGAGAGAGAGAAACAAGAGAGAGAGAGAGAGAAAAAGTAGAAGAAGAAGAAGAAGAAGAAACAGAGACAGGCGCTGTCTGCGTGAGTTAGAAAGAAAGAGAGAGAAGAGAAACCCCAGAAAATCCAATCCCATTTTCTCTCTCTACTTTCTCTGTCTACAATCTGCAGAAAGGAAAGGAAAGGAACGCTCATTTGATCGGAGGCTCTCATTCTCTGTCGTGCGTGCTTCCAGATTACTGTGCAATCAGCTCTGTTCTCCGGTTCGCGTCCGTGCAATGGAGCAGCAGTACGGCCGGTCCAGTAAAGGGTCACGGTCTGATCCGTCGCTGGAATGGACGGGACCCGGGGTTGAAACCGGGCTCGAAGGTATGTATTCTCTGCTCTCTTCGCCTCCTTTTGTGATTCGTGGTTTTGGAAGAATGTGGCTTTGTTGTGAAGTGGTTTTGATCTTGATTTTGAAAAATGCAGAGCCTATGTGGCAATTGGGGTTGGGTGCTGCCGAGGAATCGTACCCGCAACGCCCCGATGAGGCTGATTGTACCTACTATTTAAGAACCGGCTTCTGTGGCTTCGGCTCGCGGTGTCGGTTCAACCATCCTCGTGACCGTGGCGCGGTAAATTCGTTGTTGGTTAATTCCCCTGTGAAGGGTTTGCTTTTTTTGTTTGCTTGATGTGATCATGAGCTTCTATGTGTACAATTTGGTTTGATCTTACTCACGAGCTTGCTGAATCAGAAGGCTTTTTCATTAGTTTTCCTTACATTTCACTGAGATTAAGATTTGCTTGCACTGTATACTCTGATTTAGTGTCTTGTAATTTGGAGATATCTGTGTTTGTTGGTTAGGTTATTGGAGCTGCGAGGACTGCAGGGGACTATCCAGAACGAGCAGGCCAGCCTGTGTGCCAGGTGCTTTATATGGTTATGCTAAATACTATGGGGGCACATATCACATGATTGCATTTGACAATTGGCACTGTAATTCCTTGTTTTTTGTACAAAATATTGTGTTCAACTGTCTTCTGTATATGTGGGGATGGATGGAGTGAGCTTACGTTTCTGTTTTGTTTGTCTTCAAAGTTTGTGGTTTCGCTTTTTTGTATTGATTATTATTTTATCTGGTGATAACCAAAAATGCAGTTTTATATGAGGACGGGATCATGCAAATTTGGTGCGTCTTGCAAGTACCACCACCCTAGGCAGGCAGGAGGCACTGCTACCCCTGTGTCACTAAATTATTATGGATATCCATTGCGACCGGTCTGTATTGCTTTTATATGTACTGCATAAAATTAAGCATGTTTTTTTAATGTTGGGTTTCTTCTTCTAAACATTGAAAAAGTTTATTCTGAATTTGATTATTTACAAATATTAACAATGAACAGGGTGAAAAAGAGTGTTCCTATTATGTGAAAACGGGACAATGCAAGTTTGGTGCAACTTGTAAATTCCATCATCCACTTCCTGCTAGTGGTCAAATTCAAACACCATCACATGTTCCCCCAGTTTCGCCTTTACCTGTGCAGGTACCTTCACCAATGTATCCAACCATACAACCTCCATCCGGTCCTTCATCACAACAAATTGGTGTACTGGTTGCAAGGCCGCCTCTAATGCCTGGTTCGTTTGTCCAGAGCCCCTATGGGCCTGTGGTAGTGTCCCCTACAATGGTCCCTATGTCTGGCTGGGGTCCTTATCAGGTAGGTCAAGCATTTCTCTTTGACTGCTCAGTCAAATTATGTGGGCATTCGTTGAAGCTGTTAACTGTTGAGCTTTTGGCGCAGGCTCCTGCAACAAACCCTGTACTTCCTTCTAGTACTCCATCTAATGTTGGCTCAACACAGCTTTATGGGATAACTCAGCTACCTTCATCAGCAGCTGCATATACTGGATCTTATCAACCTTCTGGTTCCTCAGGTGGTCCTTCAAGCAGTAGCCCGAAGGAGCAGTCATATAGGTATCACCACCCACCAGACATGAATGCACCAAAAGTGAATGTGGTCCTTAGCCCTGCAGGTCTTCCATTGCGTCCGGTAATAATTGCCTCTCAAATTCTTTGTAACTATGGTGCCTCTTATTTTGTCGTGAACTTTATCTGCATGATCCATCTTCCCTCGTCCACCTAGTAGGAAAAAGCATTGTTGTTGAACCATTTTCCATCTCCAACAAAATTTAGTAGTTTAGGGTGATTAAAATAGCTATTTGTTAGGAATAATCAAAATGACTTCTTATCACGTTTTCAAGAGCTTTATGTAGGACTTGAAACTCGCTTTACTGGAATTCAAGTTTAGATTTCAATTCATCATTGAGAACAAATCATAGTAGGAGCCATTTTTCCTTGTTCATGTGATTTTATTTAATTATTTTTTAAGATAACACATTTCTGGGATGGTGAGCCTTTGTCTTTATATTATCATGTGCCATGCATTCATGTTGGGTTATGGCACACCGCACACCTGTACATTATCTAAAATTGGAAATATTTGAACTCTTATGTCTGTAATCTATTGGAGATTCATCTAGCAAAAATTGAAAGCATGGAGGGAAAACTGTTGGTTTAATAGTTAGTGTCACTCTTGGGCTTGATTGTACTTTCTATGAGAGTGGAACTCCCACTTTGTTACATTTACTTTTGGTGAACGTCCTGTTCCTTTGTTTAGGTTTATGTTCTGTTAAATATTTTGGTCTGATCACTATGACTGCAATTGGATAAGTTGTGTCTGTAGTAGGATCCTCTTAAAATCTTTCAGTATGGATATGTTCTCTACCATAGCAGGGAATATTGTGTACTATAAACAGTTAAAACTTATTGTGACTCCTTTTTAAGTTTGTAGGATAATACTGAAACATAATAAAACTTCTGATTAAGACTATCATGTTCTGTTGTATTTGAATGTTTTGCTTCTCTGATTAGTGTCTTCTGCATAATTTCTCATATTGATGTATTGATCATGAAGGGATATTTACTCCTAAGGTAAATTTCTTGAGTTCTTCATATTATAGTTATATCTGCTACCAATGATGAATCCTTTTTATTTCATGTTTATCCTTTTTTGCTAGCCGCCAGCACATACACATTTCCTATATATATGGAAGTTATTTATTTATTTTTTTTTTGGTGCATGGAAGTTTTAGCCCCCCATTTGGTTTTTAGTTGGGCATAGTAATAATTAATTTTTCTGGAATTGATTTTAAATCACTTTCATGCAACGTGTTTTGTAAATCGTGATCATTTGTTTGTTCACAGCTTTTAAAAACTGTTTTCTGTTTTTAAAAACAGAATAACCTGTTTGACAGACAATTTTTAAAAATAGTTTTGAAAAAATGAAACCGTTTTTCTGTTTTTAAAAATTAAAATTCTGAAACTACTCTGAGATGTTTTGGAAAACTTTTTTAATTTTTCTGTTTTTGTAATGGAAAAGGTGTAAATAAATCATTTCATTTGTAAAAAATAGTTCTTAAAATTGTTCTACAAAACAGTGTAAAACATTTCAGCCATTGATTTTGTACTTCTACCAAAATCAATTATACCAAACTGTAAACCAAACAAGCTCTTAATAGCCCTTAAAGATCTTTTTTTTTTTATCATCATAAAAATAGAAAAAGGATATTTAAAGAGTTTTCATATGAAATGTATTTCCTCTTTTAGTATCTTTTCCTCTAGATTAAAATTTATGAACTCCTGTATGTTAACATGCTATTGATTGCTGTGTGATGATCTTGTGTTGCCTATTCTGCCTGTTACAATAGTATTATCATGATTTGTTTTGTACTTAATTGTCTATGTCTATATGGAGTATGTTGTTTATGCATAGGATGGTAGTTGATACTTAAATGGAACTACACTAAATCACTACTTCATTGTTCCAAACGTCAAACCTTAGAAATGAGTCTGCATATGTCATATGTATGTTTACGGCTTGGAAATTCAATAATAAAAAATAAAATGCTAATCCCAAATTACAAATATCATAATCCTGAGCATTCAAGCCTAAAATGGTTCCGTCCACTTGACTGAACGATTGAAAAATAATGTTGAGAATTTGAGCCTAGTGTGCAGTCCATGACTATATTTGTTGTTATACTCTGATTTGCTTATTCAATTTGATTTTTAGCCCTTGTGTTGATAAAGATCATCCTTTTAGAAGTCATTACCCATTAGAGATTTAGAGGGATGTTAGGTAGCCCTTCTCTTCAATACATATAATACTTGTCTTTTGTTGTCCGTTACGCATCTTGTAATTAGTTTGGTTGGTGGGACATGCCATTCAAGAAATTCATATATAATTTTGGGATGATTGGAGTAATAAATAAGGTAACAACTTGATATGGAATTGAGGTATTCTTGTTGTTATGATACTTTCACAGACTGCTACTGGAGACTATATACAGTAAAAGGCCGTAGAGGTACCGGTGGCAATCAAATTGAGCTATTCAACAGCTCAGTGGGCTTGGCTTAATAAAATCTCAGTTTGACTCAAAGCCTGGTTATGTTCAAGTTAGCTTGTGTTCAAGTACCCAGTCCTTTGCCTTTTTGGGTCATGAAACTTTGACTAAATATACTGTAAAATTGTATATACCTATTTTATATTTAAATGCAATTTTAATTATACAGATATCTTAATTGCATTTTTACATCAAGCTTCAATCAAATTTAGATCTTATTTGATAGGCTTATTGAATTGATTGAAGCAGTTGTCCTGTTCTCTCTTTGCAAGCTCCATCTTTTTCTTGCGCATTCAATTTTTACTTTGCCTCCCACGTTGCTTTGGCATCAGAATGCCTCCATGAGAGGATGCAAGAAAACCATTTTTCTTCATCTCCTTCCATATTCTCATTGGATCTTTTTCTTCTAAAGGTCCAGTACAGCTCCCACTCTCAGACACGTCCTTGGACTTAAAATGGCCATGTCCTTTGTGAGAATTCCCTGGTTCCACATTTATAGAGCTAATAACATCTTCAGCATTGAGATCCACATTAATTCCTCTTGTGTTTACAAAGTTACTACGGGGTCGTTCGGGGTGGTTGTTAGTTTTCAGTTTTTGTTTTTAAAAATTTTGAATCAAGTTTTTACAACTCAAAACCAAAAACTGAAAATCATTTTTTGTGGTTTCCAAAACAAACATTTTGAAAATCACAAAAACAAGTTTTCAATTGTTGGTTTTGAATTATAAAAACTTGATTTTAAAATTTTAAAAACCAAAAGCTGAAAATTCGCAACCACCCCGAATGACCCCTACTTGTTCTCTTTCTAGTTTCTCAGACAAGGATCCTTTAGTGGGATTCTCAACATATCGTGAATGGTGAAAGTATCAAAGCTGGAAAAGGCTTGGCTTGGGGTTGAATTTGACTACAACATATTTAAGCTGAATGGTGGGATTTGAGTTTGTCTCAGCTTGTTTCTACCGCTAATTGTTGGTGAATGTGATATACTTTTATTTAAGATTCCTATGCCAAGAAATAGTCCTCATACAACTTAGTGGTTGTGTGGCTCCCTTTGAGTTGGCACCCAAAGATCTTTATGCCCCACAAGGGAGGAGGAGAGAGTGGTCAAGTGTGACGTTAATGGCCATAAGTATGAAATTGGAAGAACGTCTCTTACTTAAAATACACACATTTAAACACCATTGCCCATAGTCTTAAGAATGGTAATCATGAATGGCAGGGACTAAAACTGAAGTCTGGAAGAATCCAATTAGGGATAAATCAACCATTGTCTCCTTACATTTTCTCCAGTAGCCAACAACATCAGGTTAGGAAGTACATTCCAATATGTAGATCAGGTTCCCATATCGGCAAATTTCTTATTTGACAGTTGATCTATTCACTTATTTCGGATTTAGAAAATGTGTTTTAAGATCATTTTGATGATCATTTGTGTCCAAAATTTTCTTTTTATCTTTGTTATGAATTGGTGCTCCTGTACTTTTGGGACCAGTATGAGCCTTTAGGTTCCTTATAGAGATTAATATTCAGCTCAATATAATGAAAACGTTTTGTTTCTTCTCTAAGTTGTGTTACTTGTGTAGTGTCTTGTTGAGATGCCTTGAATTTCATAATGGGCCGACACGAATTATAACCCACCCTGATTTTTCAGAAGCCTGGAATTTTAAGGAGAAAGAAAGTGAGGTCTGTGGCCGGGGGGGGGGGGGGGAGCGGAGGGCGAAGGCCAATAGGCCCAAGCCCGGAGGGGGTGCAGTATGGACCAGACGTGATTTGCCTTGTAAATTGACCCAATTTTGTTGGGGGTTGCGGATTAGTATAAATTGTTGGTTAGGGTTCATTGTATGATAACCATCTTTATATTAGTTCTCTCAAACAGAAATAAAAAAAGTCTTTGCTGCCCGTGGACGTAGGTTATATTGACTGAACCATGTAAATATGTGTTTGCATTCTTCTTTGTTCTTATTTCTTTTGTCTACGTTGTAACGTGTCTCAATGTCAATCTTAAGTTTATGGGATTTTAGTGCTTAGAGATCTTGGCATATGGTTTTCTAAAGAAATGAGTAGAGAAGAAATACACACACATGTGAAGGAAAATCTAGGAATTGATCGCTGAGATTCGTTCAGGTGAGTGAATGAAACGAAGCTAATGATATCTATAATCATTTAAAAAAGGTTTAATGAATTGGATGTGTTTGTTTTTATCCATTGAAGTTATAGGGTTTTACACAAGGAAGGAAGAGAAAGAATAAAGATTTTGAATTGTTATCATGGAGGGCGAAGGCCAGAGGGGGTGCAGTATGGACCAGACGTGATTTGTCTTGTAAATTGGCCCAATTTTGTTGGGGGTTGCGGATTAGTATAAATTGTTGGTTAGGGTTCATTGTATGATGACCATCTTTATATTAGTTCTCTCAAACAGAAATAAAAAATTCTTTGCTGCCCGTGGACGTAGGTTATATTGACTGAACCATGTAAATGTGTGTTTGCATTCTTCTCTGTTCTTATTTCTTTTGTCTATGTTGTAACGTGTCTCAATGTCAATCTTAAGTTTATGGGATTTTAGTGCATAGAGATCTTGACATATGGTTTTCTAAAGAAATGAGTAGAGAAGAAATACACACACATGTGAAGGAAAATCTAGGAATTGATCGCTGAGATTCGTTCAGGTGAGTGAATGAAATGAAGCTTATGATATCTATAATCATTTAAAAAAGGTTTAATGAATTGGATGTGTTTGTTTTTATCCATTGAAGTTATAGGGTTTTACATAAGGAAGGAAGAGAAAGAATAAAGATTTTGAATTGTTATCATGGAGGGCGAAGGCCAATAGGCCCAAGCCCGGAGGGGGTGCAGTATGGACCAGACGTGATTTGCCTTGTAAATTGACCCAATTTTGTTGGGGGTTGCGGAATAGTATAAATTGTTGGTTAGGGTTCATTGTATGATGACCATCTTTATATTAGTTCTCTCAAACAGAAATAAAAAAAGTCTTTGCTGCCCATGGACATATTGACTGAACCATGTAAATATGTGTTTGCATTCTTCTTTGTTCTTATTTCTTTTGTCTAGGTTGTAACGTGTCTCAATGTCAATCTTAAGTTTATGGGATTTTAGTGCTTAGAGATCTTGACATACGGTTTTTCTAAAGAAATGAGTAGAGAAGAAATACACACACACATGTGAAGGAAAATCTAGGAATTGATCGCTGAGATTCGTTCAGGTGAGTGAATGAAATGAAGCTAATGATATCTATAATCATTTAAAAAAAGGTTTAATGAATTGGATGTGTTTGTTTTTATCCATTGAAGTTATAGGGTTTTACATAAGGAAGGAAGAGAAAGAATAAAGATTTTGAATTGTTATCATGGTTTGATATGATATAATGATATGATACAAAAGACTGAGTACTAACTCTTATTTATACTAATAGAAGACTCCAAATCCTAATAAAATAGGGAAATTAATCATGATAATTACTAGATTCCTAATCCTAATTAAATAAGGAAACAAATCATAAAATATAAAGAAATATGGAAACCATTCCTAGGGATAATCTAAGATATTTTAAGAAAAGATCAAGATATTATAAGATATTTTCAACACTCTCCCTGAAGTGAAAGCTTACTAAGCTTTAAGCTTATTACAAATAAAAAAAAATCAATCAATATAATTTGTGATTGTAGATTGGCCAGGGGTTAGGTTGATTCTCTGGGATTACCACGGGGCTAGGACGATTCTCTGGAATTGATACAGGGATAGGATGATTTCTCTGGGACTGCCATGGGGCTAGGATGATTTCTCTAGGACTGTTGTGGGGCCAAATTGCTGTGGGGCTAGGGTGATTCTTTGGTATAGTCATTAGGCCAGACTGATTTCTTTGGGATGGCCGCAGGGCCAGGCTGGTTTCTCTATGATAGTCACAGTCGCAAGGCCAGGCTGCATCTAGGATAGCCATAAGGCCAGACTGATTCTCTGGGATAGCTGCGAGATACGTGACATGTGAACATGTATACGAAATAGGAGATAGGAAAACCTCCGAACCGCAGCTGTAAGAGCAAGAAGGCTTGTCACTAGGTACGAGATGCGCCAAATGAAGACAGATCCGAGTAGAGGATAGAGGGGCAACATAAGTGAAGCAAGAAACAGTTGAAGATGATTGCTTAGGTGCTGTTACGCGCCTCTGCAATGTGTATTTGTAAGAAAAAAGAATTGGAGAAGAACAATGCGTGTCAGTGTGTCCTTGGTCAGCTGGGGCTAGGGCTGGGCCTCGTCTTCTGGGAGGAGGTAGATTAGGGGAGGCACACCAGATGGCAGTGGTGTTGGATGGCAAGGTTGCCAAAATATTTTCTGGCAGCATCGGCAGTGGCTGGAAAATTGTCTAAAACACGCTGGAAAAATGCATGGTGGAGGAGATTGGAAACCAGAGAGAAACACGGTGTTAGGGCTTACTAGAGATGTTTGGGAGAGAATGACATAATAGAGTTCCAGACTTCAGGAACTAGGCAGCGGAATAATGACAAGACTTTCCATGGAGGATGATACTGCTCTAATGTCATATTGAAGTTATAGGGTTTTAGTCTTTTAGATAAGGAAGGATGAGAAAGAATAAAGATTTTGAGCTGTTATTTATACTAATACTAATACAAATAATCAAATAGAGAAACTAAACATGATAATTACTTGACTCCTAATCCTAATGAAATAAGGAAACAAGTCATAAAATAAAATATAAAGAAATATGTAAACTAATCCTTGGAGATAATCTAAGATACTCTAAGATAAGTTCAAGATATTATAAGATATTCTAACATTATCTATATGGGACTTTGGGATATGCTTATCAGTCATAAAACATGTGAGAATGAAAATTGATATGTCATGGAAACTAGGATGTGGAAGAAGTCCTATAAGCATTATGGACAAGATCTACTAAAAAGTCTGGATTTAGCTGTTCCATTTTCAATTGTAGACTGATGAGTCTAAGTTATTTGGCATTAGTCTGCGTAGGGTCATTCTTTTCAATGTTTTTGCTTATTGCAGCATTTTAGAGTTAGCCCTATGTCGTACACAGTGGAAAAGTCCAAGGGTAAGCTATTCTCTGTTACCTTGTTGTTTTTGTTGCATAATATCATTATTGTCTCAGAATGTTTTTAGAGCATCTTAGAGATGATCTCTTAGAAGTAGTTTTTATATTTCATTATGTTTTACGATTTATTTCCTTATTTAATTAGAATTAGGGATTCAGTATTAATATATATAGGGGTTAGTGCTTTATCTTTTATATAACACTGATATCCAGAAGAGAATATTGTTCATAGTATCTTCTATCTCTTTTTTCCTCGTCCTATACCTAAATTCCTATAATTTCAACAAGAATCAACTATCCCAAAAACTTAAATTGATAAGAGAATATGTAGGAATGGTTTTTGTTAATGTTTAACCTTTTTCTTTTCTCTTTGGGCAAAAGCCCTTTGATCTTCACGAATATAAAAAGCAGGCCTTCCAAAATCTTGTGGTAAATTTGTAATTTGATTAAAAAAGTATTCATTCATCCCATGTGGATATATAGAGGGGTAGTTTTTAGTTTTTTTAAAAGGATTTTATGGCATCGTTAGATCCATGTAACCGACCGACCCCATCCAGTGGAAAAAGACTTTTGTTGTTGTTGTGAAAGAGTTGGTAGGTAGCCAAGATCCAACACTTAAGAACTGGGTTGAAGGGGCTTATGTAAGCATGTCAACAACTAATGATCCCTAAATCAGCTGATATAAGTCCCAGGATTCTTTTATTAATATTTCCTAGCAATTAGTTACCCAACAACTAATAGTGGGTTTGTTTTGGATTCTTCTCAAGACAGACCCATGTTCAGTGAAAGGGAAATAGAAGGAGCTTTGCATTGAAGTGCATTGGGACATGTTCTTACAAAAGTGCCTTAAGTCTTGTCCCACTAGGTGACTTTTGCTACATGGGTCAATCAACGCTATTGGACTTTGTCCAAAACCATATCTTCAGTAGAACCATTCAGAAAGGTCTTTTGTAATGATTTCTCCTATTTGATCTCAATTCTCTTATGTGATCTCCAACTTAATTTCCATTTATACTTTTTTGTTGATTATCTGTTAAACATAAGATTTTGGCTGTCTCAGCATCCCATATTCATTACCTTGTTCATATGCCTGAATTTTATTCCTGCCACAGAATGCCTTTTAGGTTAAATATGAAGCTTTTATGCAAGAATAATGTGTGTTATTTGGGTTTGTGAAGAGTTGCTTGCTCCATGCCTCCATCAGTTGCATATGCTTGAAATCTTTTGACAGTGCTAGGAAACACCTTGTTTGCCTTTTTTTTTGGTTTAGAGCATGGGTGCTCTTGTGCTCTGTCATCTGTTTTGTCTCTTAATCCTAAGTGTTCCCATACTAGCTTTGAGTTGTTCAAACTTTGTTTTCATGGGTAAGTTTTCTATTTCCTTCTTGTGATTTTAGATTAGGAATGCTTCTAGTTTTCCATATTATAGACAGATTAGGAATGCTTCCTCATTTTCTTGAATGTGGCTATTCTGAAACATAATAAATTAGTCTTTAATGTTCCTCTCAACTGTTACTTCTGTCTCTCTTCATGCATTAGTGTTTTTCATTGGACTTCAGCTCAAGGAGAGCATCTTAATATATTTCAATTTCATTTGTCACTTTATCTGTTTAAAAACCTAGCACTTGGCAATGAATAGTTTGTTTGTTCAATTCAAATGTTTTTCAGAAGTATTATTTAACTGCCTTCTGATTCATCTAGCGTCCAATGTTTGTGGTTGATAATCAGGGGGCACAACCTTGCACTCATTATGCACAGCGTGGAGTATGTAAGTTTGGTCCTGCATGCAAATTTGATCATTCTATGACTTCACTGAGTTATAGTCCATCTGCTTCTTCCCTTGCTGACATGCCAGTTGCACCCTATCCCGTGGGTTCATCAATTGGTACTCTTGCTCCGTCATCTTCATCATCAGAGTTGCAGCCTGAACTTACCACAGGATCCAACAAGGAGTCCATTCCATCCAGAATATCTTCATCAGTGAGCAGCACATTGACAGGATCAGTTGGCTTGACTTTGTCTACTGGTGGACCTGTTTCTCAATCAAGCACTCAACCATCTACTCAGAGTTCCAGTCCTTTAGCAGATGCCAATACCACAAGTAGCAATGTCTCTCACAACTCAAGCTAAGCAATGTGAATGCATACCTCATCATTTCTCCTTTTTATTTCAATTCTTCATCTGGACATCATTATTCTAGGAGGTCCTCAAATAGTTTTTTTTCCCAGTTATCCCTGTTCCACATTCAGGTCTAGCACACTTCACACGGATTATCTTTGTGTTCATATAATCTTTTTGTGGCCATCCCTTTTCTTGAATAAACCATGGCCTACCTTGAGAATTTTAGCAACCCATACAACCACCTTGCTTTTGAATAACTCCTAAAGAATCTGCAAGTCCATTGTGCACATGTCCAACCACATCTCCAATGTTTGGAGTTTGTTGTTCTTATTTATGCTTCAATCTTTTTTCGATATGAGAACTTTCTGCCCAGACATTCATTGGCCATGTGTTTATGTCTCTTCACCTTAACCCTTTTTGAATTTGGGAACAATTTTCCATTTCTGCTATGAAAGTCCTGTTCAATATTTTCCCCAACTTGTATCTAGGGTTTACTGTGAAGAGAAGTAATCAGGAGATGAGGCTTCGCATTGCTATCTTATATGGTTTTAGGTACACAGTGATGTTGTGACAGTGAAAAGCTTGACTTGGTACTTAAATTTATTACAGAATACGTATATGAAGAAACACATTTAAATTAACGCATTTGAATGTGTTCTTTTTTCATCTTTTCTATCAGGTAATTTTCCGGAGGGCATTTTTTTATCACCCTCACCCCTCCCCCCTTTACCTAATTGGACATGTTTGTTGTAAGATGCTTGTATTATTAATAGAGTACCACTTTGCTCAAGTGAAAAGAAAATAAGGGTGCAGGAGCTTAACACGCAGCTCCAAAAGATTTTAAGAGCCGTGGGTCTTCTAAAGACAAGAAACCCTCATCCAAATGGGTAGTTGCACAACTAAATAATAAAATACTCACTGTGGTTTAGATTTACCTATCAATAGTGTCTGTTTGTTTACGCCTCTGAATAATGCGGAATTGATTTGTGATTTTTAAAACGTGCATCATTAATCTCAATCATTAATTTCTAGATTCAATTCTATTTAACTTTAAAACTAAATGAATTTTAAGTTATCAATTATCTAGGTAATTGTGTTTAGGCGTGGGCAATCATCCACACAATTGTGGGTATTGGTGTAAATCTGAGCACCATAGTACTTAATCCATTTCATATTTGCATAATATATTTGTTATTTTATAATTAAAATTTAAAAGTTTTTTAGATATTTCTTAAATTGAGTTGGATGATGTATAACATGTTTTGTTCACCCAAAATCAACTTACAAACGTGGATCCGGGCCAATATTAGTGAAAGTGGTGATAGACTCGGATTCATATTTATAACATGATTTTAGAATAAACTAAACACACTATTATTTTTAATCAATGTTTTTTTTTGTTAATTTTAAAGAATCAGCTTTAGTACCACAATATCATTTTAGTTTTACTAGTTTAAAAAAAATAAAAAAAAACATTTCATTTAATTAAAATATGTATAATGGATTCACGTAATATATGTTCACATTGATTAAGACATTTATAAAAAATATGCGTGAACATTAAAATTACTATTTCAACCATAATATTTTTACATTCACATCATATATACTCTCTTTTACACTTATTTTTTCTTTCTATCTTTATCCTCTTTACTCATCATGTCTTTCACTTTCACTTTCTTCATTCCATTTTTTTCTTTTCATCTCTTTCTTTTATACACTCCCCCATACTTTGAGTGTGGAAGAATCATTTTCCTTACTATTTATGTATTTATGTATGAATTTGAGTACAAGTCATTTCTTTAAATGTAAACATAGAAATAGATACTCTGGCACTATTTAAACTTTCACAATTTCACTTATTTTTATCCATAAAATGTTGTGTAACACAAACAATACTTCCTCGGTCTCAATTATAAGCAAAAATAACTATAAACACACTTATTAAGAAAATTAATTAAATTCATTTAATTTTCTTGATTTCATCTAAAAAGTAGTTGCATTACCTATATTACCCCACATTTAATTTTATTGAAACTTGTTTCAAGTGGACATACTCACTTGCTATTGGTACATGATTCATTAAATAAAGTGGTTGAAAAATAAAAATAAATGGTAATTTGGAATAATATCATTTAATAGGGTGAAGTTAGTTAACTTTTGCTTATATTTTGGACAAAAAAAGAGAGTTGACTTTTGCTTATAATTAAGACCGGAGGGAGTATGTACCACAATTATATCACTGATATCAAGAAAAGAAAAAAAAAACAAAAAAAAGAGGGACCTGGACAATTTTTGCCCCCGCCACAATCAGTGATACAGCAATTGTACCACTGTTTGTGGTACGTTAATCATGGCTCTATTTTCATCCCTACTTTCATGTCTCTCAAGTCCTTGTGTGCACGATGTTTAATACACCTAAGCAATCAAACTACCGCTTATAGCATAAAAATTAAAATTGCACCATCAAAATAAATAGAGTACCACTTTGAAAAATTAGACCTTTTAAGCTTCTGATCCGAATGCTTT
The DNA here is from genome assembly GCA_026901365.1 of Sesbania bispinosa. NCBI lineage: Eukaryota > Viridiplantae > Streptophyta > Magnoliopsida > Fabales > Fabaceae > Sesbania > Sesbania bispinosa. The sequence goes on from QLOH01000169.1 coordinate 1,332,467, forward strand.
ATTTTGTCGAGGCTCCTGACAAACATCTTCAAATATAGTCACCAATTAACTACTCTCCTAACTAGAATGTTGCTTTAAAATGAGCATATATAGATCTCTTTTGAAAATTGAACTTGATCTACAACCTAGCATTTATTTTATGTAATGGATAAATAGTGATCAGCTAAAGGGAATATGCTTTAAGCAATATATCTTTTTGTCAACCTATGCTGCTTGTTGCATCACTACCTTTATTGTACCCCAAAAGTTTAGGCAGCTAGCTACCCCAAAAAATATAACAATAAACCATGCTGTCAACATGTTCCCTTTCGTGCTCGTGCATATGTTATGTGTATATTATACATGGATAGTGTGTCGCTATAGAAAGAGGCATGGTCATTTATATATAATAGTTACATATCATGATCAGTTAGTATTTGCTAAATTTTGTATCTATTTTCTTCTTTTAATAGATCTATTATTTTTTTTATTGGAATTATATTGTTTGAAAGAAGTTTATTTTACGGTAATAATAATAATGATAATAGTGTAATAATATGGACAAGGCTGTGTATCACAGAGAAATGACTTTCCTTGACGTGAAAAAAAGAAGAGAGCTGGTAGTGGTACACAACTGGAGCCTTTTTCAACATGTTAGATAGAAATAGAATAGAACCCTAAAATAAAGAGCTCACCCATGTGTGTAATTTAGTGCATGTTTGGTTTCAGTTGGGAACAATCAGAATCAATTATGTGGAATTGATTTTAAATATTTTCGTCCAACGTGCTTAATAAATTATGCATCGTTCATTTTCCTGTCATTTGATACTATAAATTTATCAAACTCATTTTTACCAAACTGTAAAACAAACCGACCCTTAGTAATTACATGAAGAGAAAAGGACTTGGTACTTCCTAGACCAAAGTTACAAGACACACACACGTACTTAATTGCATGCAAGTACACAAGGGCTAAGTCTAAGGCACCCCTGTACCTCAACCTCAATGTGAGCTCAGAAGAGTGAGTATCCCAAGTCAACATCACCAAATGGAGGAAATGATGGAGAAGAGGTAGTTGAAGAAACAGCCTCAGTCATTAGCCCATAGCTTGGACTGTCATTGATGGGACATAATGCATACATACATCCATCTTCATTCCTTGATGGATTGTTAAACATAGCTGAAAGTTCATTGGAATTGCAATCCCATAATCCTTGACTTGGGTAAGAAAAATCTGCATAGTTAGAGGCCACTGTCTGCATGTTGAAATGTTCTTGAGAGAATGCAGTGTTGTCAAAATATGATTGTGATTGACCCTGCATGGAGTTTGTGTTAACTGTGCTAACCTTTTGGTCACTTGAAGCACTAACATTGCTCTTCCTGAAGTTTGAAGTACTGGAAGAAGGTCTGAAACAATTACCAGGAACTATGCATTCCAGATAGCCTGAGTTAGAATCATTGGAGAAAAAGAAATTATCATGATCATGAGGTGACCCATATGCAGTTTCATTGTTCAAGTGAGAGGGGTTTTCAATGTGGGAAGTATCAAGCTGAGACAGGCTATTTTGATTGGTTTGATGTGTGTTCTGACTCTGAGTGTTAGTGAGGAACTGTGAAGGTGGTAAAAGAGCTTGAATATCCATAGGAGTAAGAAGAACATTGTGAAAATTAGTATCATCAGAGTAAATGAAGTTGGTTCTTGCTTGGCTACCTTTCATGGACAGAGCAGCTCTGTCATAAGCAAGAGCTGCTTCATGAGCAGTGTCAAATGTTCCAAGCCAATGTCTTTCTTTAGTTGTAGGGTCTCTGATTTCAGCAGCATATCTACCCCAAGGGCGTCTCCTTACCCCAAGAAACTTTCCAGGTTCTGTTTGCTTTCTTCTGCCTCTTCTGTCACCAGAAGGTGATGTATTGCGTTGAAGAAGAGATAAATTCATTTGGGTTTGATTGGGTTCATATCCTTTGAGGAAAGAATCTGAGGTTCTAGAGGTAGACATGGCTAGGAAAATGGCAAGAAAATGAGCTAAGAAAAGGTAATATAGCTAAGGGAAGTTAAATAGTACCAACTGAAAGGAACACAGAACAGAATATGAAAGGGTGAAGTTGTGAGAGGTCTTTTAAAGACACTGACTTCATCATGGAGAGAAGGAAAAGGACGTTTTGCATATGTCATTTTTACGAAAGCCATTCTCACCTTTTCACCTAAGTTTAAAATCTTTCTTTTTTCTTATTTATTTTAAATTTTTAGCCCTCCATCTCATTTACTTCAGAGTTAAACAGAATAGTGAAAATAAAGATTCCCTTCACTTGTCAAATACTTTAAAATGGAGCTCTAGAAACATCACTTTGAGTTTTTTTTTTAATTCCTATATGACAGTAATTTCTTTATCTTAGCAATAAACACAAGAACTGATTTAGTAATAGATATACTAAATTAGTTCTTGAACTCAGTAAACAATGTTAAACTTAGTGAGCCAATTATTGCATCAAGTCATGTGTAAAGGCCAAGCTAATCAATAAACTACCTGGTACTGGTAAACTTTATTTTGTTCTTTGGGAAGACAAAATTGTGAAAGACACATTCTTGTACACCCAAAAAAAAGGCTTGAACCTATAAATGAAATATTATTATGCTGGAACCAACCCCAGGGAAGACCAATAAAGGAAAACAACTGCAAGGTTTTGTCTGCATACTCCTAGAGAGTCTCAAACCTTTGAATTTGGTGGTACTAAGCATGTCATTTACCAGCTGCATGTAATATGCACATGTGATACATTTTATGCAAAATAATCAACCAATTACATCGTAAGCTCTTGTTTTCTTCATGGTTTTCAAAGGGAGCAGTTAAAACTATCTCTGACCAGATAGAAAATTATCCAAGAATTAGATATTGCATGAGTCTTCCCTGCCTAGTGTCATGGAAACAACTCCACACTAGCACACAAAATTAGAAAAGGTTATCTTTTGAAAGGCCCACTTGCTAAATTCTTGATTTGGTTTGTCCCAAATATATTTCACTTTATGGTAGAATTTTCAATTCTAGTGTATAGGTTAATTAATATATTTTATGCAGAACTGATGATAGTAGTTGACCATGGTCTTAGCTCTTCACTATGCTCAAATGCATTGTTCAATGATGAAGTTGGTTCAGGAAAGAGTGTCAAAAAACAACTCAATTTCTTGTAACTATCTCCATGCTAAAAAAATGTATAATTTCCATCAGAGTTAGTACAGTTTCACTTGTTCTTGTTTTGGATATTCCACCACAAATCCAATTTTGCATTCCACAATGTTTCATTAACAGTTTTATTTTCATCAAATTTTGGTGGTAGCCACTTTGGACTAAAACAACATTATGAATCTGCTGAGTATTTAAGGGCTAGCAGGTAAATGTAACAAATACATTGAATGCATGTTGGCTACAAATTGCTTCTTGGTTTATGAGACCTTTGAGCAATTTTAAGAGAGTCTGATAATGAGAGACATGAGTACTGATCTCCAAAAGCCAATAGAAAAATGGGGTAGTAAAAAAGTGCAAGGAAAAGCTTAAACGAAGCATGCAAATTGAGGTGGACTAAACCGCCCCACAAAATAAAAGCTAAAGTGGGCCACACATTCATTGATTCACAGCTCTTACAGTATATAATTTTACACCCCTTTAATTAGCCTGCAAAATCATTCTATATAGCATTGGAAATAGCACATCATGAATCATGTGAAATGAGTCAAGCCGTTTTATTGTTTTTAGCACATTTCCTATTGCCACCAATGCTTTTCCATTAGTAATAGCATGTTGACTCATGTAAACTTGCGGTGAACCCACTAAATTATTCATGTAAAAAACAGTGGAAGTGAAAAGTATTCAAATAAGAGACCAAAATGAGAGACAGATCACAAAAGGCTCAATTACAGTTGTTTGATTAATTAATCATTTGTGTTTCTTAAAAATGGATTGTGTTTTGACTCTAATTAGACCCTTGACTCTTCCACTAAAGATTTCAAGGAGCCGAAAGATAGAGATATCTTAGCTCCAATTGGGCCCCCCATGATTTCAAGGGTAACATTAGTATTGCATGGTATCATAATGCTCTCTCTACCTGTACCAATTAGACAAACAAGAAAATGGAAATACATATAAATTGAAAAATAAAGAAATAAGCTCATGGAGTTTTCTTCTAGCCATCTCAATTTTTCATCAGGAGCTTTAGTTGTTTGCTAGTTCAATGCAGGGGAAAAATCCGGTTTGATTGTGAGTGACAAAAAGATGCATATATATAACTTGGAGTATGTAAGGAAGGTATGTTTCCATTCTTAGTATGTAAGATTTTGGAACTTACCATTTATAGCATGTTTGGTTTAGTGCGTTTACAACACTAGAATAGTTACGTTAAGAATCCAAATTTGAGTTTAACCAGTTTCAACGCTAAACCAAACACTAAATCAAACACAGATAAAAAAAATAAAGGTTAGTCAAGGCACATCTCAAAAGATGTGAGTTTAGTTGGGCTGGCAAAGGAGTACATTTTGACAATGTACTTTACATATCCTAAAATATGGGTTTCTTTCGCAATAGCAAAGCCAAGCACAAAAGATAGTTTTCTCCTCCCTCACTCTTTTTTTTTTCAAAGTTTTTTTATTTGGTTTTATTTTATTTTATCTTTTTCTTTTGGGTTTATTTTTCTCAATATCTTTTGCTAAGGATATGTTTTTAAGTATTTTTGGAGTTAGAGGAATCTCTTTGCTTTATACAATTGAACGTGTGTAGCTTTAGTAACATGGACTATTATTGTTTGTCGATTTAATTATAATGAAGGTGACACACATTGAATAAAAAAAGGTGTCATATTTTTAAAAATATGAGAACACTTAACAATCTCCCTTTCTTATGTTTTTAGGCATGTAATTCTATGGTTAGAAGAGAATTTTGCACATTCTCCAAAACTGGCACACACATTTTTTATTGTTAAAGGTCCTCCGGCATTTAGGGAAAAAGGATAACTATGTTTACTTGGACTTTGACGAAAATTAGATTAATGGAGTTTAAGTGACAAATGTTTCAGTAAGCAACTTTTGGTTCAAACTTGTCCCGCTTTTGTTGCTTCAGCTCCTATCTGTTCAAGTCAAATGCCACACCCGTGCCTTCCCACTTTGCACCCAAAGTTCACAGCACAATCTGTTTTTTTTTTTTTTGGCCTTTTAATTTAAACTCCTTTTCCCCCTTTATTTGGTTTATGTCTTTAAGTGTGTGTTTGAGTTTGAGTAAGTAATCTAACTTCAATGTTGAATAATATTAATTTGTAAGATTAATTTTAGTTAAAATTGATTTTGAAGTAAGTTAAAAATATCTAAAAGTTTTATCTCAAAATAGATTTATAATAAAATTTAATATAATTTTTTTATATAACTAAGATATTAGCTTTCAGTCAAACATAATTTTTAAACAAACTCGATTTTAATTTGTTATAACTGAACATGATTATTTGTTTAGTTTATAAACATGAGTTTGAACATAAATTCACTCCTAAACTTGTTATAAGTGTTACCCACAAGGGTCTATTTAGTGATGGAGAGTTTAGGATAGTTTGGGTTTTAGGTTCAAATTCATCTGTGTTTTTATTGTAAAAAAAGTGCTAAAGTGTTAATGACATCCTATTAAATATTTATCTTAGTGATGTTAAGGGAATTAAATAGAAGTAACAAAGCTGAGTGAAAGAGAGAGAGTAATGAGTCATTAGAAAAATCAATCCTTCTTTCCACTCTCATGGGACAGAATTTGTTTCATATCAGAGAAATAAAGAGCTGACAGACTTACAAATAATGAATTGGCCAACCCCACCTCCCACAAGTGAATAATGTGATATATTTTGGTTAGATCAATAGTAAAAAGATATATTTTTCCTGACTCGAGTAAGATAGTCTCTCATGGATGATACAATTAATATAAACAAAAAAAAAGTTCCACCCCTTAAACTTTGATTGGAAGATTAATTAGCACTAGATTTAGGACCCGTGCGTAATGCATGAGTGGATAAATAAATTTATGATATTATTTAGAGATTAGAAACTTTGATATTAAATGCATCAATTATAATAATATAGTTATTATTATCAAAATATATGTTCTTAAATGGAAATTTATGTTTAAGTTATAATTATAAGCTTCTTGTTAGGAAATACAAGTAAGAAAAAAATGTTATTTTTTACAAGTGTGCAATATCTTTTGATAATATCTAGAATAATACATGAAATTTGTTAAGACAATTTTTTAAGTTAAAGGATTATACTATGGTAAAATAGTTTGTAATATAATTATTCATTTTATCCATTAGGATAATTCTTTCATAACCCTTTCTAAGAGACTTATAGTGAATTTTGGGAAAAGATAACGATGTAGTTATTGATTTTTGTTAGAATATATATCATTGAGAACCAATTCTATTCCTTTTTTTTTTTGTTTAGATAACGACGTGATTATTTATTTTTGTTGGAATATTTATCATTAAGAACTAATTCTGTTCATTATTTTTTTAGATTACAAGTATCTTTTATGGGAGACAATCTTGTTCAAGCCAAAAATATCTACATCATGATGGCACTAGCTCTTCCAACAAATATTTTTTTCATCCACAAAACTTAAACCCAAACCTTACTTATGGGAAATTAAACATATACCATTTAACCAAACTCCATTGGTAATTCTGTTCCTTATGCCTTTAAATGGTCTATAGGTTTAATTTGTAGAACTATTTTTAATTTTCCTATACTGTATGCATTTCCCATTTCTCATATTAGGGTAGTTCCTGACAAATTGATTATAAAAACCATTCAAACATGGCGTATACATTAGCTTATGGTGCAACATATAGACATCGATATTTATGGGAAGGATGCCGTTTAACACTTATACAGTAAAGAAAGGAAGAGGAGCCTAATAGCCTGTCATAGCCCTAAAAAACAGGATGTCTACTGTATATGAAATATAATGCTAGGATTGGCAAGTTTTTCAGCTGCGGTCATTAACATCTTTCTTCTCTATAATATTAGGACCATCTCTCAAGCGTAATATAGTCTACAAGCAAGTAAAACAATCTACAAACTCTCTAAAGGTAAAAATATAACAATTTGTTTTATGGTGACTTCACGTGAAATTTGATCTTCACTCTACTTTCATCAAATTATCCAACTCGCATGAGATAGAGAGTAGTCTGTCAAAGACAACGATGTTATCATATTAGATATTTTACATCCTATTACAAAATTGTTTATGAAACATCAATATAAAATTAATTAATTAAATAACCAATTACATTCTCTTCTGTTGGTTACTTATCTGTTAAACCAATTTAATCCATAAAATACTGGAAGATGTGTACCTCTACGACTGTATCTTACACAACTCACTTGCGAGCAGTTGAAGATGACCTTAGCCTCTAGTCAAATAGAGGAATTTGAAAATCATAAATGAACCCAGTATCATGCCATCACAGAACAAGCATGTAAATGGCTTGCTTTACCCTTTTATGCTCTTTGAGGCAGCTTCTGACTATCTTTATCCCTTCTATATCATCTCGTTTTGGCTGAATTCGCTTCCTACATGAACTGCTGCTCATCAAGGAGTAGTAAACAAATATTTCAGGAGGGATACCCTAATTGATAATCTCACAAATGTTGGAAATTATTGTCAACTACTACAACAGTGGCATTGGTGATTATATATATCCGAAACACATACAAATGAACAAAAATGAAAAAGTAAGGCAATAGCAACAACCTTATCAGGGAAGGTTAGAGAACCAAATAAAAGGCTCTCACCTCTCTATTTGGCTGTTATAGACACTATTATGCACAAAAGTTTGAGTAAAATATTATCTGATCCATAAAAAGGGGAAACCATGTAAAAGTCGTTATTATATTCAATTAGATTATTGCCAAATTTCATAGCGATAGCAAGGAACAACCATTATGAGAATAATTTCTTACCTATGGCATAGTTGCATACACATTAATCTAGAAGTACTGAAATAGAGAGGCATCACTTCCATTCAGGCCATTTAACTGAATCTGTGGACATTTTCTTCATCCTTGATGCACCAGAGTTGTCTGCAGAGTCATGCCATACCATCTCCATCTGATAAGCAGCAGAGCAAATGGTCATTGGGTATGCATTATGGAAGGACACAAAATATTGTAAAAGAGCTTCGAGCAGAACAGTCTAAGGATATATATTGAAAAGAAGCTTTTTTCAGCTGATAGATGATATTTCTGAGTTGTGCTTGAGGTCATAGAAAGCAGGGTCAGTACTCAGTAGTGTTCTGCCTTTAAGGACACATCATTTAAGTGAATTCAAAAGCAGTTAATGAAAAGTAAATTTTATTCAGCAAATCAACCATATGCCAACAACTTTATTCATCATGCTAGCAAGGATTATGAAACAGAAATGCTGAAGAGAAATACAAGACACACCTCTTCAACAATCACTATGTCACCTTCCTTTACACCAAGTTTCATGAGAGACTTATACACACCACAAGCCTCAAGAACATTTTGGAATCTTCTCTCTGAATCAATGTACCTGTTAAAAGATACGCTAGTTTCCATGAGACTAGCCATGAACAGAAGTTGCAATTTCAAGCACAGTGCTTATCCTAATACACATTTTTTTCTAATACATACAGAAGTTGTAATTTTTGTCATACTATTTTAGAAAGGTTCTTCCACTAAGTTTTTTGTTTTGGCAACTTTTATGTAAAATTTGAAAATCTATGCAAGAAGCTTCACGAAGCTGAGGAAATGTCCTAGCCTGATGATCATGACTGGTTATGTAAACAAACAAATGTAGGACAATGATTTCAACACAATTTGTTAAACTTAAATGTGATTAGAAGTTACACCTAAATAAGTATAGTATGTTTATGATCAAGATGTAATAAAAATAACATATTGGTCTAAAATAAATTAAAAAAAAATGATATTAAGGAATTGTATTCTTGATCACACTTTTACTCTTTAACCTACCGCCAATTTGTCATCTGGATGAAACGTTGCAATCCAGCTCCAACTACACGCCAAACATTTGAATTGCTATCATGAAAAATCTCAAAATCACCAATGGATGCACTTCGCTGCTTCTGTATTGCATGAGCTACATGGTCCAAGTTTACCATATCTCTTCCATCTGAAACAGGTCATATTTGTTCAAAAGCAATAGCTTTTTGAGAAAAAAAGGGTATTCGGGTAACGTGACAATAATATATAGAAAAGTATAAAGCAAACTATAACCTTCATATTCATTCTCGTCTTCTTTACTTTTATGCAAAAGCTCAAAAGCCGCACAGATGACTTCATGAGTGCCTTCCCTTTTGACAGCACTCATGCAAAAAGTTGTGATCCCACGAGATTGCAACTTTTCTTTGAAGGATTCCCAGTTTTCATATGCTTCTGGAAGATCCATTTTGTTATAAGCAACTATATAAGGCTTCTCAGCAAGTTCAGGATTGAACAGCTTCAGCTCTAGACGAACTGCATCAAACTCAAGATCTGGCTGAAGTGATGAACCATCAACAACATGTACCTAAATCCAAAATAGAGGCTTGTTTAAAACAGCAATTTTAACAGTGGAAAAAAGGAAATGCAGACAAAAATTATCAAATAAGTTATACTTAGAAATAGCATGCTTACCTATACCATACACCTAGAAAAGAAGGTTCATATAGGGGGAAAATTCACACATGAATATTTTACACAGGTGGACAATGTTTAAATCGATGGACAACCTATTGACTAATCATTCTTGGAGTCAACTGCAAATCTAAAATTCAATATAAAGATATTTCAACATGATGAAAGATTCAGAATAGGCTGGGTTTAATCCATAATTTGGTTGATTTAGATAGATATACAATAACAGGTAACAACAACCACAGCCTTTTCCGACTAGGTGGGACAGATCAGATAGAAATACAGAAAGATAATGACTGGTAAAAGTTCTATAAGCTTAGATAAGCAAACAAGTTGAAACTTTATCTATTTTAAACAGAACTGACACAGGTAGAGGTAGGATCAAAAGGCTGGAGTGGCCAAAATATAGATAATTAAAGGGTCTATGAAAGAATTGTTTCTTTTTAAACAAATGACCAACGATGTCTTAAATACAATTTTTAGAGAAATAAAAAGAGAAAAACAAACAAAAATTGAAACTCAATAATTGAACACGGCTTGGCCAGAACTGAGAAAGCTTGGTTTGTCTAACTATCTAGAGCAGGATAGAAAAATACAATGATACCATCTTGATCAAGAGTGCCTACCAGGGCAGAACACCTTTCAGTGTGTCGTAGGAACTCATGACCTAGACCAAAACCTCGGTGTGCTCCTTCAAGAAGACCTGGAAGGTCTGCCACTACCATTGTTGAATCATAGTCAAATGAAACAACTCCCAGATTGGGAAGCAGTGTTGTAAAGGGATAATTTGCCACCTCTGGCTTTGCAGCACTAACAACGCTGAGGAGTGTACTTTTCCCCGCATTTGGAGCACCAACTATACCAACATCTGCAACCAGCTTGAGTTCTAACTCCAACCACCTGAACAAAGGAAACCAGTATATTCTTAGACTCTCATATAATTTGGAAGTCATACCAGATGCAGAAAAGTAAAGAAACGAGTTTATTTCCTATTTACAACTAGCTCAGACAAGTTTTTTTTTCAGATGAAAACAACTGGAGTTTTGGACATGGCCATGCATGTTGGACATTTTATTTTCAGAACAGAGAGGACAGTACAGAGAGAGCCTGCCATATGCTAATTTTTACAAAACACCTTTCAAAGATATTACAGTCTTAAATGCAATGCACAAGTGTTAAATTAAGTGCTAACTGCTAACAAATTGCATCTTTCCCGTGTGGATAGGATAACTATCATTGAACAGAATATAGTGGAAGCAATGAAATAGTCAAAAGTCAAAACTCACTCACATTTCAGGACCGGGTTCACCATTCTCAGCAATCTTTGGGGCCTTATTAGTCCCAGACTTGAAGGAAGCATTCCCTCTGCCACCTCTTCCACCGGGCAATAACAAAGCCCTCTGTCCAGGATACACCATCTCCAACAGCACCACATCCTGACCAGCCTCCCGAACCACCGTCCCGGGAGGCACCTTGATCACTAGATCTTCACCCTTGGCCCCAGACTGCATCCTTCCCTGCCCGTGGGACCCCCTCCCGGCACGGAAATGCACGCCATTGCGAAACGGTAACAGCGAGTTCATAGTCCGATCAACTTCAACATACACGTCACCGCCTCTCCCTCCGTCACCCCCCGACGGGCCCCCCATCGGAACGTACTTCTCCCGCCGGAAAGCCACCACTCCGTTCCCCCCGTCCCCGGCCTTCGCATATATCTTGGCGCGGTCGAAACATCGCATCACCGCCGGGACACCCTTCTCCTTCACCTCATCGCCGTCCGATTCATCACTCAAAAAAAACTCTCCACCTTCGTTAATCTCCGCATCCTCGCTATCAAATGCTTCGTCGCCTTCAGATTCATAATCGCCATTGCCTTCGAAATTACCTTCGAAGACTTCACCATCTTCTTCTTCTTGTTCTCGTTGTTGCTCTTCGAGTTGGTTAAGTGGTGGGGTTGAATCGGAGAGCTTGATTTCGGAAGAGGAAAGAGGGAAGGGAGATGAATAGTCATCTTTGAGGGGGAGACGGGTGTAAGTGGTGGCGTTGCCGCCGGGGAGCACAGCCGGTTGCGGCGGCGACCTGTGCCTGACGGTTTGCTTCTTGAATTTAGGGTTTGGGGTCGGTTTGGTGTTAGAGTGGCGAGTGCGAGGATTGGAGCGAGCTAAGGCAATGGGAGTGGGAGAGAACCACACTGAGATTGAAGTCGCCATTTTGGCGGAATAGCAACAAGTTGTTTACCACCATTTTTTCTCAGCTCAAATCAAAATCAAAATCTCAATTGGATAAGGCCACACGTGTTCGAAAAACCCACTACTTTCAGCGTTTTGGACAGTGAATTGAATAAATATCAAGGGTGTTGTGACTTGTTTGTGAGCAATGCAGTTAGTTCGTTATAATCTGTGTTTAAAAGAAATCATTATTAATTTTATTTTTGTTTTTGGTAAGATGTAAATTTAGGGTGATGGGATGGCACCCAGTCCAAGGCGGATTTGGATCCTCTCCAGTCTGCCATGGTCTCCAGTCCTCTCCAGCAAAATTAGCTACGGAATAACTATGAAATAACTAGGAAAACAAAAGCCGTAGTTATTCCATAATTAAAATTTGCTGGAAAGGATCTTACACGTTTAAAGTAGGGAAGGTCTCCGGGCTTAAAGAGATGTACTTACATTTACCTCACCCCAAAGGAATAAGTGGGGATTCAAACCTGCTACCTCTCAGATGCCATTATTAAATTTTTAATAATTACACATACATGATTTAAATGGATTTTTTTTAATTAAACATTACAGTTTGGTATTTTAACATTTTAAATATTTTTTATATAAAAAATATATTTTTCATTTTAGAGGAATCAAATTTTCATAATCTGATTATAAAATCATGACACCTTATTTGTTTTAAGATAAATAAAAATAATAAAAGAGAGAGAGAAAAAAAAGTGTAAAATTACTCATTTAAAAATGAAAAGAAAAATAAAGAAGTTGTTTTGATTCAAATCGAGGAAAAATACAAATTTCTATGGGGTATTTCTTTTATTTTACCTATTTATTTATATCTAATTTAGTCTAAAGCTAACTTAAAATGTTTCATATTTTATTTATTAAGGGTAAATTTTATTACACTGGTTATTTATTTTATTTTTTATCATTTTTCAATCCAATCAAATAAATGGAAACCACATTTTTAAGACATTTATTTTAAAAAAAATTCATTTTCAATGAGCATGGAAATTAGTATAGTGGTCAACTAATCAAAGGAATATGAATGACTCGGGGTTGTGGACAATGATGATTTTTGTACCCTCATGAGTATTTAGGTTTATCGAATGACGGATCTATTTGTCCCATTGTGGGGGCAATTAGCCTCACTAGAATTTGAATTCTCAAAATATATATATATATATATATATATATATATATAAAAGGGGTGTATTTAGTGAGAGGGGTTTTATTGTGAGAGATGAGAGGGTTAAATCTTAACCGTTGGATCAAATAAATGGTTAAGATTAAACTAAAAAACTCAATTCCCCTCACGTGACTCTTCAAACTTGACGTGAACCTCTCACCAAAACCCCATAACACCAACCTCTCATCAGCCCACATTCTGCCTCCCTGTGTCGCCGATGTCACCGGAAATGGCGAGCCCACCGAACCAGACCCAACATTTTTGTGGCGAACTCGAACCTGCTCCCCTTCCCTTATTCTATCGTTCCAGTTATTTGAATTCTCTTATTCTGCACAATAATTGAGATCCCTAACGTATGGGCTCCCTTTCTCTTCTGTAGGATTGAATCTCGCGGCCACTTCCACCTGCTCGCTTCCCTCCCAGCCGCGATAAGTTACTCGGCTCCAATTCATTGCATTGATTTTACTTACAAAAATCCAAGATGAACACGTATCAGATGAACATTTAATTCATTGCATCACCTGCTCCCTATCAGATGAACATTTAAATTTATGAAATAAAGAAATTGGCTGTTCACAATTTCTGATAATACCAAGGCAATCTATTGCCTATGCAGAGAATCACGTTAATTTGATAATGTTAGCATAGTGCAGGGCAAGACCAGCTTCACCTAACCTTTGAGAACCCTTACTGTTAGCGGTACTACATGCCATGAATCCACAATTTCATAAATAATTTTATGATCTATCAGTGAAATCTAAGTGATGCATAGCATACAGATCACAAAATCGAAGTTTGTACATCGATGATCATACACAAACAACAAAAATGATTTAGGAATCCCCTTAATGTGCACAACTTTATTGTTTATAATTTGTTTTAAATTTTTGCAGCCACTATATAAGGGTCAATTGCAGAGGCTTCTTCTGAATCTTTGTGCCCATAGTGAAACCCTGGTGAAAATTCTGATGGTCTTACTATACTTGATGTAAAAAAGCATGCTGGTTATTTTAGTGCAGTTGAGCCTCCATACAAACTTTATGGTTGCCAGAGCAATGTAATGTTTGATATAAGAGTAAACTACAACTCATAATTGAGTGTTTGATATAATGCACTCTGGAAGTGCTATTTCAAGCTTTTACAATGTAGATAAATATGTGCTTTTGCTGAAAAATGAAAATAAAAGATGCATCTCTGTTGCTGCATCACTGGAAAAACAGTTGTATCATGCAAGTTGATGTGTTCTTGCTCTGGCTGTCTGATGTGCCATCCATGAAATACCGCTTCGTGTCAAAATACATCAGCTGCTTTTAGTAGCACTGCTTAACAGTTTTACATGAGGTCAGCTTTTGGTGATATCATCGAGACTCGTGGATTCCAAGCCTTACAATTTGGCACTTATGATACCTTATACAGGCCTACAATTTGGCACCTATGATACATTCAAGCGTCGGGCAACAGACCTGCTGGTTCAACAACAACATACTGGTGCAAGAATAACAAAGTTGTTGTATGGTATGCATTAGCAAATTTCCAGCTCCAAAGCAAGTCAATGAGCTTCAAGCAAAATTTTAGTCTATTACCATATAGTGTTGTGATCAACCTTGGATTTGTTTTAAGAGAATTGTAGTGAGAATTATACCACAATTTTTTTTGTAGATTTTAGAGTTCACTTGTAAAATTAGAGTACTTTTCTAGTACCTTGTTCAGGTCAAACACATATCATATTTGAATTTGGTTGTAAACAGCTTCTATTAATAAAATGAGATTCTCAATTCTCGTTCTACCCTCTTTTGTCTTTTGATTCATTTTGCTTGTACAGACTGAAATATCAGAAGTGAAATCTTGTTAATTGTATTGATATGATTGGAAATTAGCACGAGATTACTCACTGTATGTCTATTCATTGATTCAGCACATGGATATTATTTTTTATTCTGCATCAGAACCTGTATTATGCTCATTAAACCAGAAATAAAAAAGATAACACCAGAATTATGCAATATTTATAAATTCAATATTCCTTCTTATTTGTTTTGCTTGATATACATCAAATAAGCAAATATACACCAGAATGTTTTATAAAAGAATAAGCAATTACAATTAGCAATATCAAAAATAGGTTTTCTATTTGTCAACTTAGTCCATCTATTCACAATGTAATTGCTTGGTATTTCATTTAAACCCTTCCCTTTTAGAACACAAAGTATGTGTCTACAAGGTATGCCAAGAGATTGGAACATGTTGCATGAACAATTTGCATTATGATCAGAAGGATTATAAACCACTTCTTGTATTTTACCATTGGCCTGACTGTTATCAATTACATGCAATACTTCTTTTCCATCTTCCTCATTCTTATTTTCAACTCCACAATCTAAACATGCAATCTATAACTCATTCTGAAATATATAAAAATTCTCATGAGTATAAACATTGCTTCCATGCTTCTCTAAATCGCGATCCAACTTCAATTTTGGTGTGGAATGAAGTGAATCATTATCAGCAAGTAACTCCTTCTGCCTTTGTGCTTCTATTGCAGAATCAAACCTCATCCAAAATTCAACAAGGCTAACATGAGGATTCAAAAAGTTACCATAAAAAGAATTCTCACTTTCTGATCTTGAGGTTGTTCTCAATACCCCAAACAAAAAGATATCCTTAAAGTAAGCTGGGATCCACATGCTTCGAATATCATACATATGTGATAGCCAATCATTCTTTTCTAATTTAAACTTAATTATTATAGATTTCCATGTTTCCTCAAAATCACCTGGTGACTCCGATCTCCAAACACATGACTTGAAATCACTATTGAACTCCTTATCGACATTCAAGGACACACCTACTTTTTCAGAAACTTTCTTCATAATGTGCCACATACAAAATCTATGAGCAGAAGAATTAAAAATCTTCTCTATAGCAATTTTCATGGCAAGATCTTGATCAGTAATTAAAAGATTTGGTTGATGCCCCCCATTGCTTCTAAAAACTTTTCAAACAACCAAATGAATGATTCAGCCTTCTCATCTGCTAAAAAGGCCGCACCAAAAGTAACACATTGCCTATGGTGGTTTACTCCAGTAAATGGTGCAAAAATCATTGAATATTTGTTTGTTTCATATGTAGTATCAAATGAAACAAGATCCCCAAATAAGGAATAATTTTTCCTACAGATGCCATCTGCCCAGAAAACATGTTTTAGTCTACCTTCTTCATCCACCTCATATGCATAATAGAATGATGGATTAATTTCTTGCTTCCTCCTAAAGTTGACAATAAATACATGTGCATCGGAATCTTTAATTAGGGTCTTTAAATCTCTTGAATAATTTTGAAGATCCCTTTGTGTGCACCCAACATTTTCATAACCCCCAAATTGTTCTTTCAATAAGTGGAATGTTTTTGAAGG
Organism: Sesbania bispinosa; assembly: GCA_026901365.1. NCBI lineage: Eukaryota > Viridiplantae > Streptophyta > Magnoliopsida > Fabales > Fabaceae > Sesbania > Sesbania bispinosa. Next base: position 1,348,942 of record QLOH01000169.1, read on the forward strand.
CCCAATATTTGCTCTATTATATGCATGCAATAAACTCTTATGAACAGGATTTACCTTTCTTGCTGATCTTGAAACGGTCTCTTCATAGGTGAAGCGAGTACATGTGTATGACTTTCATGAAATCGAATGAGCTCATATTTACCTTCCTCTACCAATTTGAAAACGGCCTTTGCATTGCATCCTTCTCTTATAAGACTCCTTCTCCTAGACTTAATAGTTGAGTTGCTTTGTTCCCCAACTTTTTCCTTATCTGGTTTGTAACCTTCTTTTGAGCAAACAAAATACTTCCAACGCTTCACACCATTTTTATCTTTAGTTTCCGATGAGCAACGCACACTAAATCCAACATTATGTGCGTACCTTTTGTAAAAATTTTTACCTTCTTCTAAAGTATCAAATTGTTGTCCAACCTTGGGCTTCAATTCTTCAACACAATTTGGAACCCATTCATTTTCCTAAAAAGAACAAAATAAAATTATTTAAATAAAATGATAGGAAAACATGTTGTTAATAATAAAATCACAGCTTTTTATTATCAAATAAAGTTACCGGAGGTGTGGGTGACCGAGGACTTGTGGAGTTAAAGTCAGAAGAAACGTGGGACTGGGGGCTTTGAATCTCTTCAACATCAATGTTGAGGGAATGGCAAGCCATTGATGATGACATAGTTTTCTGCACAAAACATTACATTAAGTACTTAATAAAAGAGATAAACTTACAAAGATAGACACATGCATTCCCAAATTCAATTATTCAAAAACACTATACCATTAAAATATACCATTCCGAACACAAATTTTAAAATAGAAACTATGATCGTAACTGTGACTTGAAAGTATGAAGCATCATACTAGGAATTAAAAGAGAACAACATGCATAAGAATAACTTTTAAAGACAATTTTGATTGCTTCGCTCACAAAAGTAATATTGTACCAAATCAGATATATTGCGTGAGAAGAATAACGAGGAGGATGGAAAACAAATTAAAACTTTTTTTTGTGATGCAGTTAGAAACGAGTAAATTAGAGAATGCAATCAAGACTACACGATTTAATTATGCAATCAAGAAAACAATAAAGTGAAGAATGATTAATGATCCAGAATAAAATTATGCAATCAAGAAAGCGATGAAGTTCTGGAATAACTCACCAAAACCTTGCACCAACGATGTGGACCTGGACGTGTGAATAGAAGGGATGCGAGAATAAAAGGAACACCTTGCAGCAATGATGTGGTCCTGGAAGCGAGAATTGAAGGGATGCGATGCGAGAGTTGAATGCGATGCAAGAGTTGAAGGATGCGAGAATAGCAGGAAGGAGGCCGAAGAAAAATTAGAGGACGGGGGAATAGCAGAGGAATGTGCAGAGGAAGTGCACGTTAGGGGAATTAAGTTTGTTAGTTTAATCTTAACCATTTATTTGATCCAACGGTTAAGATTCAACCATCTCATCTCTCACAATAAAAACCCCCTCACTAGATACACCCCTATATATATATATAAAATGCCTCCGACATTTATGATAATAATTTCTTTGTCACTCTTTTTAATTGTAAAAATAACAAGAGAACGTTGGACATTAAAGAGAAAGAAGATCATTCAATATTTTTAAAATATGAAACCTTCTAGAGAACATTTATGATATAGGTTCCCCTTAATGATACCATAATATATTATTAATATGTAAGTTGCCCCTACAATTTAAAATTTATGGGTACTGGGTCTACCTACCTATATTGGATCAAACAAACCTTTTATAGTCTAACCCACATTCTACTATATATATCCTCGAGGAAATCTATAAACTCAGAGGACATGTGGCTAATGGACACTTGATACTCCAAAATGATGGGTCACACAATTAAGATTGGTTAGTTATAAGTAAAGCAATGGATGTTAAAAAAAAATAGGACCCTATTACTCTTTGACTAAACTAACTTAATTGTGATTTCTTGAGTTGGTGTGTTGGTTAATGGTCAGATGTTTGAATAGAATTGGCATGGAGGTTGAAGGGGAATAGGAAGTTGGTTTAAAATCAATGGGGTTATTAACTAGCTTAAATGAGTGAGGGTGGAAGAAAATCATGGGTTTGCCATTGTATTGTTGTCGCTCTCAATATCCCCTACCCATCATATCAAAGCTTTATAACAATCATCAACGATTATTAGGGACACTCTTATAAAATTTTTAGCTCTACATTCATATTGTATCCCATAATTTTCAACACTTTCAATTGTTTTATAATAAATGTTATAGTTAAATTTAATAGTAACTATTATTGACTTATGTGTAAAATAATTGTGAGGTGCTTCATGTTAGTCACTACCTCTATAATGACTATTTTGATGACTTATCTTGGTAAAATTAATCATAAAAAATAGTTTTACAAGAATCAAGCCTAGAACTATTGATTTTTATTTTAAAATATTATCTGAAAAAATTAGGGACTAATCACATTTTTTGTCCCTTTATTATAGTCAATCCATGTTTTTTATTCCCATTTTTTTTTCGTAGTTTTAGTTCCCCTGAAATTTGTAGTTCTAAATTGGTGGTCCCTCTTACATATACTTAAATATATAAGAAGACTAAAAATTTGAGGGCTATTTAGGATTAACTTTTTTAAGGAGAGTCAAAATCGTGAAAAAAAAACAGGGAATAAAAATCATGGATAAATTATAATAGAAGGGTGAAAAATGTAATTAAACCTGATTTTAAAAGAATAATCTATATTTAAATAATAAAGTAGAGTTATTTCTAAAGCGTGGATAAAATTATATTTATAAGTTTCATATTTAAATGAAAATTTAACTACTATGAATGGAACAAATGCGTGTGAAAAAAAATTGTTATAAAGCACTATATCCACCTTAGAAATCTCTCCACCTCAAAAGAAATAATATTTGACCATGGACAAGAGAATAACCTCATTCACAAAAAAAAAAAAATTTGGAAAAAAGTGTGAAAACCCAAATTTTTTTAATTAATTCACTCTAAAATGTAATTAATAAAGTGTGATAACCATCACATCACATGCAAACATTCAACAATAATATAATTGCATAGGTATTTACGATCTCGTGTGCCTGTTTCACCCGTCCTATTTGAGTCGGGACTCTTCCCGTCATGAAAAAATTGTGACCAAATCGGGTTTCATTTGATGATACGACATCGGGTTAGTGATGAGTTCGAGTTAACCTCTATGTTACCCGACCAGTCATTTACATATAAAAATAATATTTATTACTTATAATTTTTTATTATGTAAAGTCTTAACCTTATTTTTTTCTCGTTAGATAGTGTTTTTAAGTTTAAGTTTCTTCTATTTACCTTTATAAATACATTCTATATGTAAAGTGATATAATGATATAATGTTATTTTTGTTTTAGTAACATCTCAAATTATAATGAAATGAAAAAATATTGCACATGTTAAGAGGAATTATATTGTGTGCAATATATTGCTAATTGCATGAACTATTTTCTTCTGAGGATTGTTATATGATCATTCTATGATTTTATTTAACTTATATATCGGGTCAACCCAAGTTTGTTCTACTTAGACTCGTACTTCATCGGGTCCATGGACGATTTCGGGTCTATACAATTGACTCATTCAAAAAGTAGGTTCAGATTTGGGACAAGCAAAATCCTTTTCAACTCATTACTTGTCCCACGAGCACCCTTAATTGCACCTAGTAATATTAACAAGTAGGACTATAAATAAGTTGAGTTATTTATGAACTATTTGAGCTTGACGCGTTAAATACTCAATCAAACCCATTTGTTTAGTTAAATAAATAAATCCAAACATAAAGTTTGACTCGATTATCTAAATAAACTAAACTTAAACTTTAAGGGCTCATGAACAATTCGCTTAAGTTATTATATATATAATAATTAATTAATATATATGAAAGTAAGGTAAAATTAGTAAAAATTAGAAAAAAAAAACCTAAAGTTATAAGTTTATTTTTAAAATAAATAACACAATAATAAAAGAAAAGAAATACTTTATATATATGAAAATATAAACCCTAAATAAATATTAATTTTTTTATATTAATTAAGAAGTCATGTATTGAATTAAAAAAATATAATATTTTAGATTTTTTAATTACACATACTATATATTAGGAATATATTTCAAATTTTATATTAAAATATTTATTAAATATTAAATTTATAAATTTTAAAAATAACTTTTAAAAAATTGCATATAAATAAAAAAAGAAGTTGTAAATAAACTAAATAAATAAAATCCAACATTTATTTTTCCCCAAAATAAACTTTTAAGTTTTGCTCATTTAACCAAACTTAAACCAATTCTACATCAACATTCAATACTGAGCAAGCAAGAATGCAAGATGCAGCAAAACCCTTCCCTGTAGTGAATCCTTTCTGCTAAAACCTCATCGCCATGTTTGGTTTCTATTGCAGAGCGTTGCTCTGCCCAAACCTCAACCCCATCATTAGATTCAGAACCACCTTACCAATCCCAACACCCTCCTCTCTTCTTCTCCCGCAACATTTTTCCTCTTCCAATGAACACTCGTTTACCATCAACTACTTCGTCAACATTTGTGGCTTCTCCCCAGAAACAGCTTCCAGGCTCTGCAACCGAGTTCGCCTCGACAACTCAGACAGGCCCGACTCAATTCTTGCCTTGTTCAGAAGCCACGGCTTCTCAAACGCTCAATTATTTGGGATCATCCGAACCTGCCCTAAACTCCTCTCTTTCGACCCCAACAAGACCATTCTTCCCAAATTCAATTTCCTTCTCTCAAAGGGTGCTTCAAGTTCCGACCTTGTGCAGATCGTGACCAAGAATCCCAGGTTTCTGTACCTAAGCTTGGAAAATACCATGACTCCGTGTTATGATTTGGTTAAAAGATACACGCTTTCTGATGACTCCACCATGCTCTGCATAAAAGCCTGCGCCAGCATTATGTATTCTAAGAACCCAGCGCAAAATATTCCACTGCTGCTTGAGAATGGGGTCCCTGAATCAAAGATTGATTTTATGCTTCAAAACTGGTCTTACATGGTCATTGTGGATCCTGCTATCTTCAAGAAGGCAGTGGAGGAAGTAAAAGAGTTGGGATTCAACCCCAGCACAGTAATTTTCATTGTAGCAGTGCGTGCTAAGCTTATGAGAAAATCCCTGTGGGAAAGGAAGATTGATTTGTATAAGAAATGGGGTTGGTCTCAAGAAGTCTTTCTTTCAACATTTGTGAGGTATCCATGGTGCATGATGGCATCTGAGGAAAAGATTGAGGCAGTGATGGAGTTTTGGGTCAACCACATGGGTTGGGAGTCTCTAATGCTTGCCAAACACCCACAGATTCTTTGTCTGAGTTTGGAGAAAAGAGTTATTCCCAGAGCTTTTGTCTTGCAATTTCTTCAATCCAGAGGTCTGATTAAGGATGCTAAAATGGCCACACCGTTTAAAGTTTCTGAGAAGTTGTTCTTGCAGAAATTTGTGAATTGCTTCAAGGAGGAAGCTTCTCAGCTGTTGAAGCTGTATGAAGAGAAAAGAGATCTTCCAAGATAACAGGGATGCAAGTGCCAAGTGGCATCTATGTCCTTTTTTGGGTTTGAAATTTTGAATGAATGATCAATTTTAATTGGTTATTACTTTTAGTATTAGGCTATTAGCTTACCAAATTCCATTACTTGATCCTATAGGATTCCTTCATTGCCCAAAGGGAAAATCACAACTATTTAGACTAGAAATACTGGTTGAATTTGACAACTGGAACCATGTGGGTTGCTGTGATCATAGATACTTGTTCGTCAGCCATCTACCAGCTTTTGCCATATTTGGTGCTTACTGCTTAATAACCTGTGTTATTCTGTCAAGAGGCTTCCTGACTTACTTGTAGTACCAAGGTTTCTCAGCATCATTGGGTGAAGTTTGTATGGAGAAACTTGAGGTCTCAAAATTCATATATTATCCCTCTGATTTGTTAGTTATCCTAACTCATTGCTTCAAATAATACCTTTTATTTGAAACAAATTGATTGTTGTATTGGAGCTTTTGAACTTGTCCTATAAATCAATAGAGAATAGAATCTGATATCATCATTTTGGTAATAAATGCTGCTATTAATATGTTAGAATTTGGGTCACTGATCTTGGTCATGAAGTTCTTTTTATGATTGAGGTTTCTGGTTTAGTACCAAGGTTTCTCCAAATACAGTTTCTTGTATAGGTACTTATGACCAGCTCACTCAGCGATATCAACAACACCAGAGTCCTTCAGCAAATGTTAGCTGTATGAATTATTTCAATTGTTTCTTTCCTCTCTCATTTTATTACATCATAGTTTATTCAGCATTTGTTAACTGCTCCATAGAATTTTTTTTGGTAGAGATATTATGATTTTGCCCATGCACTTCTGCTACTATGAGGTTATGCTCCTCTACTCTTTTCTGATTTGGTTTTTGTTATAAAAACATTCAATACATTTGGTCTTTCTTTTAGCCATTGTGTTTTTCTGTCTGACCATACCCCAAGTATTATTGAATAAATTACTGTTCTATGAGTATATATGTTATGCATTTATATGCCTTGTTAATATTGAATAGCTTTTGTTTCAGACATAATTCTTACAAAAATATATATATCCCAACTCCTCTATCTTTCTCCATGATCTGGAAATCCAGTTTCAGAACAAGTTTACCTCCTTTTGCCTTTCTAGATAAGCTCTTGAGCATCAACCGCAAAAAGGTATATCCAAAACAGGCACGGCTCAAACTTAATCTGCCTTCCATTGCCATGGTTATTGGTATAATAAGCATGGCATGGGCACCTTATGAGAAGGGTCTCTTCAAAATCAGCAGCTCCTCATGCAACCCGTGATGGCATGCATTGTTCAGTACCATCCTTTGTCTCTTTCTTCCTAAGGTAAACAGATAGCCTAAGTCCATTGATGAAAGAAGGAAGGCCTTGAGCAGTGACCACTTCAATAGAAAACAAACAGCTTGGTTTCTTCATTCCAATATGTGACAGAGCTCGCATAGGCTTCCATTTACAAATCCCTTTCTTCTCATTGTCGCCTGAAATTGATGTGTCTTCCAGCTCTTTTTCATTTCACTCTTCTCCTCTTTATTGCTCAACTTGTTTATAGTAAGTGCCAAGGCCTAATGTGCAATTGCAAATATTTTAGGAGTTCATTGTTAAACTCCTTTTAGTATAATCCAGACAGAGTAATGCTAAAAAGGAAGCCAACTTAAAGATAATTACATGATTTAGAATAAGGTTCAACATAATTCAAGACCCTTAAAGGCTATGATATAGTCTTTGGCTTGTTACGTAATGAAAATTATGATATTATCTATGTGCTAGTGGATTATTATCATCTCTACTGAGGGCTGTTTCACTCTCACCTAAAGATTATTGGACCAAAGTCAATTAGATCAATGGAAGATGTGATGACTTTAACATGATAATTTATAATAACATGTGAGGGGCTACTCTCACAACTCAAGGGCTTGCAATCTTATATGAGCCAAGTTTTCCGGTGCTTAGAAAATTGATCAACAACCTTGTTTTACAATCCTTGAACAGTGTGTAATTGGATCACGACTCTAGGGGCATGACAGGCATGTTTAAGGGGAACTAATGATAACCATGCAACAAGTAGGCAAATGAAATGTGTCATATACGTAAACATGCTTGTTTGGATAGAGGAATAGAGTATAATAGGAAATTTTAAAGTAATTAATAATTTGATATTTTTCGAACAAATAAAAATGTGCTTGAAACAATGATGAAATAACATTTTAAGGAGGAATAAAATATAATAAGAAATATTTTTATTCATAGAAATCAAGATTATATTTTATTATAATGTTATATTTAAAACTATAGAGAAAATTATGTGAATCTATATTATCTCTTGCTTATTAATTTAATATGACTCATTAAAATTTAAAAATTTGTAAACTTTATAATTACAATAATAAAAAAATTTCATTAACAACTGAAAAATTGCTATATAGATTAAATTTAAATGACAATATTTTAAAAAAATAAAATGGCAAAAACTGAGCTAGTTAATGTGCAAAAAATATTGAAAATAGTATAAATCAGAAAAAATCTTACAAATGATGAAATGTGATCCGAAAACATTCATTTTATTCAATTTCAAACAGTATCTATCTCTGAACCCCTTGACCAAAAAAAAAAAAAAAAATCTCTGAACCCTGTTTCTTGTTATTTTTGGTCAAATCTGAACCTGTTTCATCATTTTCATTTTCCTTTACTGCAAAATTGCAAATAAGGTTAAGGTAACATTACGGGGAATAAAACTTGTTACGGCGTTCCCTCTTAGTACCCTTTCGTCGCTAAAATGCCCAGCAACCACAATGGTGGTTTAGCGACACCGGCGATGACGATGGCAACAAAGACGACGACGCAACTATGATACTGATAGATGGCAACAAACAATGGTATGAATGACCTTTCATTTCAATCCCTTCTTATTTTCAGTGAATGTGTGAGTGATATGATAATTCTCCTCAATCAAAACTCACACTAATTCCTGTATTTGAGTTAGTTAACCTAACCCTAAAACCTCAAATCCCAATCCCATTCCCATGTTTGGTTACTGTCGCAGAGCCTTGCTCTGCCCAAACCTCTTTCCCATTATCAGTAACAGAACCACCACCTTACCAATCCCAACACCCTCCTATCTTCTTCTCCAATTTTTTTCCTCTTCCAAAGAAGAACACTCTTTTACCTTCAACTACCTCGTTAACAATTGTGGGCTCTCCCCAGAAACTGCTTCCAAAATCTCCAAACAAGTTCATCTCAACAACTCAGACAGACCCGACTCAGTCCTCGCCTTGTTCACAAGCCACGGCTTCTCAAACGCCCATTTACATGGAATCATCCGAACCTGCCCAAAACTTCTCTCTTTCGATCCCAACAAGACCGTTCTTCCCAAGTTCAATTTCTTTCTCTCAAAGGGTGCTTCAAGTTCCGACCTTGTGCAAATCGTGACCAAGAATCCATTCGTCTTGTATCAAAGCTTGGAGAATACCATTACCCCGTGCTATGATTTCGTAAAAAGATTCTTGCTTTCTGATGAGTTCACTTTGTCTTCTGTAAGACGCTATGCTTGCTTGATTTATTCTAAGTACGTAGCACATAATATTCAACTGCTGCTTGAGATTGGGGTCTCTGAATCAAACGTTGCTTATATGCTTCGTAATTGGCCATCCCCAGTCACTGAGTCTCCTTCTTTGTTTAAGAAAGTAGTGGAAGAAGTAATGGAATTGGGATTCAACCCCAAGTCAACATTGTTCATTGTAGCAGTGCGTGCTAAGGTTATGAAAGTCATGTGGAAAAGGAGGATCAATTTGTATAATAAATGGGGTTGGTCTGAGGAAATTGCTGTTTCAGCATTTGTGAAGTATCCATGGTGCATGTTGGCATCAAGGAATAAAATTGAGGCAGTGATGGAGTTTTGGGTCAACCACATGGGTTGGGATTCTATGGTGCTTGCCAAATACCCAATACTTCTAATGATGAGTTTGGAGAAAAGAATTATTCCTAGGGCTTTTGTCTTGCAATTTCTTCAATCCAGAGGTTTGATTAAGGATGTAATATTGCTCACACCGTTTAGAGTTACTGAAAATGAATTCTTGCAGAAATTTGTGAATCGCTTTGAGGAGGAAGCCACTCAGCTGTTGAAGCTGTACACAGATGCAATGCAAGTGGCGCCTTTGAAATAAATAGTTAATTTTAATCGGTGATTAGTATTAGCATACCAACTTATTTCTTGGTCCTAGGATTCCTTCACAGGTCACAGCTCAAAGGGACTTGCAGCATTTGACAACCGGAACCATGTTGTTGGTTGTTGTGAGCAAATGCAAAGATACTTGTTTGTCAGCCATCCACCATGGTTTACCATTTGCCAGGCATATTTGGTGCTTTATCACCTGAGTTATTTTTGTCAAGAGGCTTACTGACATACTTGTAGTAGAAGTTATTTGGTAAGATTTGAGGTCTCATAATTCATATATCATCTGTTTGTTTTCAGTTATTATTACTGTATTATTTGTGGTTTGGTAATCTGATTTAAAATGAAATTCTGTTTTCAGTTATTATTACTGTATCACAACCAGCAATGTTTCAATTGTAAAAAAACAAGTGCTTATTCTCACAACTCTGGATTCAAACAATTAAAGCAATTAGTATTTTGTTCTTAACACTTTGATATACAGGCTATATTCATCTACTAAATTTATCTTTATATATATCATAAAATAATTATACAAAACAACCTTACTGCTGGCTGTGATATCATCATTGCTAGTTATTCTTAACGTAAGTTTTGATGTGTAGGATGTGTCCATCTACTACACATGCCAATTATATATAAAAGGATAATATTATGTGATTGGAGAATGGAACAGAACAGTGGGAAAGAAACAGGGGCATGCAGTTCTTGCAATATGGGCTATATTTTCCATTTCTTTAGTAAGTGCCAAGGCCTAATGTGCAATTGCAAATATTTTAGGAGTTCACTGTTAAACTCTTTTTAGTATAATCCAGACAAAGTAATGCTAAAGAGGAGGAGGGGGGGGGGGGGGGGGGGGGGGGCAACTTAAAGATCATTAAATGATTTATAATAAGGTTCACAAATTCAAGACCCTTAAAAGCTATGATATAGTATTTGGCTTGTTACGTAATGAAAGTAATACAATGTTATATTAGTTAAATATAGTTACCTTCATCTAAATTTTCATGTTTATCTTTAAGAACGACATTATTAAGATATTATCCATGTGCTAGAGGATTATTATCATCTCTAGTGAGGGCTGTTTCACACTCAGCTAAAGATGGTTGGACCAAAGATTTGAGGGGCTACTCTCACCACTCAAGGAAGGGTTTGCAATCTTTTATGAGCTAAGGGGCCGTTCGTGGTGGTTGCGAGTTTTTAGTTTTTGGTTTTTAAAAATTTTTAATCAAGTTTTTACAACTCAAAACCAAAAATTGAAAATTTGTTTTTGTTGTTTTCAAAACAAACATTTTAAAAACCATAAAAAATGGTTTTCAATTTTTGGTTTCGAGTTGTAAAAACTTGATTAAAAATTTCTAAAAACTAAAAACTGAAAACTCACAACCACCCCGAACGGCCCCTAAGGTTTCCGGTGATTAGCAAATAGATCAGCCTTGTTTACAATCCTTGAATGGAGTGTAATTGGATGTTGACTATAGGGGCATGGCAGACATGATTGAGGGGAACTAATGGTAACCATGCAACAAGTACCCAAATGAAAATAGAGTGTGAATGAACCTTGACTCCTAAGGTCATTGCAAACACTTGAGGGGAAATCTAATGGTAACAATGCAACAAGTAGACAAATGAAATGAGTCACAAACATTTTTCTTTGGATGGAGGAATAGAGTATAGTAAGAAAATTTTGAAGTAATTGAGAATTTGACTGTTCTCAAACAAATAAAAATGTTCTATAAACACTGATGAAATAACATTATTATGAGTTAATTAACAAAATGTTATATTTAAAACTATAGAGAAAATTATAAAAAATAAATTATGTGAATCTACATTATCTCTTGTTTATTAACTTAATATGACTTATTAAAATTTGAAAATTTATAAACTTTATAATTACAATAATAAAAGTTTTTCATTAACAACCGGAAAAATTGATACATAGATTAAATTTAAATGACAATATTTAAAAAAATAAAAATAAAATAAATGACAAAAAATGACTACTTAATGTGCAAGAAATATTGAAAATAGTATAAATCATGAAAAATCTTACAAGATGAAATGTGATCGGAAAACATTCTTCTTTCTATTCAATTTCAAACAGTATGCCTAAATATCATCGAGCATGTGGATCAGCTGGTACGAGTTTGTTTCAACTTAAGCAGTGGTCTCGAGGTTCTACTCGCATTGAACATGATTGTTGCTCATAGAGGCCCTACCCAATTCTGACATGATTGCCTACCGTTGATAATATATGTGGTCTTGCGCGCACACATACAAAAAAAGTATCTCTAAACGGTGTTTCATCATTTTCATTTTCCTTCCATCATTAAGGGAAAAGGAAAGGAAAGAAAATGAAAAGAAAGGAAATAGAAGGAAGGAAAAATTAAGAGAAAGTAGGAAGATTTTTTAGTTGTTTGGTTTAAGAGAAAAAATGAGAAAAAAGAAAATGGGTATTATTTAAAAAGACTTTTATACCCACTTTGAAATTAGAATCAATTTGTGTGACTAAGTGCGTGTTTGGATAGGCGTCCTGGATGTGGATACGTGACTTCCCAATGTACGTTTTTTCAAAAGCAATAATGTGTTGTTTCTTGAAAACTGACCTCGGAATGTGGTATTTTCACATCTCACCGCTTACCCAAACACACATAATTTCAGTTTCATTTTCACTTTCTAAAATGGGATGCATTGTTAAGTTAAAGACGTAAAAATGCGCACAATTGCACTTGTGATAACACCCGAATCTCACACTAGGGAGATTTTGTTTTTAGTGAAAGAAGGTCCTAGATTTTGAAGGACAAAAATTCCAAACCTCATGCCAATGATTGCTATGTGATACCCTAGGGTGGTGCCGCATCACCTAGTAATCTTGGTCAAGGTTGACATGGTTCATGGTGGACATGGCAGGGATCCGAATCCTCTCCAATCGTGCACTTCTCTTCAGCAAGTATAACTACCAAATAGCTAAGGAATAACTATAAACATTTTAGGGCTTAGAGTTATGCTCAACCGCTATTTCCTAGCTATTTCGTAACTAAGTCTGTTTTAGGGCTTAGAGTCTATGGTTTGACAATTTGAAAACAGATAAAAAGACGAGAGAATGAGAGAGAATGACATACCAGTAAATGTCAAGGGTTACAACGTTCTCCAGAGTTTTCTTCACAACAGGGTGAAGAAAATATTTTAATGGAGTAAACCACCACTTTAGTCCCTGAAAGTGTGACCAACTGTCAATTTAGTCCCTAAAACTGTTAAACGTTGATCAGATTAGTCTTTTTGTTAATGTGCGTTAGTTAACAAAATGTGAAACAAAAGGACTAAACTGACCGACATTTAACACTTTCAGGGACTAAATTAACAATTTTTTCAATTCAGGGACTAAATTAACAGTTGACCACACTTCCAGGGACTAAAGTGGTGGTTCACTCTTTTTTTTAATGGGACCCACACCCCTTTTTAACAATCTTACCAGTTTCCTGCCTTTCCAAACGAAGGAAAATGCCCTTTTCTCATCTTTATTTTTAACTAAAAATTTATGGCGAGATGATGATGCCAAGGCAAGAATACACCCGGGCTCAACCTTCCACTCGATCAGCCGTTTGCGGGTTTTTTATCATCCTTTCTATGTCAATGTTTCCTTTCCTTCCTTTTTCTTTTGCGTTAAAACAAAGAGTGTAAAAGTTACTGCAAAATTGCAAATAAGGTTAGTGTAATAGAGGGAATAAAACTTGTTCCGGTGTTCCCTCTTAGTACCCTTTCGTCACTAAAATGCCCAACAACCACAACGGTGGTTTAGCGACACCGGCGATGACGATGGCAACACAGACGACGACGCAACTGTGATACTGATAGATGGCAACAAACAATGGTATGTTATGAATGGACTTTAATTTCAATCCCATCTTATTTTCAGTGAATATGTGAGTGATATGATAATTCTCCTCAATCAAAACTCACTCTTATTCCTGTATTTGAGTTAGTTAACCTAACCTAACCCTAAAACCTCAAATCCCATTCCCATGTTTGGTTACTGTCGCAGAGCCTTGCTCTGCCCAAACCTCAACCCCATTATCAGAATCAGAACCTCCTTACCAATCCCAGCACTCTCCTATCTTCTTCTCCAACCTTTTTCCTCTTCCAAAGAACACTCTTTTACCTTCAATTACCTTGTAAAAATTTGTGGGTTCTCCCCAGAAACGGCTTCCAGACTCTCTAACCGAGTTCGTCTCAACAACTCAGACAGACCCGACTCGGTCCTTGCCTTGTTCAGAAGCCACGGCTTCTCAAACGCTCAGTTATATGGGATCATCCGAACCTGCCCAAAACTTCTTACTTACGATCCCTACAAGACCATTCTTCCCAAGTTCAATTTCCTTCTCTCAAAGGGTGCTTCAAGTTCTGACCTTGTGCACATCGTGACCAAGAATCCCATAGTCCTGCGTTCAAGCTTGGAGAATACCATTTCCCCGTGTTATGATTTGGTCAAACGATTCAGACTTTCTGATGAGTCCACTTTGCTCTCTATAAAAGCTTATGCTAGCTTGATTTATTCTAAGAACCTAACACAGAATATTCAACTGCTGCTTGACAATGGGGTCCCTGAATCAAATGTTGCTTTTTTGTTTCGTCTTCATAATGGGTATCACACAATCACTGAGCATCATGCTGTGTTTAAGAAGGCAGTGGAAGAAGTAAAGGAATTGGGAATCAACCCCAACAAATCAACTTTCATTGTAGCAATGCGTGCTAAGATTGCGAAAGGATACCCGTGGCCGTGGGAAAGGAGGATCAATTTGTATAAAAAATGGGGTTGGTCTGAAGAAATTATTGTTTCAGCATTTGTGAGGTATCCATGGTGCATGCTGGCATCTGAGAATAAAATTAAGGCAGTGATGGAGTTTTGGGTCAACCACATGGGTTGGAGTTCTTTGATCCTCGCCAAACACCCATTACTAATTTTGTTGAGTTTGGAGAAAAGAGTAATTCCAAGGGCTCTTGTCTTGCAATTTCTTCAATCCAGAGGTTTGATTAAGGATGCAAAATCCATCAGTTATTATACAGTTAATGAGGAGAAGTTCTTGCTGAAATTTGTAAATTGCTTCGAGGAGGAAGCTTCTCAGCTGTTGAAGCTGTATGATGGGAAAAATTATCTTCCAAGATAACACCTAACTCCTTGTGTCCTTTTTTGGTTTTGAAGTTTGATCAAACAGTCAGTTTTAATTAATGATTAGTATTAGCAATTGCAAATTCCATTACTTGATACTAGGATTCATTCACAGCTCAGCAATATGCCATGTTTTGCCATTTGCCAGCCATGTTTGGTGCTTTATCACATGTGTGTTATTTTGTGAAGAGGCTTCCTGACATATACATATAGTAGCAAGGTTTCTCTGCATCATTAGGTAAAGTTATTATGGTAAGAATTGTGGTCTCATAATTCATGTATCATCTGTTGTTTTTCAGTTATTATTGTTGTATTATTTGAGGTTCAAGTCTTTGGTAATCTAATTTAAACTTAACAAATTCTGTTACTTGATCCTATAGAATTGCTTTAATTGTTCCAGAACTTGAAATCATTTTACAATTGAAATCATTGCTGAATTCATTTTGATATACAGGCTATATTCATCTACTGAATTTGTCTTTGTACATCATAAAATAATTGATACAAGACAACCACATTGCTGGCTGTGATATCATCATGGCTAGTTATTCTTAACGTACGTTTTGATGTGTAGGATGTGTCCATCTACTACACATGCCAATTATATATAAAAGGATAATTCATAATATTATGTGATTGGAGAATGGAACAGAACAGTGGGAAAGAAACAAGGGCATGCAGTTCTTACAACATGGACTATATATTCCATTTCTTTCATTTTATTGTTTCACCTATCTGCTTAAGTTTACCTTTATTTATTAATGTTTTAACTAATGAAATTGTGACAGCTTAGTTATTAGTCATGAAGGATTTCTTTCTTAGGCACTTGGTTAAAGGTTGGAAATGTCACTGTCTCATTGATAAGATTTCTGGTTAGATTTCAGAATTCAGAGCCTCATCGGTTTGAATAGCATCATACATGTTCATTGTCCTCATGTCAAATAATATGGTTTTGTAGTTGTTGATAGCAAGTTCAAGAGGAAGTGAGGAACTCAGGTTGTCAACTAATATGATTCTGTAGTGGTTGTTAATCAAGTTCAACTTTTTAAGTTGTAATGTGTTATATAAAAGAGAATCAGGGTGCAGATTTATTTACTAGATTATAAGTTTGTTGTTAAAAAATAAGTTTTAAGTCATGCCTGAAACATAAAATGGTGATTTTACATTTTGAGAATGAAATAATAATATAATATGCTATTAATTGAAAAGGAATGAGATAGAACGAATATCACATGCTTTATATCTATATTTTAATTTTAATATATATAATTTTAAAATATAAATTAAAAGAAATAATAAATAAAATTATTAGAAAATGTGCATAATTAAATCAAATAAATAAATCTATAAACATAAGCTGTTAGGATTTGATAATATGAATAAATTTTAATGTCAAGATAAAAATTTAAAAGTAGTTAATTTAAGAGTATAAATAGTTAGAATTTGAGAAAATTAAGACATAAAAATATAAAAGTATTTATTTTTAGAATTGAGATTTGTAAAAATTTTAATACAAGGTGACTTTTTTTCCCAAAATATGTAATAATTTATTCAAACAAGCCTGTGTGTTTTTCCGTTTGGAGCCTTCCAAATATTTGCTTAGATAAAATGTCTATTTAGTTTACAGTTGACTAAAATTAATTATAAAAATCAATGATTGAGATGAGTGATATACTCATACACATTTTACGAAATACATTTCATAGAAGTGATTTAAAATCAAGTTTACAAAATCATTTTTAAAAACAAACAGGTTAAAAGTAACTATAAAAGACTTCATTTGACACGTCCTACGTTTGAAGTCTTTTAAACAAAAAATCAAATGACTCAACTTGTTTGAAGAATAAAAAATTAAAATAAAAATGTCATTATTCTTAATAACAAAGATTTTATTTTATTTTATTATATAAAAATTAATTAAGGAGATAGTACATTTCAAATTATAACACAAATTATGAAATAAATTAAATAAATTAAGTCAAGTCACTATATTTAGGTAAATTTGAGGATAGACCCAAAAAAATAGTCTTGATAAATTTGTGCTATAATGAGTGTAAATTTAATATTAAAAAAATTAATAATATATTTTATAAAATTAAACTAACCTTTTGCAATGACAAAATTGGACTCAATGGTAGATACAAATTCAAAATGGATCCTCAAAAGTAAGCTAACCTTTTGTAAAATACTCATTATTCAAAATGTGATCGAGACCAATTGTTATACTCCCTCATGTTCTATTCATCACACAATATTAGAAATATTTTGATAGTCTTATTTATAAGACAAGAAATATAAAGTTAGAAGCATTCATTGGGAATTTTAGAATTCTCATAATTGTGATAGGGAATATTGAGTGAATTGTAAGTATGAGAGGAATCGTAAATGATAATTTAAAAAGGTTAAATATAATTGAGAAATATTGAAATTCTCTCTCAATATATGTGATTTAATATTCCTCCTATTTATCATAAAAATCACTCATATTTATTATTTGAAATTCTTTCTCTAATATATAAAATCTAGTAATTTAAAATTACTTTATCCAAACACAAGATAGAAGTTTTAAATTAACACAATTACCATGAAAAGTAAAATTTAATTTTAAATGAAGATAAATTTAAAATGATATAGAGTAAATTTTTAAAAATGAATACATTAATTACTTTTAATATATTTTTTTAATTGTTGCTCATTAACCAATAGGTAATAATGTGACTCTCCAATCACTAAAATTTAAATCTCACTAATTATCTCCACTTGAATTACTATGAGCATACATCACGAGTGGGAATAGGCCAGACTACTCGTCATGGGCCTATTACCCGACCTACATCAGGCCCATGCCAGGCCAGACCAAACCAATTTATTAAATAGAGCAGGCCAAGGCTTTTTTAAAAGCCTATATAGCAAAATAGACCATACTTCAGGCTATCGAAAAAGTCTTTTGAGCCTATCAGCCGGTCTATTTAACTAATATAAATAAAGTACTAATACTTTTTATATTGTTATTATTATTATAAAGATTTTTTTTACTTTTCCTTATAGTTATATACTTATTAACTTGGATAAACATTTAAGTATGTTAAAAACTTGAGGCTATAAGTCTATTCATATATATGTTTATGATATATTCAAGTACCTTACTATAAAACAGACTTTTAAACAGGCTTTCAGGCCTTGTCAGACTTTAAATAGGTCAGACTCATACTATAAAATAAAGCCTATGTCAGGTAATAGGCCAGACTCAGGCCATGGATTTAAGGTGCAGGTCAGACTCAGACCTTGAAAAGCCTAACTCGGCTCGACCTATTCTCATCCCTAGCATACATTTAAATAATAAACTTAATAATAATTTAATTATAGGAATAAATTAATCACACATGACAATAAAATAAAATAATATATAAAATAAGTTAATATTTAAATTACTGGATAACTAATATTAAAATAAAATATGAGTATTAAAATTTGCCTTGAATATATCTAAATGAAAAAATATAATATAAAAATATATCAAATGGAAATAAACATCTTACATGAAATTTCATAATTATCTAAATTTAAAGAATAATTTAATTTAATTTTTTAATATAATTTTGAGTTGATTGTACACATTTTATTTATTTTAGCGTCTTTAGTTGTAAGAATATAAAAGAAAAGTAACTAACCATAGATAATTTTGAGTTTATTGTAAATATTTTATATTTTTAGCGTCTTTAGTTGTAAGAATATAAAAAAAATAACTAATCAATAGGTAATAATGTGACTCTCTACTCACTAAAATTTAAAGTTCACTAATTATCTCTACTCGAAATACTACGAGCATACATTTAAATAAAAAACTTAATTATAATTTAATTATTATAGGAAAAAATTAATCACACATGATAAAAAATAAAAAAATATATAAAAATACTAATAACACGTAGAATTAAAAAAATTGCAGTAAAATACGTTAATACCTTCATCACAAAAGTACATGTATATAAAGACATAATAATTTAACAGTAAAAATATAACACAGGAAAATGATCATCCTAAATAAAAATAACGGTGTTCGACTTATAATAATTTAAATAAATACCTATGTTTCTGAAATAATATTCATATAAAAAATAATATAGGAGACAAAGTATTTATTCCAAAATAAACACTGATTTCATATATTAAATATTTTATTATAATAATTTTCAGACATATCGTGTATTGTTTATTTAAGCATTATGTAACAAAATTGTAAATATTTCTAAAATATTTTTTCAATATTATTATATTATTTTTTACTGTAATTTATTTTATATTTTTACACTTACGTATTTCTTTACACTAATTAATATTATATTTTATACTCATTTATATTATGTTTTATTTTTAAACCATGCTAATCATATTTGTTTTTTTTTTTATTTTTTAAAGTCTTTGAACAACTTTATTTTTTGTGTATTATTCATTTATGATTAATGTAACAAATATTATATTTATTTATTACTTATATTTTGTATATATTGTTACATTTTTTATAATAATTTATTTTATTATTTATATTTTTTATCTTTTAAAATCAAATGTCACGTGCAACGCATGGGGTGGACACACTAGTAAATATAATGGCAGAGAATTGTAGTATTTAATGTGTGCAAATGATATTACCATTTACCACTAACAAATCATTCCAAATTCAATAAATCATATAAACGTTGAGAGGTTTTGGCATACATTCCAAAAACCCATTACGATGTACGTACTATATTATGTGTAAGACCACGAAAAAAATTCATTTCGTTTTGGGATTTTTACAATTTAAAGAATCAAAATTCAAAAGGATGGGTCAAACGTTGTCGTTTTTCATCTTTTCATATGTATTAGACACAATCCCTAATGGTCAAGTCTCCATCCGTTCCTTTTTCTTCTTCGTTTCTCTTCTTCTCCGCCATTGTTGAGCTGTTGAACCCTTGCTTCTACTAGCACTGCTTCTACATCTTCTTTCAATTTCTTTGAAGCTAACCAATTGAGAGCGAAGAAGAAGAAGGTCTAATTTGAAGCTTCTTCTTTCTTCTTCATCCTCATCTTCTCCCTCTATTTTGTTTCTTTTCTTCTATGCTCGTGCTTTGTTTCAGACGAAGAAAGCAATAGAATAAGAGAAGAAACTAACAATGGCGAAATCAAGCTCAACCACGATAACATTCAAACCAGCATAGGTCCTTCCGTACCGTACCCAACACATAACGGGGGTGTACATGATGGGTAGAAAATTGGTTCATGGTCAATTTGGGACAACGTACCTTTGCACTCACAAGGTAACAGGTGGTAGGTGCGCTTGCAAGTTTATTCTGAAATGGAAGCTTCTGTGCAAAGAGGATTACGACGATGTTTGGAGGGAGATTCAGATAATGCACCACTTGTCTGAACACCCCCACGTGGTGCGAATCAAAGGAACCTATGAGGATTCCTATGCTTTTCATCTGATTATGGAGCTGTGTGAAGGATGAGAGCTATTTGACAGGATCGTGAGAGACAAGCTACAAAGTTGATAAAAACTATTGTTAAGGTTGTGGCCTCTTGTCACTCTATTAGGGTTATGCATAAAGACCTTAAGCCTGAGAACTTTCTCTTCGATATTGTTGATTAGGATGCTAAGCTCAAAGCCACCCTTTTGTTTTGCTTCTTTCCTCCACAAAATCAGCACCCAACAATGGTAGAGAAGAAAAGGAATGAAGAAGAAAGAGGAACAGATGGAGACTTGACCGTTAGGGATTGTGTCTAATACACATAAAAAGATGCAAAACGACAATATTTGGGCCAACACTTTAACGTCACACGTCAACAAGATTTAACAGAAGTTTGACGTTTGGACTAAAGTGAAAGATGGAAGTTAAAGTCAAGGACTAACATATCAATTTAAAAAGCCAATGACCAAATTGCATGACGTCCCAAAAGTCTAGGACTAAGTTGCTAGTTTAGTCAATAAATTTAGGGTGAGAGACACGTAAAGAGGTACTTACATTAACAACTCCCAAATGTACGAGTGAGGATCAAAACCTATGAAACCTATCACCCTGCTCCACTCAACCAACCCTAGCGTTCATTTAGGGTTTCACTAATGAGTAAGAGTGCCAATTTTGATATCGTTTTCCTTCTGCAATTCAAAGTTACTGCAAATGAGTAACAGAATAAAATTTGTTCCTTCCTAAGCAATCGTCACGCAATGCCCAACAAAAACAACAATGGTGGTTTAGCGACTGGCGAATGTAACAAAAACGACGATGCAACTCAACTATGATAGATGGCAACTAACAATGGTATGAATGGATGGAATTTCAATCTAATCTTATTGTGAGTGAGAGTGAGTATTTGAGTATATGTGATGATGCTTTTCAATCAAAACTCCTATTCCTGTATTTGAGTTAGTTAACCTAACCCTAAATCCTCAAATCTCATTCCCATGTTTGGTTATTATCGCAGGGCCTTGCTCTGCCCAAACCTCAACCCCATCATCAGATTCAGAACCACCTTACCTATCCCAACACCCTCTTCTCTTCTCCTGCAACATTTTTCCTCTTCCAAAGAACACTCTTTTACCTTCAATTATCTTGTAAAAAATTGTGGGTTCTCCCCAGAAACGGCTTCCAGACTCTCTAACCGAGTTCGTCTCAACAACTCAGACAGACCCGACTCGGTCCTTGCCTTGTTCAGAAGCCACGGATTCTCAAACGCTCAGTTATGTGGGATCATCCGAACCAGCCCAAATCTTCTTACTTACGATCCCAACAAGACCATTCTTCCCAAGTTCAATTTCCTTCTCTCAAAGGGTGCTTCAAGTTCTGACCTTGTGCACATCGTGACCAAGAATCCCACAGTCCTGCATTCAAGCTTGGAGAATACCATTTCCCCGTGTTATGATTTGGTCAAACGATTCAGGCTTTCTGATGAGTCCACTTTGGTCTCTATAAAAGCTTCCGCTTGCTTGATTTATTCTAAGAACCTAACACAAAATATTCAACTGCTACTTGACAATGGGGTCCCTGAATCAAAGGTTGCTCTTTTTTTTCGTGTTCGTAATGGGAGCTACACAATCACTGAGCACCATGCTCTGTTTAAGAAGGCAGTGGAAGAAGTAAAGGAATTGGGAATCAACCCCAACAAATCAATTTTCATTGTAGCAGTGCGTGCTAAGATTAAGAAAGAATGCGTGTGGGAAAGGAGGATCAATTTGTATAAAAAATGGGGTTGGTCTGAAGAAATTATTGTTTCAGCATTTGTGAGGTATCCATGGTGCATGCTGGCATATGATAATAAAATTGAGGCAGTGATGGAGTTTTGGGTCAACCACATGGGTTGGAGTTCTTTGATCCTCGCCAAACACCCATTACTAATTAC
The DNA here is from genome assembly GCA_026901365.1 of Sesbania bispinosa. Lineage (NCBI taxonomy): Eukaryota > Viridiplantae > Streptophyta > Magnoliopsida > Fabales > Fabaceae > Sesbania > Sesbania bispinosa. The sequence continues at coordinate 1,371,239 of QLOH01000169.1, forward strand.
GTTGAGTTTGGAGAAAAGAGTTATTCCAAGGGCTCTTGTCTTGCAATTTCTTCAAGCCAGAGGTTTGATTAAGGATGCAAAATCCATCAGTTATTATACAGTTAACGAGAAGAAGTTCTTGCAGAAATTTGTAAATTGCTTCGAGGAGGAAGCTTCTCAGCTGTTGAAGTTGTATGAAGGGAAAAATTATCTTCCAAGATAACACCTAACTCCCTGTGTCCTTTTTTGGGTTTGAAGTTTGATCAAACAGTCAGTTTTAATTAATGATTAGTATTAGCAATTGCAAATTCCATTACTTGATACTAGGATTCTTTCACAGCTCAGCAATATGCCATGTTTTGCCATTTGCCAGCCATGTTTGGTGCTTTATCACCTGTGTGTTATTTTGTGAAGAGGCTTCCTGACATACATATAGTAGCAAGGTTTCTCTGCATCATTAGGTAAAGTTATTATGGTAAGAATTGTGGTCTCATAATTCATGTATCATCTGTTGTTTTTCAGTTATTATTGCTGTATTATTTGAGGTTCAAGTCTTTGGTAATCTAATTTAAACTTAACAAATTCTGTTACTTGATCCTATAGGATCGGTTTAATTGTTTGATTCCTGAATCGTGGAAAAAAAAGCACTTGTTTCATTTTACAATTGAAATCATTGTGACTGTGATGCACTAATCAGTGGTTTGTTCTCAACATTTTGATATGCAGGCTATATTCATCTACTGAATTTGTCTTTGTACATCATAAAATAATTATGCAAGACAACCATATTGCTGTGATATCATCATTACTAGTTATTCTTAACGTTTTTTATGTATAGGCTTTATCCATCTACTATATATATATGAGATAGTATTATGTGAAACTTGCAAGTCAATTGGAGACTGGAACAGATCAATGGGAAAGAAACTAGTGTATCAGTTCCTTACGACATGGACTACATTTTCCATTTGTATTGTTTTATTGTTTCACCTATCTTCTTAAGTTCAGCTTTATTATTAATTAATGTTTTAACCATAAGGTTTTCTTTTAGGCCTCTTTTTATGAAATTGGTACTTCTTATTTTATTAGTCATGACTCATGAAGGATTTCTTTCTTAGGAACTTGGTTATGGGTTGGAATGTGATGGATGAAATTTTTGGTTAGATTTCAGAATTGAGAGGCTCATCAGTTTGAATACCATCATACATATACATTGTTCCCATGTCAAATAATATGGCTTTTTGTAGTAGTTGATACTTGATATTAAGTTTAAGAGGAACTCAGGTTGTCAACTAAGATGATTTTTGTAGTTGTTGATAGTCACGCTCAAGAGGAGTTTGGGAATAGTCAAAGTTCAAGAAGAATGACATTAATCACCATTCCCTTGTATGGAGAATAAAGGAAAAACAAAAAGAATAGGCAGATTTTTTCCCCTGTAGCTGCTTCCTTTGTTGTATTTTTTTATTATTACTATTATTGTCTACTAACCATAGGTACACCTCAGAATTGAATGATGGTGGGAACTAATGATTTTGTTTGTATCTGAGAAATAAAGAATTTATGCTAGATTTGAAAGTGAAACATTCAGATAAATGCAGTGACGATCACGTTAAGAAAATCAACTGAGGAAAATTGTGCTAAGCAAAACAAGAAATATTGAAAAACTGGGATACCGTCGTGCCACTGATGATCTATTTGATGAAGATGCCAGCATGCTCCATCAATCCATAGATTGGCTATATTTGTGTCTCCCATGTTAATGTTTACCTGACATGTTTGAAATTATGATTATCCTTCAAGAAATATACTTATGTTTCAGTTTAACACCTACTTAGTTAATCAATTGGGTTGCCATTGCGGTAGGGCCTGATATGATGATCAATCACTCACTTCCTTAGTTCTACCTTCACAAAAAAGAAGGCTTCCCTCTGCTTGATAATTATTGGTATGGTTACTAGAAAGTTGTAATAATTGTATTAAGTCCTCATATTTATGTTAATGGTAATATCTACTCTACTTACACTGAAAATCTAACGTAGAACATCCATGTTTTACGGATTATTTATTTAAAGATAAGTTTTCAGTCCATGTGTGTTAAAAGTAATTAAATTTATCACATGCACACATATTTTAGATGTCCTTTTTTTTTTTCGAAATATTTTAGATGTTCTGAATAGAGTTTTGACAGCATCATAATGGGAAGTTTCAAAAATCTAAGAAAAAAGGAACCCGAATGAGATTTAAACTCATTAATTCTAAATTGGGAAATGACAAAGCGAATCAAAAAAACTGCAACAAAAACTGATGAATTACACAAAAAAAAAAAAACTGATGAATCATTAATAGTCTTATAATTATGTTTTAGTTTTGATTTATTAAAAAAAAATCATTCTCATCTTCATTTCATATAAACTAGTCGTGCACGGGTGCATTTTGTCGTATTAGATATACATTAATAATTTGACAAAAAAAAATATACAATGATTTTTTAATAAATATAATTCATAATATATGAAAGTTAAAAATTACATATTCACGTGAATAATTATTTTTCTTTATTCATCTTTTATTTTTATCTCCGTCTCAATTTTTTCATTTGCACAATATATCCTAACAAACTCAAGCTACTTCCCTTTCTCCTTTATTTCACCCCAACGTGTAAATTTTTTTATATTATCTATGTATATCCGTTAAATCCCATTTTAAATTAAATTTATAAAAGAAGTTAAAAACTATAGTAAATTTTAAAATTATTTTAATTTATTGATTACATAATATTTTCCAAAAAAATGATTATCTAAACCTTCTAAAAGTTTCAAAAGTATATTTTTAAAAAAGGAACTATTATTCTTTTTTGTAGTTTGTCAAAGAATTTTTTATATATTACATTTTTAATAGGATAACTGACTCTTTTTAAAGGTTGATAACTATTTGTCCTATAATTGTTTCCTATAACCTATTTATCTAACCAAAATATGTCTAACCACTATTTTTAATCATACTCTCTACCGACTCTTTTTCCATAAAAGTCATATTTTAATTTTTTGTACATATCCATGAAATTGACCAATTTTTGAAACTTTCCCTCTCATACCCTCTTTCATATCGAACAAATTTTTCTCCAAAGAGATTCCCTTATGATTAATATTCCCTATTCTCATTTATCAAATAGTGTTAAATTAAATGATTACATCTTTTATTGCTACACACTCTTATATCTTATAGTCTTTTATATTTTTTATTTATTTGAAAAGATTTTATTTTATTTGATTTGTTATCTGATCTATAATAAAAAATTCATACAATATAATATATATAATCTGTTATCTTTAATGCTTATCGGCTTATGGAATGACCCCTTAGTGAGATTTTTACTATTGCTTATGGAATGCCTCTAGTACATACATGATGTAAAAAAAACATGAATGACCTTTTAGAGTATTCTTTTTAGTGCTCCAAGAATGCCTCCTGTATAGGATAAAACTTTAAGATTTTTGGAATTGTTTTCAGACGTAACGTTCATTATTTTATTTTAAGGTTAAACCCTAAACCTTAAACTATAATATTTTTTTTCTAAACACCAATAATTTTCTTGTCAACTTATATATGCTCGCATTTGGCAATACAATTGAATAGAACTAAAATTTTATGGGTTATAGGCATTACTCAGTTCATCAACCATTTTAAAATTTTGCTAGCTAGTTTTACCCATAACGAAATCAAATTTTAATTTTCCTATCAAGTGATATTTTGCAAAACAACAAAGTTGTTGCAACATATACAAAAATCACCTATTAAAGAAATTCTGTCACATTTTCAATCTTTCATTTATCATTGCCAACAATAAAATTAAAGAAAAAACTTGAAAACCAAATGAAGATGGTCATAACTAATCACAATTTTTTTTGGGACTTTGTCATTTACAAAACATAAAAACTAAAATACATTGTTCTTGATCTTAAATCACAAAGACCCATTAAACAAAAATAGGAAACCCACAAAAGAACACTAATTAAATAGTTATTATAATTACTATTAACGTAATTATAAAATATTTTTTAATATTATTTTAAATTTCACAGTATATCTTTATTTATCTTATAAACATTTTTTTAATATATTTAAACTATTAAAATGACCTTTAATACTAATATTTGGTATTTTGATATAATAATTTACTATAATTATTATAACAAAAGTTATAAATTTTTTAAGTATTTGAGTATGTTTCAAATTTCTTATTACATTTTTAATTTTTTGAAATGATTTTCTAAATTATTTTAATATATTATGAATTTTTTATTATATTTTTCTTTATGTTATAATTTTTTTAATCTTGATTGTTAAAATTGGCTTTAATTATTGATGTTTGATATAATAAAAGTAACTATAACTAAATAATTAATATAATTATTGTTATTATAATTATTAAATAATTTTTAATTGTTTGAGCATATTTCAAATTTCATATTATATTTTTATTTTTTTAAATAAAGTTTTATCTTTTTAAAATTATTTTATTACGTTTTAAATTTTGTATTATGTTTTTATTTAGGTTATAAACATTTCCTTTTTAATATTAAAATTGTTAAAATGGATTTTAAATAATATTATTTTTTATATAAAAATAACCATAACTAAATAATTACTATCAACATAATTATAAATTAATTTTTAAGTGTTTGAAAATATTTTAAATTTTTCATTATTATTTATTTGTTTAAAATTATTAAATATGCTTTAAATTATCATAATTTTTTATTTTTATAGTGATATTTACTTTAATATAATTACTATAGTTAATTAATGGTGATGCATAATATTAATAATTTAAAATGTCAAAGATACTTTATATTTTTAGAAGTTTTGCTTAAAAAAATTTACTATTATGCCTTCACTTTTAAATCTCATCGGCCACTTTCACTACCTTACTTTTATATATATATATATATATATATATATATATATATATATATATATATATATCGTGCTTTACTATTCTCGTTCTTTAGTGGTATTGTTCTAAATTACACAATTACACAATACCTTCCTCTAGTGATGGATATTTGTAATAAATATTTTATAGTTGAACATTTATTTTATAAATATTGAGGGAAATCCAAATTACTTCCATCTACTTTATTTTTTTCTTAATTTAAAGTTTGTCAATGAGTCTTCAAATTTTAATATATATCATAAGAATATATTTTGATTTACGAAATACAAACTTATTTTATTGTGAATAAAAATTGTTATCATTTTATATAAAATATATTTCTAAATCTACTACATATTTAAACTCAAATATATTATTGTCTAAAAAACTTAAATATATTATTATTTTATTTTATTTTTACAGGATGAAATAAATATTATTATTTTACTTGATTATAAATTAGTATGTTATTTTCAGCATAATTATATTATATATTTTATATGTATAATTGCTTATTTATTGAACATAAACAATTAAACGCTTATAATATAATTTTTTAAATTTTATATAATATCAAGTTAAATCGGTGACTCATTGACTCATTACCTCAGCTAAGTGAGTAATCTAGCCAAGTTTAATAACTTTGTATGCGTGTTTGATTTAGGATTGGAATATGATGAATTCACTTTTCCAAACTATAAATAAATAACTTAAGTTTAGCCACTTTTCAAGATCAAACCAAACATACATTGCATTGAAGTCTAAAGTTACCCCACCTAAAATCTCATAACTGACGACCACAACAACAATCATAATTTTTTTTTTGTGAATAATAATAATAAATTTCAGAAATAAAAGTAAAACCTGATGTTGGGCCGGGCGTACACTTTATAACCATAGAGCTATGGGCCTGTTATATTGAAAGCCCAACCCACAGTTGACGGGAACTAAAAAACCCTAGTTGGCAGAGGCTTATGTAGTTCGTTCATCTCCTGCCTCTCTTATACTGAAACCCTGAGAGGAACGCCACGAGAATAGAAGCCGAAGGGAAAGAGTGTGTGTGAGTGAGAGAGAGAGAAAATGGTTTCAGGCTCAGGCGTGTGCGCGAAGAGGGTTGTGGTGGACGCTAGGCACCACATGCTGGGTCGACTCGCGTCGATCGTGGCCAAGGAGCTTCTCAACGGTCAGAAGGTGGTGCTTGTGAGGTGCGAGGAGATCTGCATCTCCGGTGGCCTCGTTAGGCAGAAGATGAAGTATATGCGCTTCCTCCGTAAGCGCATGAACACCAAACCATCTCATGGTCCCATCCACTTCCGTGCCCCTGCCAAGATCTTCTGGCGCACCGTCCGTGGGTAAGTCCCATTCTCTCTCTCTCTCTCTCTCTCAAATAATGAAATGTTGTCGTTTTCGTTCGTTGATTGATATGAAGTGTCTTTCTTTTTTTTTTCTTTTACTTTTATTTTCCATTTTCAATGTTGTGATTATGATTTTTAGGGCTGTAGCTACGCTGCTTGACTCGTTTATTTGATAAACCCTAAACGGCACCGTTTTTTTATTCCTTGCGCATATGGAGTGATTTGGTTGCGGAAATTATGATTGTAATTGGGTCAATATCTGTTTGTTTTAATTTGAAATTGAATGTATCTCTATTTGTATGATACAATTACCAATGTGCAATGAAAAGTGTTAGTTTGTGTTTGGTTTGGCCTTGCCTTGAAACTCAACAAACTCAAGTTTGGATTCTTGAAAACTTGAGTTTATCATGTTTCAATAATGCTAAACCAAACATGTCATTATTGTTTTACGTTCATTGTGAGGATTTTCCTGAGGAAGGATTGTTTTTTTGTAGAATGATACCACATAAGACTAAGCGTGGGGAAGCTGCTCTAGCTCGATTGAAGGTTTATGAGGGCATTCCTCCTCCATATGACAAGATGAAGAGGATGGTTGTCCCTGATGCTCTCAAGTAAGTTAGGCTTTTTTGTATTTTTAACTGTATAACTGTATATGGTAGTGTTATTATTTAATTCTGTTTTTGGATTTTTTGTTGTATATATGAATACTGAAGTAATTTGTGAAATCAGGGTCTTGAGGCTTCAGAAGGGACACAAGTACTGCCTGCTTGGCAAATTGTCATCTGAGGTTGGATGGAACTACTATGATACCATCAGGGTGAGTTTTTGCTTTCATGGGGATATGTCTACTCTTATGTCTAAGCTGCAAATAATGGTGTTTGTTTGCTTATGTTTCTAATTGTTCTGTTGCTAATAGGAGCTTGAGAAGAAGAGAAAGGAAAGAGCACACTTGGCTTATGAGAGAAAGAAGCAGCTCACAAAATTGAGGGTGAAAGCTGAGAAGACTGCAGATGAGAAGCTTGGTTCCCAACTTGAAATACTTGCTCCCGTTAAGTACTGAGTAGTCTAGTCTTTTTAAAGTTTTGTTTTGAGGCATATCAAATTGAACTCCATTTCAGTTTTGCTGGTGGTTCTGTGTTATTGGACTCTAGAAGATACTGTGATTTTCGAAGTTGTTTTAATTTGTTTGCTCAGTAGAATTTTATGTCATCTTATGCTTTTTTCTTCGTGTTGCCCCTTTGGCGTAATATGAAATATGTGGGTTCGTTTGTGGTAATACCATAATATGAAGCTTTGTTTTAGTTGTTCCAATGATACCAAGAGGTAAACTCTAACCGAATTTCTGTGCTCAACTAAAATCAATCAGTTATTACAGTTAATGAGAAGAAGTTATTTCTGTGCTCAAGAGGTAAACTAAAATCCATCAGCTATTATACACAGTTAATGAGAAGTTCTTGCGGAAATTTGTAAATTGCTTCGAGGAGGAAGCTTCTCAGTTGTTGAAGCTGTATGAAGGGACAAATTATCATCCAAGATAACACTGACGCAAGTGGCACCTAACTCCCCTGTGTCTTTTTTTGGGTTTGAACTTTGAAGTTTTATCAAGCTGTCAGTTTTAATTAACGATTTGTATTAGCATTGCAAATTCCATTACTTGATACTCATTCACAGCTAAGATAATTTTTTAAGTTTTTGATAGTCATGCTCAAGAGGAGTTTGGGAATAGTCAAAGTTCAAAAAGAATGAGATTAATCACCATTCCCTTGTATGGAGATAAAGGAAAAACAGAATAGGCATATTCTTTTTCGAGAAAATTAGCAAATTGGTTTCTAACTTTGGAGACCATGCAATTTTGTCCCTGATTTTTTTAAAATAGCATTTTAGTCCCTGATTTTATTAAAACATGCACTTTAATCCTTAAAATGCATGTTTTTTAATAAAGTGAATGATTAAATTGCATGTTTTTTAATAAAATAAGGACTAAAGTGCATGTTTTTTAATAAAGTATGGATTAAGGTGCTATTTTAAAAAAGTTAGGTATGAAATTGCATGGTCCCCTAGAGTCAGGGATCGATTTGTTAACTTACTGTTTTTTTCCTGTAGCTGCGCCTTTGTTGTATTTTTTTTATTACTATTATTGTCTACTAAACATAGGTACACCTCAAAATTGAATGGTGGGACTGGGAACTAATGATTTTGTATCTGAGAAATCAAGAATTTATGCTAGATTTGAGAGTGAAACATTCAGATAAATGCAGTGCTGATCACATAAAGAAAATCAACTGAGGAAAATTGTGTTAATCAAAACAAGAAATATTGAAAAACTGTGATACCGTCAAGCCACAGATGATCTATTTGATGAAGAGGCGAGCATGCTCCATCAAACCATAGATTGGCTATATTTGTGTCTCCCACGTTAATGTTTACCTGACATGTTTGAAATTATGATTATCCTTCAAGAAATATACTTATGTTTCAGTTTAACTCCTACTTAGTTAATCAATTGGGCTGCCATCGCGGTAGGGCCTGATGTGATGATCAATCACTCACTTCCTTAGTTCTATTTTGAATTTTGAACCTTAACAAAAAAGAAGGCTTCCCTCTGCTTGATAATTATTGGTATGGTTACTAGAAAGTTTTAATAATTGTATTGAGTCCTCATATTTATGTTACAATATAGAATTATAAATGGTAATATCTACTTGCACTGAAAATCTAACGTAGAAACATCCATGTTATACGGATTATTTATTTAAAGATAACTTTTCAGTCTAAGTGTGTTAAAAGTAATTAAATTTATCACATGCACACATATTTTAGATGTTTCAAATGGAGTTTTGACAGCATCATAATGGGAGGTTTAAAAAATCTAAGAAAAAAGGCACTTGAATAAGATTTTTTTTTTTGGGTGAAATTTAGGGTAAGGGGATGGTGCCCCAGTTCGAATTCGAACTGTCAAATACGAGACCCAGTCTTGCTTCACTCGACCAACCCCTTGGTGTTGAACTTGAATAACATTTACCCTCCTTAATTCTAAATTGGGAAATGACAATGCGAATGAAAAAAACTGCAACAAAACTGAGGATTTACACAAAAAAAAGGAAAAATAATAGCCTTATAATAATGTTTTCATTTAATTATGTTTTAGTTTTGATTTATTAAAAAATAAAATCATTCCCATCTTCATTTCATATAAATTCCGTGTTTTACTATTCTCGTTATTTAGGGGTACTGTTCTAAATTACACAATTACACAATACCTTCCTCTAGTGTGAACATTTATTTTAAAAATATTGAGGGAAATCCAAATTAGTGTCATCTATTTTATTTTTTTTCTTAATTTAAAGTTTGTCAATGAGTCTTCAAATTTTTAGAGTGACATTAATCAAACCAAATTTCAAATATATTTGAGATAAAGCATGTGCATTAAAAAGAAAATTTTAAATTATGATAAAAAATTTGAATTAAATTTAAAATATATGAAATATTAACTATTTCCTATATCATATCTCGTATAAATATGTTTATGATTACTCCAATTCAAGTTGGAAAAGTTTAAAAAAAAGGGAATTACAAAATGGGGGATACATTAATATGTATTGATAAATAGACCTTATTTGTTTGTTACTATTTGCATTGCATCGAATCAAGTTGAGTTGAAGCCCTTTGAGAGGAGAAAGAGAGTGAAGGTGTTTTTCAAAACAAGAGCGCGTTGAAGCACACAACAACCATGGAAGTTCCCAAGGATCAAATCGCAATTCTTCTCGACCATGGCCTCTACAACTCCGCTCAGATGCTCGTAACTTATTCTTGTTCTTCCCCTTCATTTTCGCATTTCAAATTTGATTGCACAATAAAAATGGTTGCTTTTTTATATTTTGATTTTTGGGTTGATAGTTTAATCCCAAGTTGCTGTCTTGAACAGGGTTGTTTTCTTGTTTCTTCACCTGCTGCAAATGCTGAATCCGCGCCACACCTCAAAACTGAGAGCTTGGTCTCTCCAAATTTCCATTTTTTTTTATTATTTATTTTCTCATTCCATGATTTCCAAGTTTTGGAATTTTCAATCTTTGACCAGTTTATGGAAGTGCTTATGTTATTTTATTTATATTGTACAGGTGCTACTTGGTGATTCATTCTTCCGTGAAAGGGAGTTTCGTAGAGCTATTGTAAGAAACTGTGCTATCTCTTTTTCCCTTTTGCATATGCAGTTGGGAACCATTGCTTATTTGCTATATGTTTTCTTAGAGCTTTTATGAAACTGGTAATTCAAAGTTTTTTAAGTTTTGGGGAGTGGTGAAGTGTTATCATTTATCATCTCTTGTGTTCATGAACAGCACACATACAAGCAGGCTTTGCAATACTACAAGATGATTCCAAAACAGAACACAACATCTTCTCGGAATTCACTGTCATCAAACAGGGCTTCTTCTCCAAATTCTTGCAATGTATCTATAATCAATGAGAATGAGGTGAGATAGTGTGTTCTATTTCTTTGATTCATGATAAGTTGGATTGACATCATGTGCTTTTAAGGCTTTGCATGTTCAGGTCGTTTATTAAGTTTCCTTTTCAATCTGTTCAACAGGTGAAGTTCAAAATTGCATCATGTCACTGTTTTCTGAATGAGAACAAAGCAGCTCTAGTTGAGGTTTGTTTCTTCTCTTCCTCTCTCCTCTCTATAGATCAGGATCATGAGAGTGCTCGCCCATTAACGGCTTTTGGGGGGGGGGGGTGGAATTAACAAAATTCCTGTTGGTATATTTTAAAATGAAGGAATGCCAATTCTCTATTTATAGAGGGATTAATAATGGAGATAATTGACCTTAAATGACTATTAGCCTGTTTGGTTTGGAGTTGAAAAACTCAAAACCATGGTTTTGCAGAATTGATTTTAAATCACTTCCGTCCAACGTGCTTCGTAAAGTGTGCATCACTCATCTCAATCATTGATTTCCAAAATCAATTTTACTCAACTGTAAACCAAACAGACCGTATATCATGTATATTTTCTCATTTCTGAATGTAGCATTTTTAGTGATAGACAAAGATTACGGAATTTTGTGTTACATTCTTGGTTTGTTTTCAATTTTGTCATTCCTCATGAGTTATTTGTGTAACATTCACATCACAGATGGAAGGAATTCCAAGCAAAGCTAGAAATTTACCGATGAATTTGTTATTAGGAAAGCTATATCGAATTTCTAGACATAGCCGAGCTGCTGTTGCTATTTACAAAGAATGTCTAAGGTTTGTAAAGTAAATTTCTCATACAATGAGTGAGTCTTTGATATGGCACGAATGGGTTATCTTTAAATGCTTTTATGGATTTATTTTTATCATTTTTTTAATTTAAGTTTGTCCTAATTCCACTGCATACTGACCTTCAGCGTTCAGGCATGATGTCCACTAGTGTTCTTATGCCTGAACAGGTAGCATTAGCTCATGTCAAACACACATTTTTAATGTTTGTTCATCCAGCGACATATTTGTTTTTTTTTTTTGTTGTCTTAGACGTAGTTCTTAAATCCTTGATCGATTTGCTGAATTACAGTATTGTTGGCATGACATTTTAATATATAGCACCGGGCCAGGGATAATTCCTTTAGATGTCTGGTGCATCCATGTAAAAAACCTCAATTAAGTATGTTAGTCTGTGGGGGGATGGATGGATGGAAACCCTGCATATATGTGCTGGTGGCTTGACTTATCACACTCATATTCTCTTAAAGCTTGTATATCATTTGCATTATATGAAGCTCCTTTCTGTTTCTGCATTCTGACTGCTTGCTTTCCCTTTAGGCAGTATTGAATGTGTTATGGACTTAGGCTACTTTCTTTGAGTAATTATTTCGTGTATGTGCATTTGCATCTTTCATTTGATCGATTAATAATTTATCACTAGATTTTAAATTGATTTTTTTCAATGTCTTTTTTACAGACATTGTCCTTATGTACTTGAGGCTATCACTGCTTTGGCAGAACTGGGATCTGCTGCAAAAGACATTATTTCATTGTTTCCTCAGGTTTTCTGACTAAAGCAGAAAGAATTAGTGTAACATAAGTTGATTAATTTGTAAGATTGCAGTTTAATTATAATTTCAATACCCTCCAAGAATATAATTGGTGTGTAAACATCTAATTTCAGACTCCAAATAGAAGTGGAAGGGCTCCATTTGATCATACTGACTCGAGTCGTTGGCTTCAAGTAAGTTGCACATAATAATTCAAATCCTTGTTTGTATCTGTGTTTTAAAGCACTTGCTGCCATTTATCAGTTTAGACTTTAGAGATCGTTCCCTTTTATGAAAAGGCATAAACCTCTATAGATGACATCATTCTTAACTTGCATAGCATATATGCCACATGGAATCCTTGAGAAGTAACAAAAGGTGCTGAATAAACAATGATTAGTATTTACAAACTATTTTGATGGTTTGGTGGTATATCTAGAATGTATTGAGATTGGCAGGTTGATATGCATATCTCTATATAATAATCAGTTACAATGTGAAATCCAATCATTCCAAATGGATTCTCTTTTGCACAATATTACCAAGTGTCTTGCTTACTGATTCTTTTGCTGGCATGATGATGTGTTCTTGGTTTTCTATGCATGATAATGATCTGGAACCAGGCATATGAATTGTTAATCTGCTATACTTCCTTGAATATTGTTCTTACTTCTTAGCTGTGCTACATGATGAAACTTGTTGTGAGCCTACACCTAACCTAAGTTTTTAGGAGAGTTAGATCTTGGCATAATACCATTCAAGCTTAAAGGGAAATTCTACCGCACAACTATAAGACCTACAATGCTATATGGGACTGAATGTTGAACGGTAAAGAGCCAACTAGAAAGTAAACTCAATGTTGCAGAGATGAGAATGTTATGGTGGATGAATGGGTACACAAGTCAAGATATACTTCGGAATACAATCATTAGAGAGAAAATTGGGGTAACTCCCATTGTAGAAAAGATTTTAAGCACACACCAACACTGCCAAGGGAGCATGTTTTCGATATCACATGAGCTTATTTGCTTAAGATAATGACCATAATGATAGGCATGGAAAAATTGGAAAATTTGTTACTTAATGAATTCAGATTTTTTTCTTTAAAGGCTTGACATAATCTGTTTCATATATTGTGTTTGTATACCGCCGAGCAAACCGTTGGAACTTGCAATATCTGATTAATTTTTTCCCGCTTCTTGCAGCGCTATGTTGAAGCTCAGTGTTGCATGGCTTCAAATGATTACAAAGGTGAGATATTATATCTTTTATGGAGTTCTATGATTCCATGCTTGTGTTTTGGAGCTGAAGGATATCATTGGAAAATGCTTGTTCTATCATTGAAAAAATGTCACCCAAAATTTACAAAATGATAAGCCTACTGTAAATAGTTATATAATTTATGTGACTCATTTTTTCTGCATTATCTCGTTCTCCTGTTTTGATCAAACCTGGTCAAGATTTTAATGAAAAAAGATGTTTTTGATTTGTTTATACTTGTAGTTTATACTATCTTCTGTGATATGTCTAGGAGACTCTGATGCATGCAGTTTTACTTATGTTTCCAATGTTGGCAGGTGGCTTGGAACTCTTTGCAGATCTTTTACAGCGTTTCCCTAATAATACACACTTACTACTTGAGATTGCAAAGGTGAGACTTGCTGCAGTGATTTAGAACTTGGGTAATACACCCTTTTAACCAGGCTGAATATGCACTTAGTTACAAGTTTTCCCTGTTGGACTCTGGGTAAAAGTTGGCTTTCTAAATTTTTAAAATTTTATTATTCCTTTGAGTTGACTGTTTGAAATTTTTAAATTTCAATTTTTTTAACTATATACTGCTCCTGTACAAAGGATTGCATCTTTTTCCCTACCAATGTGGGGGTCCATTTCCCTTTTAACTACTTTGTACACAATTTCCTTGAATTGATTGTTTAATGAAAATTCTAATTTATATTGTAAATGAAGGTTGAAGCTATTATTGGAAAAAATGAAGAGGCCCTTATGAATTTTGAGAAGGTAATATGGAGTCATAGTTTTTTGTGTCAATAGATTTATCTCTGCTTCCCAACCTGCTTATTTATGTGTTTACGGAGGTTATATTTATATTGATAATTTGGTGATCACAGGCCCGATCAATTGATCCATACATTGTAACATATATGGATGAGTATGCAATGCTTCTAAAGCTAAAGTCGGATTATTCAAAGCTGAACAAGTTAGTACATGATTTGTTGAATATTGATCCTTCAAGACCAGAGGTTTTTGTGGCTTTATCTGTTTTATGGGAAAGGAAAGACGAGAAAAGAGCATTATCATATGCTGAGCAGGTCTGTATTTTTATTTGACACAGGATGGACTGGATTGTTTTATCTATTGCAGAATTGCTTACATTTGACTAATTATTTTGTAACTAGAGCATTCGGATTGATGAGAGGCACATACCAGGGTATATAATGAAGGTAATAACATGGTTTTGCATCAGATCAAAGGAGGGGTCTCTTTACCCTATATATGTTTGTAGAGTATGATAACACAAGTATTGTGAATTTGATCTGATCTGTTTATTCAGGGAAATCTATTATTGACAATGAAACGAGCAGAAGCAGCTGTGTCTGCCTTCAGAGGAGCTCAAGAATTGAGACCTGATATTCGCTCATATCAAGGTTGATTTTGTACTGGGAAAAATATATAATTGCATGACTTGCATCTCTTGCCTGCAATGACCTTCATGTTTTCTGCTGCCATTATCTACTGCACAGTGCCAATAATGGAAAATTTACTGACTTTGATATGAATCTGAATATTTCAGGTTTGGTTCATACATATTTGGCTCTCTCTAAAATCAAAGAGGCTTTATATGCTTCAAGAGAGGCAATGAAAGCAATGCCTCAATCGGCAAAGGCTTTAAAATTAGTAGGTGATGTGCATGCCAGTAACTCTGGTGGCAGAGAAAAGGTAACTTGTCAGCTCTGTAGAATAAGTGTCTTTAGACTTCTATCTTAACTTAGTTTTCGTATGTGTAAATTAAATGCATTCTTCATATAGGCAAAAAAATTCTATGAGTCTGCATTAAGGCTGGAACCTGGTTACCTTGGAGCTGCACTAGCTTTGGCTGAGCTCCATGTTATTGAGGGCCGAAATGGAGATGCTGTATCTTTGCTTGAGCGGTATCTTAAAGACTGGGCTGATGACTCTCTCCATGTGAAACTAGCACAGGTTTTTGCTGCCACTAATATGCTGCAGGAGGCTTTGTCACATTATCAGGCTGCATTAAGGTTAATCTCATATTCTGGAAACATCTGTCCTGGTGTAAATAGTGCACTTCTTTTTCCTTCTTGTTTTAAGGTCTGTTATAAAAGAATTTAGTTTGACATCACTTGGATTAAACTGACTTCCTTCAAGTCTGGACCACCGACCACATGGCCCAAAATTATTGTTAACAATTGTGGATCACATGTGCTGATTTTAGTTACTCACATTGTTTTCAAATATGATTTTCCTTGGTACAAAAATAAAAATTTTTAGTATATTAAACTTTCCTCCCCATCCTATCCTTATGGTCAGGAATATCCATTTGATGCATGCTTTTATGTTCATCATTTTATCATGGTTCTAACCTTTAACATAAATGGCAGGCTAAACCCCCAGAATGAAGCAGCAAAACGTGGTTTAGAGCGTTTAGAGAAGCAGATGAAGGTTTGCTCTTTTTATTTATTTATTTATTTTTTTTTTACAACTCTGATGCATAATTATATTTCTCCCCACTTATTTCTAATCATGCACATTGTTTGCACTGCTGGATTCTGTTAATTTTTATCTGAAATGGATGCATGGTCTAGTCCAAAATTATTTTATTGATGAGGGAAGTATTAGGGGTAAGTTTGACTGAAGTTAAAATTTGTGATTTTCCATTCGTTTAGGGAGTGGATCCTGATGCACCTGAAGAAGATGAAGACAATGATGTTGAAGATGCTGATGGAGATCAAGAAGAGACTGAACTTCTGTGAGTATCAATGCCCAAAGGAAGTCTGTTATGGTGAGAAAAGTACCATTGGAAATAGTTTTATGTTGAGACAGCGTTAGCAGTAGGCTGAAAATTACCTTGGGTGGCCTACAAGCTTGGTTTCCACTGTCTTAGTGCAGCAAGAGTTCACATCAGAAAACAAAGCATTTCATTATTGGCAACCGTTGCATCTGGTGATCATACCCTGTGACTGTATAAATATGGATTAGATGCTGAAATTCCTATGTCCAGAAAATGAGTGGTTGGGGTTAGACTTTGGCCAGAAGGTTGAGTTCCAGTTGGTATGGTCAAATGTCTCAGCTGGAGGCTTGTGTTATCTCCATTGTAAGATTATTTCTATTCTCCTTTATTATTATTTTTTTTTTATTGTAAAAGATATGTTTGATCACAAACTTAGTTTAAGTGAAAATTATTGAAAACCTTCTTTCACTTTCTATAACCTTGTAAAATAATTGCTCATCTAATTGTTTTCATGATTCAAAGTGAGATTCCAAGTATACTTCTCTTTATTCTTTACAGTCTAGACGTTAAAATAGTGTGCCACAACTCAAACAAGTGGTAACAGGAGTTAGCCACTTAGCCTAATTTTATGCCCTCAAAAAAGTGCTATTCAATAATATATTGTTATTATTATATTATTAAGTTTTTAAAATATGTTTTAACACACCAAAAAATATATTTTAAGCAGGTGTTTAAATTATCCATTTCATTGATTGCGCCTCATTGCATAATCCTTATCAATTAATTAGTTCATTGTCCCTATTTATTTTCTTCAACATCTTTTAAAATTTAAATATTAATAATTATTAAAGTAAATAAAACTCTTAAGAAAAGGAAAAAATCTTGTTCAAACATGCGATGCTTCTTTGAAAGAGAAAGTTGTTTTGGGATTTGAATTCAATTAATTTTGAATGGAAAAGCCTATGGATCCAATTTGTTATCATCTGATCGATTTGTTTCAAAATTTATATGATTAGTTCAAAATTAGATTGAAATTTTGGATTATCATTTTAACTTTTAAATTCATCAAATTTATTTAAAAAAATCTAATTCTATCAAAATAAATCAAATACAATATCAAGTTATTTCACTAAAATATACTAAATACCAACCCCATTTAAATTCATCAATACACATTTAAATTCCAAATAAAATTTCATATTAATTATTAATTTTACAATATGTCTAAATTCAAAAGATGAAATTAGGTATAGATGATAGGAATTTTTTTTCAAATTAAACATATGTATTTTGTTTAGCTCAGGTCGCTTTCTAATTATAAATATAAAAATATATCACTTTAATTATTTTTTTATTTCAATTTTTAATTTTAATTTAAACTTTTTTCAGTTTTAATTAAATTAATTCAGTTCAAAGTCAAATGCCCCTCTATTCATTCATATGATAAAAGACAATGTTCCATTGTTCCTACCAAATTCTTGTTACAAAAGTATTGTTTATTCAACCTTATGCTAATTTAAAATTTCATTTGAAATTATTTTTTACATCATTGTGTTAATTTATTGCTTCATATATTATATAATACTACAAAATACATGTAACAATCATTAAATCGATTACAATTTAATTGCAGTTTGTTAGATCAATGAACTCCTAATATTTTCACCGTTTTCATGAGGATGATGGAAGATAGTGAATTCAATTTTGTCACATTGGTTTTGAGTGGCAAAGGGCAGTTCCATAACTGTTCAATCTTTGTAGGTAGTCCAAGTCCTGAAAATGCACTTCACTTATAGAGAGACTCTGTCAAATTGATTGATATCATAATATCATTTGACCATTTGGAAGAACACTTGACTACACATGAAAAGGTTTCCTGGGAGTAGGTGCTCGATTTTCCATTGATTGCAGTCTCTGTTTCAGATGAAAGACTTCAACCTACGCAGCCAAAAAACATTACAACTAGTGGAAACATTTTAAGAATTGAATGACACACACACTCCCAACACAATTTAACAACATAATTGGACATATTAAACATAAAATAATATGGTTCAACAAAAAATGAAGAAAAAAAAAGAGAGAGAGAGAGAGAAAGAAAGATTTGTAATCAATCCAAGGATGTGTACCTGTAATTGGAATGCCCTTGCTCTTTCTCCTGCAAGAACCCCTCTTGTTGAGTGCAACTCCTATTGAAAAATTTATACTGTTAGTAAATAGGCTTTTATGCAGGTATGCAAGTACTTCCACCATTCCATCAAATCAAGTGTCATATTCATATATACCTTTTGTGTATCATCCAAAATAGCCTTGAGGAAAGCCACATCATGCTCAAGCCTTACATTGTCAGAATGGACAATGTTGGATAGGTTGTTGGCTTCTTCTTGAGCTAATTCTGCACCAGCCAGCTTCTCTCTCAGTAATTCTACCTCCTTCAATGTGTTAGCCATTTTTTTCTCCATCTCCTGCCTGCTTTTAATAGCAGATACTAAGCTTTTTTCAGAAGCTTCTCTGCTTGCTAAGGCAGCTGCCAATTGTCCCTCCAGAATGCCAAATTTTCTTAGTAGGGAAGCCACTTTAGTTTCATAATAATGATGTATATTTGAAGCAGTTGACAGTGATCCTGATTTACTGTTTTCAGGGAATGACACGTCATCGCTTTCTAGCATGGGGTTTCCAAAACCTAGATTTTGTTGATTTGAACTTCCAGATATCAACACCTGTTCCTCCATATTGATCTTGGCTCCACTTATGTTCATCTGATTTCCAGGGCCATTCTGATTTGTTCTGTGGTCTATTGCCTGAAGTGTATGATATATTAAAAATTCATTATTCTTTTGTCACAAATGTTACCATCAGGATTGAATTAGCAATTACTACTGATATTTAATGCAAGCATATTCTTAACATCAAAATAAAATAGAGCCACTTGTTGAAACCATTGTGTTAAAAAGTAAAAACCCACGCGAGAAGAATATCCATGGCTTCAGGGTGTCCAAGAAGTGTTTTGCATTAAAGCAGATGATTGTGATTAATGGGATATACCTGAGGGAAAGAACTTTCATCTTCTGAATGCTTGTCAATTCTAACATCACTTTCATCTTCTGAATGCTTGTCAATTCTAACATCTGCATTGTATTCTTCATCATGATCAAAATGCCTGCGAAGGGAGACATTGGGAAGGTAAGAACTGGAATCTTGTACAAGATCTTGTACAAGCAAGGATTCTGACAGGGATTTCCTTTCAGATCCATGTTCAATTGCAGATGCTAGATTTTGTCGAGCAACAGAGTGAATAAAACGTTGGGAAGAGTCACTTCTAAGTCGAGAGGCTAATCCACTTGATGATGAATGTTTTTCAAGCAGTACAGATCCTGGACCCTTGGTAGGAGTTGGTCGTTTTCTCAGGGCTGATTCATTTTTTTCTGTTATCAACACTTCCACCTGTTACAGTCAAGAAGGAAAAGGTTAGAAGTTCAATAAGAATTAACTCATACATTAACTTTACACATTTATTTCAGACCTGATTTGATGGCTCTTTTTTGGATCCACCAAATGCAACAAGAAAGTCCTTTTCCTTGTGCTGCACGAGTACCAAGCTAAAACCCTGCTAATACAACAGATACTATAAGCATGCTTTTAAACAATCTTGAAGAAAGCATAGTCAAACATCAAACAAAATTTATTATCAAATAAGATTTAAGTATAAAGTGAGGGAACAGATATGTTACACTCCTAGAACCAAATATAACACATCCAGAAATAATTATTTTAATAATCAAGAAGATACACAGTTAATGAATTGATACAATCTATGGCTTATAGGTTGAATGCAAATTTCATATTTAAAAAATGAGGAAAATTATATCCGAGTCAGGGATTTCATCAGTAAGATTAAACAGGTCTAATGAAGTCTCATATTTAACCACCAGATGACTTTGTGGGCTTGTAGTACTTATTCCCACCACCTTTAAACAAAATCTGAGTTATAAGTGCAGAAGGCTAAATGGAACACATTAAGGGAAATCACTGTTAATTCATTACAGTCATGGATAAACAGTAAAAAACTTAAAATAACAGCATTAGGTTAGCAGCAGATGCATGATAGGAAAACATGACAGGAAAAATAAAAAAGCTCACCTTGTTGGTAGTGATGGAAGACGGAGGTGACGCAATTGCCACAGACCATTCACTTTTTACAATATCATATACCAAAGTCTCTCCATGTCCTGGAAAATATAGGGGAAAATAGAAATTTATGAAGAAATATAATAAGACAAGTGCAAAAAAGGAAGACAGGTAGTGATAGGACTGGTAAAACTATATTGGAGAGACCATAGCTCAATGCATAAAAAGGCATCAATCCAATGATATCTAAACTTAAAATCTACTTAGAATGTTTGTATGCTTGTTAATATACAATCTTTTTTCTGTCTTTCCCTTATAGCTGGAATTAAATTAACCTCCCCTTTTAGTAATCTGATTTCTTCCTATTGTGTTGGATCTCCAGTTCTCAAGCACCGCGGATTAAATAATTGGCCCAATTTTATATGTTGCCAAAAGTTTGAAACCCAAAAAATACAAGTAATGCTAGCAAACTATATACAATCAAATGCATTTTAGTGGTTAACAGATTACATGATGACAGGAAAGAAAGGTAAGTGAAATAACTCAAATGTGTTATAGTAACCAAGAGCTAAATCAGTTAAATTCATGCATAAACTACATTTTGGAAGCTAAGTGTAAAAGGGTAAGTTCAACAGATAGAAATAAATAGCATGCTCTAACATTATGAACAGAAAGCTTCTTCCATAATAAAACATACGTTTTTTCCTGCTTCCACCCCCTGTAATATACCATTTAGTGCCACATAAAACACCACAGCAACCAGCTCTAGGTGATGGATGGAAACCACGTATCTTTATTCTTGACCATGCCATCTGAGAGAACAGATATTTTCATCAAATTATATAATGAATGAACATTTCATCTGCACCTTGGAAATCCAGAAGTTTCACCATGGTATTTCCATATAGAGAGCTCACACACCGTTTCAAAGTCAAGTGAATACAAGTCATTCAAGGTCTTGGACTTTGATGCTCCTCCAAATATAAAAAGAATTTTACCATCATAAAGAGATGCCACATGATTGAATCTTGGAGAAGGTGCTGATCCCCTGTAAGTAATATAATATTTTAGGAGGTAGTAAGAGGTAAAAAATAACAGTACATTAAATTTCAAAGCATGGACATATTTATATCAGGTGCTTATCATTAGTCAGTCATGTGGAAGCCCAAACTTTTGTTTTCAAACATTTCTTCCAGACAAAAAAAATCATGACAAAGCCTATAAACACTCACGTGCAGTGAAGTGGAAGCCATGTCAAGGACTTGAGATCAAACATATGTAGATCATTCAATTTCCTCCTTTTTGAATCTTCTCCCCCAAACAATATTAAAATAGAGTTAGCCCTAACAACAGTGTGACCACTGCGAGCAACCTGCCAAGAACAAAGTCTTTGGTCAGTATTGCCTAGAGATTTCCATGAAAGAAACTAAATTATGACATGTTAGTCTAGGTAATGATTCTATTTTTCTCTAGTCTTTGGGTGTAATTGTTCAGGCCCATGTCTTGACAACTTAGCTTGTCAGATATGATGCAAGAAGCACACCCTCTTCATGCATGAAAATAATATCCATATGATCAAGAACAAAAGCTGTTCCATCTACTAGGCAGTCCTCAATGACAAACAATCTATTGCAAACTTGTTATCATATTTCAATTGAAAGAGAATAATTATGGTTGAGAGAGAGAAAAAGAGAAGTATATGCTGAAAACCATGTTTCAACTACAACACAGACTTGATATTTATATAATGTATGTAATAAATGCAAAGATACAATTTCCCAATTATTATATCTACAAATAATTAAATCTTCCTACTTGTTTCGCCAACAAATCCTCCAAATTAATAAATGAAATAAATATT
Organism: Sesbania bispinosa; assembly: GCA_026901365.1. NCBI lineage: Eukaryota > Viridiplantae > Streptophyta > Magnoliopsida > Fabales > Fabaceae > Sesbania > Sesbania bispinosa. The sequence continues at coordinate 1,393,500 of QLOH01000169.1, forward strand.
GCATTAAAACAGGTAGGAGGATTTGTGTGACAAACAAGTAGGAGGATTTAGCATTACTCTTATATCTACACAATACGATAAACCTATACATAATAATTACCATAATTCATGATGTATTAAGTAATATGAGAGGGAAAGATAATTAGAGGAATTAGCAGTTTTTCAAATTAAAATTCCTACCGGTATGTCTCCTTTTGCTTCCATGAGTGACCAGCACTCTGTCTCTGTATCAAACGCCCAGACTACAAATACCAAAAAGATAGTTAGAATAATATAACATAATGAACCAGGACAAAGCCATTACATATGTGAAGGACATGGGGCTGAACCAGAAATTTTGTCACTTTCTGGGTCTGTTTTCCCTCCAATGAGGAGTGCCTTTTTCCCCCAAGAAACCTGGTCAAATTATCATCAAGCACAAGAGAATTGGAATTGGATTAAATCCTATCAAGTATAAATTTAAAACAAAAGTCCATTTGATGATAAGCATATAGCAATAGCCCTGAATACCCTCCATTTTCCTCCTAGATACAATTGTATTTACTACTTTGAACTGTGTTCCTGGTGAATTTCCCTCTGATTTAAAGTAATAGAATAGTGTCTTTTTTCTTTTCATTTTATCTCCTTTTTCCTGGTTAATTCAGGTAGCTTTCTCCAAACCCAATGTTTTGCTAGGCATCAACTTTATGAAGTGCATACAAATACTAAAAGAGAAAAAAGGAGAAAAAAATATTTAAAATGGCACAAATCATGATAGATATATAATGATAGAGGGAAACTAGACATGAGAGCAATCACAAATTGGTTTTTCTATTTGCCTCGATCCCTGTAGAACTTCCTTTCTCTCAATACCAGAGACTGTGTTTGAAATATAAATATGGGAACACTATTGTCAATTCTAAATGAAATTTGACTCACTGGTCGTATCATTAAGCAGCTCATTTGTAGCAGCCACAATTTACTGATGAACATTGTACTCAGACATACAAAAGTGGACCTTTTTCTTTTACAAATTCAGGTTCATGAACTTTTCATAAAAGACATGTCATTCCATGTCTATGATGAGAGCATGGTGCCATTATCAAGGTCATTTAGATAGAACATAAAAAACATGTCTGCATGCTGAGAACATATTGCTAAAAGCATAGATTAAAATACCAAACTATGGCCCTTGCAAGCTGGAATCTTCAGTGGCAGACTACTCGGCGACAAGTAAAGCTTAGATGATGCTGTGGTCCATGAAAATGTGTCAAAATTTAACACCTAACAATAGAATGAATAGTATCCAGATCACAGTTGACATGATGAACCAACAACCAAATAATTATTTAATGTTAATGTTAATAATAATGCTCATATAAACTATAAAGCAAGAATCTCCCAATTATAAAATTTCCACCCTCACCTGCACGTCATCTAACAATCCACTCCCAGATTCACCACCAACCACAATCATCTTATTCTCAATGACAGCCGCTGCATGCTATTCACAGTGAATAATAGATCAGTGTTTCGCCATAACAGCTCATGACACTTCCACAAAATGAACCATAACCAAAATATAAAATGAACAAGAATCACAAATACATACATAGGATCTAGGAGTGGGCTTATCCCCTGCAATTGACAACACCATCCAGTTCTCTGAGCTACCTGATGTACAAGTACTTATCTCAGGTGCAGAAGATGAAAACTGGTTATCAATTTCCTCAGAATGACCACTAGTCCCAGCAGTTCCATCACCCTGAATGAAGCTAAAAACTTAGTGTCCACACTCACTGTTTCAAATTCAATCTCAGAGACACAAGGAATGAAGCTGAAAAACTTACATTGGAATTGGAGTTTCCATTTCTCTTGGGGTGCCTAACTGGACTTCTAGTTCCCTGAGTGGTGTCAGAAAGCTGGACCTTCAACCTACTGAGATAACACACCAATAACAAAGATCAATATTAAAAAGAACTAGTAGTAACTCTCAATTGGGTATACGAAAAATATCCAAACCAAAAAGAAAAGGAATGAATCTTCACCTGCCAAGTTTCATGTGCCGACGAGAGAACCCAAACATCTTCTTCTTCAATGCTCAAATCAGAGCTCACACCAAACAAGGAATCACCTAAACACTGAGTTACAAGAAACAAATTGAAAAACATAACCCAAAACTCAACAAAAGGGAAGCCACATTATTCAGCTCAAAGTCAAAGACTTTCCCTCTAGAAATTGCAACCAAGATTGTTACTTTTCATTTGCCCAGAAAACAAGTACTACTAAGCTTGGCAAACTCAAAGTCAACATTCAAAATGGTAAGGGAAAATTCCAAAAACAACAACGACATTGTGCAAGTGATAAGAAATCTCACCGAGTCCACGCTCTGTTTGATTACTAAGAATTAAGAGAGTTGGTGAGAAACAAAAAGGAACTCCAGAGTAACGACACCAAATGGATTGTGCTGAGACTTTTGGAACGATGAGAGCTCTGTGGAAAATCGCAAGAACGACATCAAACAGAACAATGGGCACGAGCTGGAAGCGGTGAAGAGAGAGAGAGAAAACGGAACAGCACGGAGTATGGTCATGGAAAGAGAGGAGGCGCATGTTAGCAGCACTTGTGAGCAGTTTGTTGTCTTGTCTTGTCTTGTTGTGTGAGGTCATTGTGTTGTTACTTTGATTGGTGCTAAGTTACGCTGCCTCATAGTAAAAAGAAGAATTGACCGTTGGGGTGAAGCTTAGGAAGCATAGCAATTAGCAAAAGCACTCACTCCCCCCAGTAAGCATGAAATATTAGTCCGTAAATAAAAATATTTTATTATTATAGTTCATGGTATTTAATACTCCCTCCATTCCATTTTGACAGTCGTTTAAGGTTTCTACACACAAATTAAGAATAATAATAAATGACTTAAAAGACATAGTAATCTTACTAAATTACCCTTATTAATTTACTACACACTTTTTTTTCATTTTACCTAAATATATTAATGAGTAGTGTGGTGCACAGTTTTTTAAGTTTCTTTTCCCATAAAAGTGGGAGAGTAAAAATGGAAAAACTAGAGAACGACTCATATTATGAAAAAAAATTATTTTCCTAAAATGACTATTAATATGAAATGGATGGAGTATTATAAATATAATTAATATTATGATTTCCAATAAAAATATTTTATATATGAATTCTTAACTAGTGCTATTCGTATATTTATTAGCTTAACCCTTTTAAAAATAAGTAATTTTTTTATTATGATGACACGGAATGCATGGATCTTACTTTTAAGAACCCGCAAGATTCCGGTACTTAGAAAAGTTTTTGTAGAGTTGATATATTGAAGTCCATAGTTATTTCAATTGTGAGATTTTATTAAAAAGGTACCAAAAGATGATAGGTATGTGTAAAACTCATAGAAACTATTAAAATAAACTATAAGTAACTTTAATAGGAATTTTCATTGGTGATGCTCTAAAGAAAGTAGACTATTTGAGTAACTGTGTGTAAATTTGAGTTTGAATTAAAATTCGTTATTTATAAATGAGATTAAAGCAATTTAATTTATATTTGGAAGTTAGGAGTAAAACTAAAGCAGATTTTATCTAGAGTAATCAAATATATGTTCATACAATAACCAAAACATGTTTAAGGAAAAAAATTTCAAACTGTACTTATAGTAAATTTCATCGAGTCACAAAGGGAAAATTATGCTTAAAATTACCAATTGGCTAAATTAAATTAATAAATTAGTGACTAATAACATATTTGGATGGACACCAAAATTGAATTTATTTCTAAATTCACATTTAAGTTAATATGGTAAATTATAATTTTTATGTTAAGTTAAAAAATTATATTACATTTTACTGTAAACTTACTTAAAAAAAATCTCAAACACAAATTATTTTCCTTTTAAACTCAATTTTAATCAAAATTAATTTTACAAATGCTATCACAAACACACTAAATGTATACCAACGGGGGTTCGTTCAAGTGGTACATACTTGATTCCCCTTAAGCAAGGTCTCGAGTTCGAGTCTTGTGGATGGAAAAAATCTCTGCTGGGAGAGCTAGCCCCACCATGGTTAAACAAAAAAAAACACACTAAATGTATGGCGAATTGAGTCAAATTTGGAATCATTTATCTAAAACTTTAGATTTGAGTATTATGAGTAAAAACAAATGCTTTATTTACGGTGGACCAACAAAAATATGGTGTATCGATACACTAAATAGTATATTCCATAAATAATGAAATTTAAACTATTAAAGGTATAATATAAAGATATCAAGGCATTTGTAGATATTATAATAAAATTGTTACGTAATCCTTGTATTTAATATTATCTTTTAATGTATTTTTATTAATTTATAGAATACTTTAAACGAAAAAGTTTAAATCTTTAAATCATAAATGAATATATATATATATATTAATATCTAGTTTATCATAAATAAAAATTTACATTACATAATGATAAATATTTTACATGATAGCTTATTAAACAAATATATTTTTTAACAAATTATTAGGTAAAATATCTTAAATAATTTTTTTTTCAAATCTTTTTACATACAATTTTATTTATTTTTAATTAATTAACTTAAAAGTGATTTTTACAATTATCAGATAAAATCATCTTAAATGATTTTTTTCAAATATTTTACATATAAATTTATTTATTTCTTAACTAAGCGAGTGATATAGTGTTTATTAATATAATAATTGTCAAAATAAATATTTACATTATAAGGAGATTAAAACATTAAAATAGTAAATAAAAATGTATGAATCTTTAAATCGCAAGTGAACACATAAAAATATATAACATTTTATAATTAAATATTTATCTTACACAAGAATGAATATTTTTCATGAACATGAATTAAATTAATATTTTTTATAAAACTATCAACCAAAATATTCTTAATATATTTTTTCAAATATTGCGCATATAATTTATTAAATTGTTAATTAAATTACTAAAAAAATTACTTATTTTTAAAAAATTATTTTATCTTCATTGGTAAATATTTATTTCAAACTCTAATAAGTCAAAACTTCTCTGCCACAAATTAGAAGACTTGCTCAAGAAAGGAAAACAAAAGACAATTTTCTGGGAAGTTTTCAAACGTGAAGCACAGACAAGGAAACATGTTCTACAATATTGTTGTGGTTCAGAATAACGCTCTTGTTACCCTTAGCTCTGTGAATTCAGTTTTTACGCTAACATTAAAGCTTCAGGGGTTAAATAGTGATTGAGAAGCTTGACTTTTTAAAAGTATTTTCTTCAAGAAAAACTCCTATTTAAAGCTTCAGATAATAGAGCAATACTTTAGATAACTTTTAAAACCTGTGTGAAATTTTTAAGACGTTTTTTAAAGTTTTATCTGAAAATGAAAAGTTGTTATAAACACAATTCAACCCCCTTATTGTGTTTACTTATGTTTCTACATTAATTTAAGTTAGTGAAAAGTGAAGGAAAATGGGAGAGAAAATTGATCATCAATTTTCACAGAGAATTCAAACAAGAGCAATTATGGATCCAGGTAATTAAGTGTCTTTGTCACTCTCATTGTTGTATGGGTATGTGAGAACCATGAAATTCAAGATTTTGTGTAGTTTCCATAATGTGAATCCTAGGAAACTATCATAATAGAAATTTACATTAAGTTCTTAACACTCAACAAATGTATAAGCAATACTCCCTCCATTTCATATTGATAGTCGTTTTAGGAAAATAAATTTTTTTCATAATATGAGTCGTTCTCTAGTTTCTATGTGAGTATTAATGTTAGTTTTCCATTTTTACCCTCCCACTTTTATGGGAAAAGAAACTTAAAAAACTGTGCACCACACTACTCATTAATATATTTAGGTAAAATGAAAAAAAGTGTGTAGTAAATTAATAAGGGTAATTTAGTAAGATTACTATGTCTTTTAAGTCATTTATTATTGTTCTTAATTTGTGTGTAGAAACCTTAAACGACTGTCAAAATGGAATGGAGGGAGTACAAGATAAAATAGTGAAAAACTTAAAGAAATAAATGAGCACTTCAAACTGATGTTATTATACGGGATTGACCCGGTCAGTTCAACTGGTTGGATCGGAAACTGGACCCATGGCCGGTCCAATCAATGTACCAAATCATATTTACTTATAAGTCGGCCATGACATCATCAACCTGGTCTCGAACTAATGAAAATCATCTAAACCGACTCGTTCTCATCTTCTGCTTTTATTGGATTGAAAGTTGGAATAATACATGAATTCAAAAATACCTTCCGCTAGAATCGAATGCATGAACACATGCAGGACCAACGTGCTACAAATGAGTTCGATAGCTATTCATTGAGTTGCTCTTTGTAACTTTAGGACAAATTACTCTTACTGAAACATAAACACACAACTAAAATATATTTCATATTATAAAATATAAATATAAATTTCAATTTATAATTTATAATTATATTATTAAGCATGAATATACTTTCATAATTATGATCTCATATTATTCTATTATTTAAATTTTTATATAAAATTTAAAAATATATTAAATTATTAATAAACTGTGAACTAATATTCGAAGGCGTATTGTGTTAAAATATACTACCTTCATCCCTATTTAACTGTCCATTTATAAACTCAATGCAATAATAATTATATCTTTCTCCATGGTACCCTTATGTTAATAAATGACCCACTATTAAAAATAATGAGACCCAATTGTATTAAGAGAGATAAAGGGTAAAACTGAAAATTTAAAATTTATGTGCATGACAACAAGAGTAATAATTGCATTCCTTAATATGTGTGTTTTTTATTCAAGTGGACAGTTAAATAGGAACAAAGATAGTAATTTTTATGAGAAGTATTAAATAGTTAAAAGAATTAATTTAATAAATTTTTTTAAGAAGGAAAGTATAATAAATTTCTGTCTATTTTAATTAAAAAAATAATTTAAAAGTATCAAATAAATATCATTCATTAAAGAAATATTTTTTATCGGTCAACAGTCTTAAAAAATCTATTTTTATTGGATTATTTTATAAATATATTTACCGGATTATTTTATAAATGTTATAACCTTTATTCTCTTTCATTTATACCCTATTGATTCTTTGGTCTATCGGTGGACAAATGTTGGTTTAAACCACTGTAAAAGCCACCAAAAATAAATATTTATCTTTCTAAATGAGTCATTTCATATAACTTGAATTAGTTTGTACTTAATCAGAATTTTAAAATAAAAAATAAGATAAAAATAATAAATTTGTGGCAAATAGTTAATGATCTATTGTGATATTTATTAATTATAATTTTTTGATAATTTACTATTACTATTCTAGTATATTTAATTTAAGTATATTAAATTTATTCTTAATAAAACTAACTTTGGTTGTTTATGTTGAATTTTTTTTTTTAAAAAAAAAAAACCCACCGTACTTTCTAGACCTAGAAGTTAATTTAATTCCACTCTAAACCGAAATGTTGAATTTGTTTTCGAGCACAATTTGATTTCTATATTTTTAATTTTTAAGAAGAGCACAATTTAATTTCTAGAAAGTAGAAACCTAGAAGTTGAGACAAAAAAAAAATACTAAAGGAAATGTGTGGGGTCCCATGTGCATTGATGGGTGAAGCAGTGTGGGGCCCTGCATGCATGCATAGGGTGGGGTCATGTGTGTCCTCGGGACTTGAGTTAGTCAGAAGGGGAAACACTGTTCAAAATCTGTGAAGCCCAACGTGTCTGTCTGTGTTGCGTGTAGTGACAAACGATGGAGTCTAGTGCAGCCCTTTTCTTCTCTTCACTATACAAAAGTCCTCGTTGTTATTTGCTGGGAGAGATTTTTTTATGTGCATCTTCTATGATTGAAGCTGTCTTTATATGAAAAGATAATAACTTTATTGTCCCTTCATTTGTTGTTATTTACTAGTAATCAATGATCAATGATTCGGGTTTCTTTTTCTTCCACCATACGAGACAATTTTGTTCCAACATTATTTTTAATGTTATGAACTTAATATACTACTCTAGATGATTAATTATTAATTTATGTATAAATTTAGACAAAAGTTTAATTTTTAATTTTTATTAAATCATTGTAGAATCATTATGTCATGAATTTAAAAAAAAAAATAACAATTGACATAGTTGCAAGTACATTAAAGAATAATGTTATTCATCACATTTTAAGCAACTGTCAAATGATGAAAAAAAAGGACTCTTAGCACTTTTTCTTCTAGATATATATCTCTTACCTTGTTTGGTAGGGTGGAAAGAAATAGAGTAGAGAGAAATAAATAAGAGAGAAATGAAGTGAAGAGAAATGAGTGAGAAATAGTGAAGAAATTAGGTTGTTTGGTAGAGAAGAAATAGAGATGAAATGGGGTGGAGAGAAATGATATTTTTGTTTGGTAGAGGATAAACCGAAAAGAGAGAAATTAGATTATAATATATAATGACCAAAATATCCTAAATAAGTATTGATGAGTAAAATTTATTAAAAAGATTAAAGGAAAAAATATGTTTTTCATCCTCGTAGTTTCAGTCAACTTTAGTCTTTGCTCCTATATTTTAAGTCCTTTGTTTTTTTGTTCCTGGACTTTCTAAATCCCCAAACCATGGTCCCTAGTCGTTAGTAAGATCTGTTAACCTGATGAGCTGGGTAACAAAAGTTACATGTTAGCCTCCATAGTGGGCCCCAAATAGCTGACTCATCTAATTAATCTTTTTTATTAATTTTTTAATTATTAAAATAATCATAATTATGAAATTAGATTTTTGATCGGGTAAAATTGCTCAGGTAAAAACCCTAATTTAGCAATTAGGATCATTTTTATAATTAAAAATTAATAAAAAAAGTTAATTAGATGATCATTTAGTTATTTGAGACTCACTATTGAGGCTGACATGTAACTTTTGTTAACCAGCTCATTAGGTTAACAGATCTACCGACGGACAGGGACCGCGGTTTGGGGGTTTAGAAAGTTTGGGGACAAAAAAACACAGGATTTAAAGTACAGGGACGAAGACTAAAGTTGACCGAAACTATAGGGACAAAAACATATTTTTCCCAAAATTAAAATATTTAACTTTTTAAACAACATGTAAATAATTTATATAAAATCAATGAAATTATATTAAAAACTAATAAATTTATAAAAAAGTGAAGTTTAAACAGAATTAATTTAAATATATATATATATATTTATAATAATTTATAAAGTAAGAGGAATGATTCTCAAATAAATAAATACCAATTCTGAATACTGTGTGCTCAACTATTATTGATTGTCAAACGAAGCAGAAAAAAATGAATAAAAGGCGAGAGACAAGCCCGACTTCTAAACGTTAATGAAAGAGAATATTGTGAGACAATTTGCTTTGCTTTGTTGGGTTCAATTATCAGGGATGAAGAGAAAAGGCATATAGGTCCCATTTTGTTTGCAATATTCTCTCTCATACATAATAGCCATTTCCATGTCGTTTCTCTTCAATTTAGCGGAGAAATTCTGCAACCATGGATCCACCTTTTGCAAATTTCTTTCTACTCTCATTTTTATTCTACCAAATTACTAAATAAACTTCTCTCCTCTTTATTTCTTTTTGCTCTCCCCAATTTCTCTGATAATTCTTTGATACCAATCAGAATGTAAATAGTTGCAAGTAATGGATAAACTCGTTGGAGGGGTTGGGTTTTAAATATACTTACGAAGAGTGTGTTTGAATGGGCGTTTTGGCCAAGTAAACTTGAGTATTTGGTCTTAAAACGTGAGTTCAATTTTTTTTGTAATGTTTGGATGATCATTCATAACTTGAGTTTGGATGGAAACTTGAGTTTACTTGGATGCAATAATTCCTAGCTTTTGCGTTTGTTGATACTTGAGTTCCCTTCAGTTTTTTCTTTAACTTACGTTTGCAACAAATTATCCAAACAAAAAATCACGTTTATACAAACTTAAGTTCCCTTCAAATCACGTTAACCTAAACTCAAGTTTGCAAACACCAATCCAAACACACACGAAGTCTCAGCATTATCCTATAAATTCCTTTTCAATTTTCATGAGTATGTGCATGTGTGATTGGATTATATTCTTAGAATTGTCAATTCATGAAAGTTATTTTTTGAATGGGGTTATGTTCAGATCATATGGCACATGGTATGCTATATGCTATTTCCACTAAAGTCATGTCCTAGACTCAACACCCCTACGTACAATTAATCACTACAATGGGGTTGGGTTATGGATTTCAGGGTCTAGTCGTTTTTGGACAATGATATTTCACTGATAGGCCCAAACGACCAAGGCGACGAAACAGAGGGACGAAGCCCACAGCTCTTTTGACCAAAAAGAAACCCACAGCTCCTTTGACCAAAAAAAAAACCCACAGCTCAGAACTAATGCAGGAGCTGGAAAAAATAATGCAGGGCTGGAAAAAACAACGCAGGGCCCGCAAAGAAATAAAAATCAGAAGGAGAGTGAGTTATGTAACTATTTTACAACAATATTTTACTAGTAAACTTAAAAAAAGAAAATATATTAATATAGTGAATTATATAAAAAAAAGTTTTTTTACTGCAACTCTCATGTCACGTGACCTTATTATATTATTTTTTTCTAAGACAAGGTTTTATTTCTCTTTTATTTTTTTCTTTTTTATTATTTACTATCTATTAGTGATCAATGAACAACTCATTTGTCTCAAAGGTGAAGAGAGTGAGTTTTAAAATTAAAGGAAAGATAAATATAATTTACGCATATCTCAGTAAAAAGGACAATGTAATATTAATTTACAAAAAAAAACAAAGAATAATTGAAAACTTAAATTCCAAGCATCCAAACTCAAGACATTATATTACAATATACCAGTTCGAATATAAATACTTATGTATTTTGAGATGGATGATGTATTTAAAAATAATATTGGTCTAGGTGAAAATTTAAGTATGTAGTAAATTAATAAAGTTATTTAGTTAGTGGTTAATTTTCATATGTATCTCACTCTCACGTAAAATAACATTAACTTTTTTTATAACACATAAAATAACATTAACTAGATTACATATTCTTACACCTATTTTCTTATTTAACATAATTCCGGGAAACATATACTGTTGGAGGCGTGGTCCAAATCCAACTCCATGATGTTCATATTCATATTCAGACTACATATTTCTCTGCAACACAGCTAGCTAGCTTTCCTAAATTCAAGACTCAAGAGGCTCTTTAATTAGTTTTTCTATCTTTTTGTCTTTTCTCCAACTTTCGTATGTAACTATTTGATGATGTGACAGAGGAACCATGTTATAGACATGTCACATTCACTTATTCCATTGTGTGCATATGTCCCTCATCAACTAAATGAAAGAATAAGACACTATTTGTTGCCTTAATGCCTTATGGATTATGATTCTTGTCTTATGCTATGCCATTCTTGTAACAGCTTAGCAAGTATCATGACTCAGATGCAATTAAAGCTTATATTTGTAGTTATCTCATGGCCTTGCATTTGAACAATGGAAAAGTTGAAGCCTTTGGTTGGATGCGTTTCAAAAGTGTGCCTCATAGCATATTGTTTGGATTAGCCTTGGAGCACCTAGAATTAGATTTGAAGATGTAAATGTGATTTGAAATCCATGTCAACCATCAACATGTTTACTTACTTTAAATCAAAATTGATTTGTCCTCTAAAATCATGTTTGAACCAAGTGAGATCCAAGCAACTAATGACAAGTTATTGTTTCATTTTTGTGCCTTTTCTTCTGTCATTTGAGTTCGGAATCCAATTATTACTTGCCAAAATGCTGATAAACCACTGTTTACTGGCATGATGCTTGATTAGCAAAAATAAAACACTACATTCAATACAATAAAAAAGGCTAAATTACACCTTCATCAGTCAAGTTGACTGGCCTTATTATTATTATTATTATTATTATTATTATTATTATTATTATTATTATTATTATTATTATTAGTAGCATAAACTCTATACTAATATACATCCATCCTATATAATATTCCTAGCCGGTCACTATATATGATCTCATCATTATACATGTAACCAAAAACAGATTTATTATTAGTGGCTTATGATGATCATGAATTTCTCAAATCAAACCCAAAGGGCTCCTGCTCTCCTAAGCATTGGGATCAAGGAGCGGTTTAGGTGAAGACTCATGACTTCATTGGCTCCACCAACAAGCTCACCACCAATGAAAACAGCAGGCACAGAGGGGTTACACCCTAGCCTTAAAAGAGCTTGCTCAATGTCTCTCCCTCTGGGCATTTCATCAAGTTCATGAACTGTTGGATTTACTCCAAAGTCACTGAAGAGGGTTTTGATGGTGTGGCACATGCAACAGCTACTCTTGCTGAAGATCACCACTGACCTCTCTGAAGCCAATTTGGTCACTCTGTCCATTATATATGCTTGCTAGCTAGCTAAGTCCACAAATCAAATTAAGTTTGATCAAGGATATGTAGAACAATGCCAAAAGCCAAAAGGGTGCTCAAATGCAAAATGTAGTAGAAAATGGGAAAACTAATGTAGGATGGAAATTAAGCAAATGTGGCAATGTTGGTATGAGATGTGGTTGAGCAAGAGCCAAATGGGGTTTGCTTATATAAGGATTTGAGGAAGGTACGGAAAGTTCCTTTTGGTGATTTGGCATTGGCATCGATAAGCAAGCAAAGAGCAGATAGAGTGGCTGAGGAGAAAAGAGGAGGAGAATGTTCCATTAGATATTTGGGTCGGTTTCTAAATTTTGTTTGAAAGTGATTTGTCCTATTTTTTTTTTTTTATTTAACGAATCAATATCTATGCTTGCATACGGAAACAAAGACGGGTCCTTGGTACGGCACAAAAATTGTGCATATCCCCTGGCCTCATAAGTACTGTTATGTGATTCTTGGCCATGTTACCAAAAATTAATGAACAATCTTCATGTTTTTAATTTGTTCTTTTTTACCCTGATTGCATATATGCAAGCTCCAATTTGGAGAATAAGGAATGGTATCTTAAAATAGGATTTGCATTATGCACGGAGCCATTAGATTAGATTAGATTATAACTACCCAACTAATTTATATATAGTTTAATTTCCCATTATATATATATATATATATATCTTTCATATTGGGGAGTTTTTGCCTTTATCTATATATGTTGGAGGCATCTGCTGCCTTGGAAGAAAAGTTGAATTTATTCTATCGGGACCTCTTTTTCGCTATTAAGATTCGCATCCAATTCTGGAAAGGGAAATATGAGATATAGTGAAGGGATGACTAGAGAGTTCTACCATTCAAAAGAAAAAAAAAAAAAAAAGATGACTATGTGTTGTTATTATTGTATATATATTAGCTTTTTTATCAATAATGCTAAAAAGTATGAATTGTATTGGCACACAGTGTGCGACAAATGTGTAGTATCCTTTGTTTTTCTCACCCATCATATATAGGTGGTTTTTTTTTTAAAAAAAATTATAAGTATCTCTTATTAACAGGAACAATCCTATTCGGGGCTTAATCACAATTAAGACATATTACATATCTAGTATTTTGTATCATATAAGTACTATTTTTTTATAATAATATTGTTTGATAAATCTTTTTACAAAAGCGATACTTATTTTTTATAATTTTTTTGTCTTTTGACAGTAAATCCCTTACCGATATAATTATAGATTTAACTATCGGACTCAACTTATGATTAGATAAAGCCCTCTTTTAAGGGTGACGACTATTCAAATCATTAACCTTACAAATAAAGTCTATTTGCGTCACTATTCACTTCTAATTAGACAAAATTAAAAACGGGGGAAAATAAACATTTCATTTTCTCAATCATGGAATTGCATACTTGGCGCTAGACGTAAGCTAGAGTTAATGTTCTAAATTAATCCATTGACCGAAAGAGATCGTTTAAATTTCTTAATCTTATCTATACATCCCACGTAGCTTGTCCTATGTCATGAAGTGCCAAAAAAGGTCCTCCAAGAAAGAGAAATTCGTCCTCATAGCCAAGAGGTCCCCGAGCATTATCCACTACTACACATTTGTTTCTATTTTGCCTTACCTTTGCCACATAAATAACATTTTTACACAATAAATATTTTTTATAAAATATTCTTACCAATTTAATCATTAAATTATAACTATTTATTATCTTATTTGTTTATATTAAATAATTTTAAATTGATATAAAATTATATATGTTTATTTGATAATAATTTTTTAGAATGATATATAAATTCTTTGATATATATATATATATATATACCAAATAAAACAAAATAAATTATGTAAAAGTGCTAAACTCTTACATTAATATATTACTTGATCTTTCCTCAATCAATACGTGTGTGGGGTGGTATATATGAGCATGTGTGTGTTGTTAATAACCATACATGAAAGGTAAAATATTAACTTTTTATGGCACTTATTTAACTAAATAAACACTTTTATGAGTGTTTGGATAAATATATAAAAAAGAGTTTTTTTGGTTATATATAGGAAAAAGAATTAAAAAAAAAAAGTTTACGATCTATTCCTAAGATATTTTTAACTTATAATTCTCATTTATTCCCGTAAGTATTATGTATGACAGCTCTTATGTTAAAAGAATATTGAATAAATGCCTGATTAGATTATTTTTCTAAATGCACCATAAACTATTTTTAATTATTGTGCTGTTTGTTCACCAAATTAATTCAAAACTAAAATCCTATTTAAAATTAGTTTTAAAACCAATTCAGAGTCAAGACTGATTTTAAAACTGGTTTGACAAAAATTAATCAAGTCAGTTTAGAATAAAAAAAACTAAACTATAATACGGCCGGGTTTGGTTTTTTAATAAACTATAACTATAGCAATCTGTCTTTTCATGGAGAATATATATATATATATATATATATATATATATATATATATATATTAACCACATTTATTCTCCATGTGAGTCAATCCTATTTAAATTGGGAACATTCACGTTATAGTGAGACTAACTCTCTTGTGAGATTTTTTCCATATAAAACAACACGATTAAAAGAACTAGACTTAATTACATTTTTGATCCCTCTATTATTATTAATCCGCGATTTTAGTCCCCCTACTTTTTTTTTCGCGATTTTGGTCCCCTATTATTCCAAATTCGCAATTTTGGTCCCTCTAACACATAGATTTTGAAAATAGGGGGACCAAGATTTTGAACTAAATCACGAATTTGGAATAATAAGGGACCAAAATCGCGAAAAAAAAAGTAGGAGACCAAAATCGTGGATTGATGATGATAGGGGGACCAAAAGTACAATTAAGCCAAATAATTGCCTTCAGAATGCTTTGTTAACAGTCTGGAAGTTAAATTTAAATCTATGGGACGAGGAAATTCAAATTATATAGGAAGCTGAAGGCATGTTTGGCTGTGAAATTAATCTAGAAAAATCCAATCACTAGTATTTACGTGTTTGTTTGGTTGTCTCGCTAAACGAATCTAGCTAGATATATATCATGATGCGATCTCACGTCCATAACCTAACCACGATTGTGACCCTTTTATATACAACAATACCCTTTTATATGCCCCTAAATTTCACACATGGGCATGGCGCCACGTCTTGCCTCTTGCGATATATATATTAATATAACATATCTTTTTTCTTATGAATCTTTTGTTCATCAAAGCAAAGTACTACACACCACAAATGTGACCAGGGGACGTGCAGATTTGCATGCATACATATTTTGTTGTACAGTTAATTTTTTTCTCCTTAATTAAGATTAATAGAGGATTTAGATCGTGAATAACATAGATTGCAGCATCGATTGAGGACACAATATTACACATATACATAAATAATTAAAGAGTTAATTTTTTATTCTTTCATGAATATATCAAATTCATCATATAGATATGAGAGTGTGTGGAGCACACGTTACAACACATAGTGGAGAGCCATATGGTGGGCGAGTTGGTGAAAGAATGTTAGCTTTATAAGCTGGAAAACATAATGAGAAATGCGATGGCGGATCCTGGCATCACAAATACACAATACAAATTGCTAGCTAGTGATCTTTCAACCATAAATTATAAATGATATACACACATATATTCTTCATCTAAGGGAAAGAGGAGGAAGGGAAAGGACAACCATAAATAAATTATATCCTTTTGCCTTTCCTATTGCTTTTTTAAGATATACAGAATCCTCTCATGCTATCCAAAAGCACACAATATATCAAAAAGGAAAAGTTCAATTACAAAATAATTGCTCAGCTAGGGAACAAAATGTTGCTCAAAAAATTATATCTCAAGTCTCAACCTTTTGGCATTTATTAATATTTTATATTTATTTATTCCCTAAAGTAGATCATGTGTCAATCTCCTATTATAAGTGGTGGTTGAATATAATGTCATTTTTAAATAGCGTTTTTACATTAAAAAATTACTTTTAAAAATATGAGTTTTTAAATGTAACTTATTTAATAAATTCGTAATTTAAGAGCTTTTTTTTTTTATTTAAGATTTACTTTTAAGCTACAAACAGGTGAGAGTAGTTGTTAAGTAACTATGGGCCAGTTAGGATGGAACTTATGCATAAGTTCTTCTAGGTGAAAAAAATAAAATAAATCAAATAGATTAAATGCATTTAATTTTTTCATATTTTGAAATTAGTTTTTGTAACCTATTTATTCCAAAAGCACTCACATTTAACTTATCCATAAGTAATTGATTTCAATTTATGGAGAGGTTAAATTTATTTGACCTCTTTGATTCATTCTATTTTTATCGTCTAAAAGTTCTTTTATAGAAGTGTATCAAAATTCGGCCTACTTCTTTTAATATTTTTTATAAAAATTAAACTACTTTATTTTAAGGGTTCTCCTTCAATGAGTGTTTGGCTACTCATTTTCTCATTCAAGGGAGAAGATAAACTAAAAAATGGGTCAAGTACTATCTTTTTTGTGGAAGGAAGAGGAGCTGAGGAGCTAATTTTGTTGTAACGTAATAACAAGTTGTAAATGCATAAGAGTACTATTCTGACTCTCATTCTCAGAATCACACTGATACGAGTTTGTCTATGGTGATGTAAAAATATAGTAACACAAAGAAAAAAGAGATTAAAATTAAATCCATTAGTCGAATCCGGATATGACCCAATCTGACCCGATAACCCATGACCCAGCCCTTCACCCAATTCGTCCGAGAGAAAGAGGGCAGGGCTTCACTTTCAAGTTGGGATCACTCATCATCAGATCCCAACTTCTTTCGATTCAAAGCTACCATTCCATTGGTGATATTGAGTCTGCAAAATCTTTGAAACATTTTGCCTTGTGTCAGTGTAAATCAGTTCCACCCATCAACTGAACAAATTTAATCTGGGATCGAATTCAAAGCAATGGAGAAAGAGAAAGGAATAGAAAATTGGAGCGAACGCGTGGAAGACCTGGTAGCTGCAGGTGAGGTGGACAGCGCCATCTCACTCCTCGAATCGGTGGTCGAAACCCTAAACCCTCTTTCCGATTCGGATTTGCAGCTGCAGTTGGCCTCTGCTCTCTCTGACTTAGCCAACCTTTACTCTTCCAAAGGCTTCTCTCTCAAAGCCGATGACCTTCAATCTCGTGCTTCTCTCATCAAGCTTTCTCATCCTGCGTACCTCTCTCTTTACCTTTCTTCTTTTGCGGAAATGCTGTTCCATTCGTTTTCTCTAAGCATTTTGATGTTTTCCTTTTTCAGTGGGAAAGAGTCCAAGGAGGACGGAGTTGTTAAACTTAAACCACCAGCTAATGTTGCTTCATCTTCAAAAGTTTCCATTTCTGATGAAGCTCCGAATCACGGTTTGTAAACTTCTCTGGCATAGTTAATTGCGATGTGCCACTGTTTATCTTCATCTCCAGTTATCAGAATTTGCTTTTTCTGAAGGCACTCTTGGAAAGGACACAGAATTGCCTGCTCATTCTTCCACCGGCAACGTTTCTTTTGATGATGGTATGTTTCCAGTCTCTTGGATAAAAATCAAACCATTGCTTCTTTCTTTTGTTGCTTGATTTTTAGAAATCATTTAAGTCATTCCACTGTGAACTTGTAGTATAGTGTTGGGAATGTAAGTGTAGAAAATTTGTATGTTAATGTTATGGAGGTTGATGTGTGCTGTGAGGAAATGAAAATTGAAAGTAATAAACTAGAGTTAGTGAAGAGTGAAAGCAATGTAAATGTGTGTGAACATGAAAGGTGAAGCGTGGTAGTGATATGTGTGAAGTGATTTGGAGATTGTGTGTGCACGAGAGAGAGAGAGAAAAGACGGAGAAGAGGGAAGTGTGAATAAAAATTAGGAGAGGAGATGACTGCATAAATATGTAGCATGCTCATATGTGAAGATGTAGAGTAGATGATGAAGCAGTATGTGGATAGCTTTGCATAAATAGAGACAGATAGATTGAGGAAGAGCATGAGAAGAGAAGCGGAGATGAGCGTTGGAGTGTTTTTGAAAGGTGAACACTCAAAAGGTTTAGTACAGATGTAAGTTAATGGTGAGATAGTTGCAAGATATAGGATATCCAGAGGTCATATAGACATTATCCTGTAATGTCATTAATCTATTGGATTTGTTCTCTCATGGTTTATGGATGTAGGCATGTACACTTAACCATGTTAAATGTTTGTGTGTTGAGTTATGGTTTTCTTGTTTTTTTTTTGCTTATGTTGTTATGACTGTGAGTCCCATGCAATTATCATCTGTTGCATGTGCTGATGTTTGTGAGCTTTGAAAATGTATCATGTGCAGGACACTCTAACATGTATAAGTATATTAACTTTTTTACTTCATACTTCCTTTAGCTGACTTTTGGTCAAAAACATCCAATAATTTATCTACAACAGCACCCATTTAAAGTCAAGTACATTTTCTCCTTAGCTATAAGTCAAGGCATTGATCAGTTCAAAATAGGATATACAGCTATAAAATTTTCCATGTTTGGAACAATCAATCAGAAAGAAAATAGTAGAAACCCGAACTGTTATAACAACATGAAAGAACATTGAAAGAATTGTCATTCTTCTCAGTAATGATGTCAATGATATTACTTATTGCAATCATGAAATAATACAGATTGGGAAGCAGTAGCAGATCGTGAACCTGATGAGTTACTGTCCGCGGTATCCTCAGATTGTTCATCTGGAGTATCAAATCTGAAATTGGAGGACACCAAAAGTCAAACTCCAAAGCGGCGTGGAAGAGGAACATTCTCTTATGAAAAACACCAACTTTATAGTGATCAGTTAGTTGATAACTCAATCATTGATGTTGAGGACAAAGAGACTAACTGTAGTTCAGAAGATAAAAGAAATATACAAAACTGTAAGTGACACTCCATTGCATTTCAATCTTTCAGTAAAAGCTAGTTGCGTGCTTATTTTGTACAGCCTTATTTTTTTGTACCACACGAGTTATTTTGCATATGCAATGGTTTATGGCATGGCTAGTTGGTTATGAATGTTTCTAATACACCAGATCATAATTTTGATTTTACAGTGTTAATATACATTCAAAAGGTAATCTATCCTTTCTGCTAGGTTTTGTCTGTACTAGGTATTTTGTAGAAAAAAGTATGATTATAATTATTGTTTAATGAATACAGCAAAATATGGGACCAGCCATGTTCTGGTGCTGGCTGACTTTTCACCAAGTACTAGGACAATAGACCTGGAGAAACTTTTTGAGGACTTCAAAGATCGTGGATTTGTGATTCGCTGGGTCAATGATACAGTTGCACTTGCAGTATTCCGAACACCTTCAGTGGGTAATTACTAAGTCGCCTGACTTTTTTTTTATTGTTTTTCTTATGCAATATTATCATAATTGTTACATGCAACAAGGTTTATTTATTTATGTATTATGATGATGAACTATGGTGTGATTGGAGGATTGCTACATGTATCCTTATGAAAACTAGTACTTAAATTCTTTTATATGGATCTTCCACTCCAGTTCTCTCTCAGACAACATCATCCTCTAATTCTAAAGCATGTAGTGTAAACCACTTTGTAGCTGGTAATACCTGATATTTGCATTGATCTGACTGTGACATGGGAATCAAAGATTGGTGTCAATGATGCTGTCATCATTCAAAAGAAAGGCATTTAAAACTTTCTCTTGCCTTTACATATTAGAAAACAGAGAATGGGTGTGGGGTCATGTAACAGTCCTTCAGGATTTCCTGGAGATTACCACGCTCCTCCTGCTCATAAAAATATATCAGACGATATATGCAGAGTGCGGCATGGGTAGCTGGTAAAATCGTATCTTTGTTTATAACTATCTTAGACTAGGAAGATGCCTCTTGAACAACTTTCTCATTATTGATCGCTTGAGCTACACCAACTTACTGAAGCTAAAGCATGACATATTGTCATTATTTTCTTGGGGGAGTGGGTTGGATTGACTTTAATCTAATGATCTTGCACATGAACTTGTATAAAAAGAACGAAAATCAGTGAGATGCATTGTAATGTTGCATCAATTTGGTCTAGTCTTTTGTTTTGTTTTCTTGACTACTTAATACCATTAATTTTAAATTCAGCACTTGAGGCCCGAAACAGTGTTCGCTGTTCATTCACTGTGAGGATACTTGATGAAGATGATGCGCTTCTTAGTTCAATTAAAGCAAGGGGTAATTTACTAACTACTCTCTTTTTGCTATATCATGGTATGGTTTTTTCACAATAGTAGGATTTGGCTCTTTCAAAATAAGAAATGAATTTTAGAAGAAAAGGTGAAAATTGTAGTTAAGATCGTGATAATATATATATATATATATATATATATATATATATAAAAAGTAAATCATGGAATTGCTAATATTCATTCTGTTGATTATCAACTATTATAGATTCACACTTTTTTTAAGTGCACCTTTCAGTTTTGACGAATCAAATTATTGCATATTGAGTAGGCTGCTTTCCTAGTAGAGTAAAACTTTCTATTTTTTACACTGAATCAAAATCAAATTCATTGTTTGTTGCACTTGTCAATCAATTAACGGTAAGAACAGTATTAACTCGTTTCATTGTTGATGCAGACATGGAACCACCTCGGCAAAGGCCGAAAACCTCAGCCCAAGCAGCGCAGAGGTTGATTGCTCACGGGATGGGGTTAAAATTGCCATCCATGGGCACTGGGTCCCGAGAATATAAAAAACAAGAAGATGCTAGGAGGGAACGTATTGTTACCAGGCAAAAATTGAGAGACGAGGCTTGGGGAGATGATTAATATCTCTTCATAAAAAAAAAGATTGTATGCTTAATCAAAGCTATATATAGATTCTATCTTGTGTTCGTATAGATAGCTGTAATTTTTCTTTCAGAAAGAATATATAGAGCATGAAATCATGAAGCAATGGGTCAGATTAATTGTTCATCGTCATGTACAATTTGGTCCGTTGATATGGGCTTGAGGCTTAGTAATCAGATCTAAGCCTGTACAGGGAGATTCATATGTAGACTAATGTTCATCATGGAAATGAGAATGCAATAATAGGAAAGCTTGGGGACATTACCCACAAAGTAGTGCCCATAATCTGAAGGCCTCACCAATGCTGACCCCATCCTTACATGATTTGGCTCCTTATGTTAATAGAGCCAAATGAAATCCCCTCTACATGCACTAGCATCTCTGAGGGTAGGAGTGAGTCACTTTCAATCTAAAGAATACCTTTCTGTCACTTAACCTAATTTAAGCGTATGGATGTTACACTTCTACTATTTTAACGTCATATAAAATTAAAAAAAATTAAATATAACATCTATACATGTATAATTATATTTTATATCATATCATGTTATTTAAATAAATTTTCATATCATGTAACAATAAATATTTTTAGGTAATTTTTTTAATATTTACTTGAAATAAGTATACTTGTTAAATATAAATAAGTAAAAACATATTTCTCTTAATATTATTAACAATGTTACAATAAAATGTTTAATAAATAAGTATTTGTCTTCATAGTACTATCATATAATAACTTATGTATCTTACAAAGTTGTATCTACGAATTTCGGGGCCTTAGGCAAAAATTAAGACAAGGGCCATGTTGATATAGACTAATAATTTTTATATTATTTTTCTGACTTTTTGAGCTGCAAAATTATTTATTAAAGTTTTATAATCAAGTAATTCTAACATCTCACTCTCAATAAATAATATAGCTAACTCATTCAATCTATCTTCTAGCATAGTTAATCTTAAATATGATTTAATCAATTTATTTTGAAAAACTTCTTTCAGCGGTCGCGACGGTTACAGGTAATGTTAATAATATTCTATAAGCAATTTATGTATTTGGAAAAGAACCTAATCTTTTTATACAGTTCATTATTTTTAATGGTGTGTTAATTTCATTTGTTAGAATTTCTTTCAATAACTTTAATTCTGAAAACAAATTAAGACCATCAATATCATAATGGTCCTCAAAACTCAAAATCTTTTTAAGATTGATACAACATTTTTTCATTCACTTTCAATTTTTTTTTCATTGCACCTACAATGATAAACAATAAAAAAATGAGATCTAAAAATTATAATTTGTAAGTGTTCATTCAATTTCAATTCAACCAATTACTTTATAAAAAACAAAGCAAATGAGTGAAATGATCAAACCTGCTGAGATGCTAGCAACGTGTGTGAGTGTCCACTTGATGCCACTTGGAGTTGGTCACTTGGTGTGGGGTATACCAATTAACGAAGTAGAATATGATTGTATGAAAGCTGAAAAGTCAAAAAATTGCTTTAAAAGAGTAGTAGAGAATCGAGAACACAGAATAAGAAAGAGATAGACTAGAGAGGAAACAGAAGTTGAAGATCTATGAAAGACAAAAGTAGTGACTGTTTATTTTTTGTCAAAGAAAAGTAAATAGCATTAATGTGGTAACCATACAAGTAGCCAATAGATCATAGGCTCAGCAATACTATTGATACAAGGAAACTCATTGTTGAGTGTTGAGTGAATTTTCCTTTGCAAAAACTAATAAATGGGTTGTGAATTAACTGATAAGAAAAAAAGAGATATAAAAAATATAAGATATGTACCTTATAAAATATTGGGCCCTATCTCAAACATTATTAATTTTTAAAAAAATAATTTATATCAATAATACTACTATTAAAAAAAATATGTGGCCTTATAAATTTGGGGCTCTAGGCGGTGACCATAATTACCTTTTTAAATATCCGGCCAGGTATCTTATAGATATATTTAACAGCAATATCATTGCACATTTTATATACTATATAATTATAAGCAAGATATAAAGCAATGGTAAGTAGTGTGGAGGAAGAGTATAAGGTCATATCAATTTGGTTCTCTCAGTTTTGATCGGTTCAAGGGTTCAATACTAGATTCTTAAATTAGTGGTCTGATTTCTTGTTCAACCAGTTAATTAATATTGTTTTTAATTATGAAATGTTATTGAAAAACTCGAAGGCAACAGTGTTTGTCAAGCCACATGGAACTGTGATTGATCACCAGCAGTTCAAAAATAAAAACTACAGGCTATTCAGTCTAAATCCAACGCTTTCCACATTTTTTTACATCAATTTATTTTTAATATTATATGAAAGTCAAACTTTCAATGACATGGATCCTCTACACTTTTATGGTCGTCCTTATGTGGACTCAGATGCTGTGTCTATCCGAATTTACTAAACTATTTACTTGGCTCAAACTGGCATATAATATGATATTATTATTGTTATTATGTATCATACACATCATCCATGAATTTTGCCACTTTGCTTTCGTCCAAAAAAAAAAAAAAAAATTCCCAAAACCGCCATTGTGGCCCTCATTGTCAATTTGTCATAGAGGTTGAATTCAAATTTAACCGCAATCACCTCTCTTCTTTGAAACTCTACAATGTTTTAACCCAGACTGCACGCCAATAAACATATGGAAAACAGCTGTGAATTTTTCAGACTTAGTATTATTTTTACACTTCCATTCCATTCACACTTCATCTTTTTCTATTTCTTTCTTCATTTCTCATAACATCAGTCAACTATCATATTTGATTCACGTGAAAGATACTTTATTTAAGTGATACATACTTGATTTCATTTAAACAATATCTTATAATATATGATGGGTCATGATGTGATATTCCTCCCATAAAAAATTCATGTAATATATATTAAAAATATCATATATTTCATTTTATCTCTATTTTTTTTGTCTCTCTTCCATATATTTTAAAACCTCTATGAATGTATCATTTTCATGTGTAAAATAATACTTCAAACACCTCAAGATGGGAGTAGGAAGTGTAAAAAAAAGAGAAATAAAAAAAAATAGAGAAATTAAAAGATGTTGTCAAATAATTTGATGCCAAAGAAAGAAAAAAATACAAAAAAATATATGAGAGAGGGGTGTAGAAAAATCAATATTTAAGTAAATTTGGATAAATTTATTAACAAACATTTATAAGAAAAAATAATTAAAAAAGTAAAATAAATTTAACTTTTTTCATAAATTAAAAGTTCATCTATGCACATCAACTTTTTCTCTCATTCAACTTCTTTAAATACTGTTAAACTAATAAAAGCTTTCTTTTTTTTTTTGTCAAGACAATATATTCATTGAAGAATGCCCAGCGCCATTTACAAAGCTTAAGGATGCTAAGTATAGAGTATTACAGCAGTGCACTGCAAATTAAAACAACAAATCGAGCACGCACACTCGGCCAATGAAAATAATTTAGCAGTCCTAATAACAGAAAAATAAAATTAAAGTCTCCTATTACAAAAATTCTGAAAAAGCTTGGACTTTTCTTTTCTTTTTTTTTTATTCCTTTCGGATCAACACATGTCCAACATCAGCTCCAAACAAAAATCCACGGCATCAACTGCACTCAATCTGAGTAAAACAGTACTACAAAATTGAGCTCTAATGTAGAAATGTATATAGGGCAACAGGTCTAAGTAAAAACAGTGTTGCTTGCAAATGATGACTCTAACAAAATCTCGCTACAGAGGAGGGGTAAAAGGTTATGGAGGTGGTGGCTAGAAGAAAGGATGGAGAGGTGGTGATGGTGATGGGGTGGAAAAAGAAAAAGAAAATAATAAAAAAAAAGAGTAAACTAGCAAATCAGTCCCTCACTCTGCAGGGACCATGCAGTTTGGTCCCTGGCTTTGCTAAAATAGCACTTTAGTCCGTACTTTGTTAAAAATACATGCACTTTAGTCCTTATTTTACTAAAAAAACATGCACTTTAGTCCTTCATTTTATTACAAAATATGCACTTTATGGACTAAAGTGCATGTGTTTTTGACAAGTATGGACTAAAGTGTTATTTTAAAAAAATCAGGGACGAAACTGCATAGTCCCCGCAGAGTCAAGTACCGATTTGCTAGTTTACTCTAAAAAAACCAAACAAGCAAACAAAAGTGAAGAACAAGTAAAGTGCAACACGTCTAGGGTAATGTAAACCAGACACGTAGGGTCAAAAAAAATCACAGAACATAAGTGGGGAAAAAAAAAAGCAGCCGAAACTTCTCATCGATAATTTTTCCCCCCTTTTTGGAAAGGAAAAACTCGTGTTCATTGCATGCAAAAGCAATTTGATTCTTAATTCGTTTTTAGCTGATCCGCCAGACCGCCACCATCCCCAAATTCAGAAAGCTCCACTTCTCTAATTTGGTGGTTTGAAACCCAACAATCCAAAGGCGGCAGTCCACGTCGACATAAACAAATGTCCACTAAAATCATGCCACGTGGCCAAGCATGATGCACACTTCGAGAATTCATCCATCCATTAATTAATGTATCTAAAATTCAAAAGCATAATAATGTAATTGATTCTGCTGCTGCTACAAGCTTTGACCATCCACCTATGACTGCTAAAATCAAAGGAAAAATTGGGACAACTTCTAACACACTGCTGACTTCATCTAGAAATGTCCCTCTCCCTCTTATGCTATTTAAAAAATGTGCATATAATAATCTTTTGAGATCTTAATATTTATAAGAAAGCCGCAATCTCTTACCAAAAGAGAAGCAACTACTTTTCTTCATCTTCTTCTTATTAACCAAACACCATCATATTATATCTGAAAAACCATACCATATCAATTATTCCTATACAATGTCCGAAATTGAAATTCCTGAATATTTTGTTTGTCCCATTTCGTTTCAGATCATGAAGGACCCTGTGACAGCCATAACAGGCATAACATATGATAGAGAAAGCATTGAGAAGTGGTTACTAAGAGCCAAACATTGTGTTTGCCCTGTTACCAAGCAACCACTATCAAGAAATCCTGAGTCCTTAACTCCCAATCATACACTACGCAGGCTAATCCAAGCATGGTGTTCATCAAAAGGTGTTGATCGAATTCCAACCCCAAAAGCCCCTCTTGACAAAATCCAAATTCAGAAACTTGTCAAGGACCTTGATGTTCCTCATTGTTACCAAACAACATTGGTGAAGATGCATGATTTGGCTACACAGAGTGAGAGGAACAGAACATGCATGGCTGAAGCAGGGGTAGCAAAAGCTATGGTCATGGTGATTAAGAACAATTTCAAGGAAGGGAAAACAACTTGCTTAGAAGAAGCTCTAAGAGTTCTTCGTCTTCTTTGGAATCCAACCATGATGAAACCCCTTGTTGGAGAAGACTTGGACTTCATCAACTCGTTGACTTGGATTTTGCAACTTCACAATGTCAAGATGGTAAATGAAGTAATGCCCCTTTTGAAATTGACAATTGAAGTTGTGGATTCAACCCTGTTTGGAAGTTTAAGGCTTGAATTTTTTGAAGAAATGGTAAGGGTATTGAAAAGGAGAGAACTTTCTCAACAGGCTATTAAGTCTGTTTTGCATGTTCTAATAGAAGCTTGCACATTGGGTAGAAACAGAAACAGGATAGTGGAAGCAGGTGCAGTAACAGAACTCATAGAACTTGAGCTTGAAAAACCAGAGAAGAACATAACTGAGCTTATATTTAACCTTTTGGCATATCTGTGCTCATGTGCTGATGGAAGAGCACAGGTTATTGGGCATGCAGCGGGAATTGCTATGATTTCAAAGAGGATTCTGAGGGTTTCTCCTGCCACTGATGACAGAGCAATTCAAATATTTTGTGTGATTGCTAAGTATTCAGCATCAAAGGGGGTGATTTTGGAGATGTTGAGGGTTGGAGCAGTGTCAAAGCTTTGCATGGTGATGCAAGCAGATTGTGGTTCATATTTGAAAGAAAAAGCAAGAGATCTCCTTAGGTTACACTCCACAGCTTGGAATAATTCCCCTTGCATACAAGTGTATTTGTTAACTAGACACCAAAGGTGATCAAATTCAAATGCACTCACAACAGCTTTTCCCTTCATGTAACTTGGAAAAATACTTAAGATCTATAATCGTAGAGTAACAAAAAAAAAAAAAAAAAGTAATTGTTGTTATATCTATCATTTAATGTATGTGTACCATCTCTCATCACTTTTTTTTTTTAAATAAGTAAAGAAATAAGATTAATAAAGAGTACAAGGTACTCTAACTCATACAAAAAACCAATACTAATGTTCAGCAAGGAAAACCGATACAAAACAAAAACACCAAATCACCGCCTACTACAAAACCAATACAAGAACACCAAAGGATCACAGCAGGAGCTAAATACGCCAAATGCAAATAAACAATCGTATTTCCATACTCATTTGCATATACTCGTTTCTATTCTCACTATCTTTATTTAGTTCTCATCACATTAATTATCATGTCTCTCTTTTTTTCATTTTTTTTTTCTTTCTATTTATCTCTTGCCTACACTTCTTACACTATTTTTTAGTGTAAAAATATATTTTTCCTAAAGGAAAATAATGCCTTGACACCTTAATTTTGGTGTGCGTCACTTATTCATATAACGTAGGGTGTGTATAAGTTAATAGAAGTTGATCAAGGTTAATTAGTAATTTCACATTTGAATAATGGATATATAGTTGTATTAAAATTTTGTGATGCATAAAGAATGCAATGAGATTTAAATTTAAAATCTCATGCTAAATTATCAAAACTCACTAAGTTGACCCTAGTAAATATATAATTGTGTTAAATACTCTAATAGAGTTAAATATCCCGCTCTCATGTGAAAAAAAGTTTTTCAATCTTTTATGTTTCTCTAGTTTAAAAGATAACACTTCGATAAAAAGAAAATTAACAACTAGAAAAAAAAAATAAGTAATTTTCAACTAGAGAGACATTACTAGATGATAATATCAATTTTTTTTCATAATAGATGCATATTTAGATTAAGTTCAATCGTAGGTTTCTGTCTAAATTGTAATTTCATTTGTGTATATGGGTTGGAGTAGTCATTGTACTCCTGTTTTTAATTTATTCTCTTTGCTTAAAAAAAAAAATTAAGTTCAATTGTATTACATTAATTTCAAACAAAATTTTTAAAAAGTCGTATCATTTAATTAATATTAATATGTATTGATGAATACAGTGACATTAAATTTCATATTGAATATATTGTAGATTTAATTTGACATTCAAATTAAAACGTGAGTTTGTAATATTTCAGTGCTAAATTAAAGATACATGTACATTTGATCACTATCCTCCGGACTAAATAAGAGTTTTGACATCAAATTAGAGAGTAACAATATTAATATCCCAGTGTCAAGAATCCTCTTCAAATGGTTTATGTATATTTTCAACTTTGATTTTCTACACTAATTTTAATACAATTCCTCTTTCACTAACATTAAAAAATAATCAAATTTAAGCTTGCGTCTATGAGCACAATCATATTCCAACACTATATAAACTAGCTAAAATTATATATGGAAACGAGTATCGAATTCAATCAGCTTTATACAACGGTGCTTTTGACTTTAGGAGGTTTGAATTTGATGATTTGATCATTATGATATCTTCCGGGCAATTGCACAAACGACTGTAATAAAAGTGAAAAGGTTAAAGGTATGTGATCGTGTGACTTTGAAAGCCTGAAGTGAAATGATTATGTTTGCTGGGAAAAAAACATGTGCTTTAAATTTCTTATGTTTCTTTGCCTACCCATGTTCGATTGTACTAGTAATACTAATATAACAGTAATCCATTTAGCCAAAAACACGTAATTTTTTTCAAATAAAATACACGTGATGAAATTAATCTAAAGATCAACACAAGATAAGGATTTTGATGAAGGGCTTGTCTTATTTATAAAATTCTTTTAATTCAAGTATAGTTATGAAAATTGGTGCGGACCAAACCGTTCGGGAACTAATCTATTCAACTTTAAAAATATCGGTAGTTTTAGAACAGATTAAGAACTAGCTAATTGAATTGATCAAAAATTGATGATAACCGGTGAAAAATTGGTGTTAGAAAATTAATTGAACTAGATTTTTTTAAAAAAAATCTATCTTTTCTTATTTTTTTAATCTAAAATATTTTAAAAATAAATAAAGACATATTACACATAGATATATATTATTTTATCAATAATTAAAAAAAAAATTATAAAACTTATAATAAAGTTATTTATACTAATTAAAAATTTATATATCTTAATTTCTTATTTTTTATTATTTTATTAATTAAAATATATTTTATTTATACCGTTTCAACCACGGTTCATCTATGGTTGAACCATGAATCAATATCTTCACCGGTTCAATTACTGGTTTGATTTTTAAAATATTGTTTAAGTACATGGAAAGATATTATATATATGTAATATTGACTTTTAAAAAAAACTAATTTTAAAATTTATTTCTATTTAAAGTCAAACTCTATTTAATTCCTTACATAAATCAAAAACTATAAAAAGTAAAAAGTTGAATAATTAAGAAAGATAAAGATAAAAAAAAATGCTTCTAAATTTTATAAATGATCCTATAAAAATAATCATGTAAAATTCTAAAAAAAATTCCTATAAAATAGATTAAATGGGGTACATCTTAGTGATCTTAGAAGGTACAAATGAGAAATCAATAAAATAAATTAGATAAGTTAAAAAATTAAAAAATTAAACTCTTTATTAAATCTCATATTTGATTTTAAAAACCAATTCAAACTAAAATTATATATATTTTTATTTATAAATATATCATACAACTCATTCTTGTATAGTTATTTTTTTATATACTATAAAATTATCATACGACTTATATTTATTTATGAAAATATATTTAAATAAAAACAAAGTTTTTAATAAAATTTTGAGTGATCTTAAATGAACAAAAGATAATTGTAATTTGTTAAATAATATATGAATTTGATAAATAAAATTATGGATTAATTTTACATTTTTTAATAGTAGGGATTTAAAAAGTTTTAATAGTATCAATTATATTAATACTTGTGAATTAGATATTTGAAGCTTTTAATTATTTTAAGATTTATTTACTACTTTCTTAAAGAAAAAAGAGGTCTAAGACAAAAATTGAAAAAAAGGAATGCTAGAAATACATTTTTTTAATATATTTTCTTAACACGTTCTTTAAATTCATATGCATTCTACTAAGTCACGTGGGTCTCGTTCTTTTTTTTCGGTGTGGCCTACTCCTTAATTGATGTGATCAACATGAATTTCGACTAATAATAATAGTTTATTTGAAACAGTGTATTAGAGTGTGTTGATAGTATTTCTAAAATTGAAAAACTATCTAATCTATAAACTACTATGAATTATATTAGATCTGATCTAATTCAAATTTAGAACCATAATGATTATATTTGCCAATGGTTCGAGTCAACCACGAGACCAGATTAACTTGAACCACACCAGTAAAAATGTTTAGGTTTGTTTGGATTGATTTAGATTTTACAACTGCTAATATAGTGGGGTGGGGGGGCAAAAATGGGGAGGGGGTGGAGAGGTGCTACGTACAACCATGAGAAGGGGGGGGGGGAAAGAAAAGAAAGTAGGGGAAAAGGGAAGGTCACAAAATAAAAAATAGATGGTGTGAATATTAAAATTAGTGGTGTGAATATCAATATCCCAATGCAATTCTAACATATTCCTGTCAAGATAAGAGACTAACATGATGACAGAATAGGAGCTTAGAGAAGAGAAGAAAATATGCATGAAATTCCTCATATTATTGAATGATTGGAATCTAGAAGGAGAGCTTATCTACAGAAAACATAAACTAACAAAGCAAACTAAAAATAGAAAAATAGAAAAAGGAAACTAACTAGGAGAGCTAACTAAACTAACTAACAGAAAAGGAAATACAAATTAAGCAACTAACTAACAGCAGTAGCTGATGATAGCTAACTACTAACAACACTAATATCTAACAGCTTTAACAACCCCCTCAACCTGGAATGTGTATATCATACATTCCAAGCTTGGAGGCTAGATGGGAAAAGGGACCAATAGCCAAGGGTTTTGTTAGGATATCAGCAACTTGAGAGTTAAAGGGAATATGCATCAAATGTAACGTCCTTGATTGAAATATGTCCCTGACAAGGTGGTAATCCAACTCAATGTGTTTAGTTCTTTCATGGAATATGAGATTAGATGCAATATGTATAGCTGAGTTGTTGTCACAATATAATGCAATAGGTCCATTAGGTGTGATCTAAAAATTCTTCAGAAGATATAGGAGCTACTGAGCTTCGATTCACAACGGTTCCATATCAACAAACTTAAGCTTATTCTTTGAATCCAAGGCCATTGTCATGGCTCTTAACCAAGAGTGGTAATTGTCTCCACTCAAGAGGCTTGAAACTAAGCCTGTTGCAAGGTTCTCATTTGGGTGAAGGTAATTTGGACTTAAAGAATCAACACCTTGGTTTGCAATTATTTAGGTATATAAATAGTAATTATTTTGCAATTCGTCTGCATATATGATGAGTGTGTTTGATAAAATTATCCGCTGATAAACTAGCTTATAACTTATAAGCTGATAAACTCCGAGCTTATATGTTAGCTTATTAAATTAAAAATGTCTGGTAAAAGTAACTGATAAACTAGATAATAAATATAAAATGACACAAAAAGATGTAAAAAAAAAAGTTAGAAAACTTTATTAAAATATAATTAGGGCTAAAAATGGAAGAAAAATAATTAAGTTAGAAGCTACAAACTATATAAGCTAGTTAAAGCAGCTTGTAGCCAGGGTCGGTCCAACATATATGTAGGCCTAAAGCAAATTATAAGATGAGGCCCTAATTCCAAGAGATAAAAGACCAGAAATAACATATATATATATATATATATATATATTTAAAAAATATGAGTCTATTTTTAAGAAAAAAAATTTGCATTAAATTTATTTTATGAGAAAAAGTTGTTTTTAATTATTATCTATTAATTAATAATTAGTAATATTTTTACATTTGATATAAAAAATTTATTAAATTTTGGGTGAAATATGTTTTTAATCTTTATAAATTTAAGCATATTTGGGTTTGATTCTCATCATTTAAACCAATATGTCAAATTAATCCTTATGATCACCCCTCTTGCTAGGGAGTAAAAATAAAGCTGACAAGAAATACTAAAAACACACCTGATAAAAATTAATTTGGGATAATTTAAAAGAGAGAAACTCAAGACACACTGATTTTAAGTCATGAGAACCAAAATCAAATTTATTTAATTTTACATAAACTACAAACATATTTTATCTTTAATTTTAATATGTAAAATATATCAAAAAAAAATTGAGGCCTTGTAATATGGAGGTCCAAAGCGATTGTTTTACCGACCTCCCCTGAAGTCGACTCTACTTTAACTTATAAGTTAAGAGCTCCTAAAATAAGTTAGAAGCTTGTATCTTATGAAACACTTTTAAAACAATTCAATTAACTTATAAAAGTTAGTCATATAATTAGCTTATTGACGTTACCAAACACACTTCAAACGTTGATCACCAATATTCACCTCAATAAACGCGACTTTTCATATCCGCCATGCGTCAACCCTCCATGCGCATCCCACGTGTTATGGATTCGGTATTCCCCTATCCAAAATTAAAGACATTAATTCACAATGTACTTTTTTTTTTTTATAGTTTTCCAATTATAACATTTTTGATAGTTTTATAATAACTCACCCTCAATGATAGACATATCCTATGGGTTATTACCTCTGAGACTGAGTTATTATAAAACTCAAAAATGTTATAATAGTTTAAATTTCGAATTAAATTAGTAATTAAACTTAGTTTGAGAAACAAAATTCTTGTATTTTTTATTTATAAAAACCATATTTTTAAAAATTTAAATTTTGTATTATATATCCCAAAATACTATAGTAGAATTTGAGAATTTAGAATTTTTTTTCTGCTAAAGTTGACATTCTTTACGCACCCAGCATGTATGAAATCAACGGCATTTTCGTCCACATAAAACTACCTCCCGTTTTCTCCCTCTAATTCCGGTGGTCCCACCTTAGGCAGTGTTTGGCTTATCTCCATGGTGTAGTAGATTCTTTGTCACACAAGTAGCCAGGTGCATGTGTGAGCAACTAACACACCACACAAGTCCCCATCAAATCAAGGATATTTTATTTTATTTTATTTTTGGCATCAACTGATGGAATGGAAGAAAGAACCTCCACTTTTCATCACTTCCTTTTGGATACCAAATTATGCATAGAGACATCCCTTGCGTAAGCCTTTCGTGGCATCACACCTTAATTACCTTACTCCTATATAAATACACCCTAACTTCCCCCTTCACTCACATCAATCACACACAAATTAAACATACATTTAGTGCATAGAATGGAACGCATATCAAAATTGGCGTCACAGAAAGCAGTGGTGATATTCAGCAAGAGCTCATGTGGGATGAGCCATGCGATTAAGAGGCTTTTCTACGAGCAGGGTGTGGGCCCAGCAATCTATGAGTTAGATGAAGACTCAAGAGGGAAGGAAATGGAATGGGCTCTCATGAGATTGGGCTGCAACCCTTCTGTCCCTGCTGTCTTCATTGGTGGCAAGTTTGTTGGTTCAGCCAACACTGTCATGACCCTTCACCTCAATGGCTCCCTCAAGAGAATGCTCAGAGATGCTGGTGCTCTCTGGCTCTAACTAACTAACTAACTCATTATATATTACCACCCAAACACGCCCTTACTATCATAACCAATTAATCCCTTTCTTTTCTTTTTTCTTTTTAATTTCCTAGAGACCCGACCCGGCGGCTTTTAGAATCTGCATTGTACCAGAATAATCTTTAGAGTGTGCTGGCTCCAGTATAATTTTGAGTACTGTGCATTGTTTCACTTATAATTAATATTATTTTGGAGTGAAACATATATATATATATATATATATATATTTTGATCAAAATCTCTTCCTTCATTTTTTATTTGTTTTTTTTCTCGCAGCTGCTTCCAATGTTAATTTCAATTCAATACAACACGAAACGCAATGCGTTAATACTTGAATAGTATTTCCTTCGAAGATTCTGAGTTACGTATTGGTTAGCAACTGAGCATCCATTCCATGCATACCCATTAATTATGATTTTGGAATAAAAATTGACAAAATTAATTAGTACGTGGCAGCGAGATTACATGGAATGTATGTTGCAGTCTTTATCATATCAAAAGATGGATATATTATATTCCTTGATTTGATATATGCTATAGAAGTGGATAAGTTTCCCGAATAAAAATATTCTTTATAATTTTAGTGTTGTTCCATCAACATGTATAGTGTGCGCTGGTCCTTCAATTTTATGCTTCAGTGGTAAAAACTAAAAACTCACACACAGACGTCCCATTCATATACATACTCCCATCTCTAGAGTTATGACTTACTATATATAGATAAAAGTATATATTACTGACTGCATTGTTAATTGTTTTTCAAAAACAATTTATATTAACAAGTTTCATCTTTAAAAATTATATAAATATGCACGCACACACATATGTATATGTATAAACCTTGTAATGCGAACATTTGGAGCATCTTTTCCATTTTTAGTTAATTAGATTGCTTTTTTTTTCATTTTTTTATAGAGTGAAGTAATGAGATGATATTTAATTTCATACCCAAATTATATAAACTTTCGCTTTACTTTTATTTAATATTTCATTGCTACATTGATCACTAACATTTAATCAATAGTCTTGAGTTATTGTCTTTAATAAAGAATATAAGTGGTTTCACACTAAATAAAATTAGGATTTAATATCAGTGTAAAAATTCAATTGTGCGTCATCACATCGTTTAATGAATATGACACCCCATATATTATTAAATTCAATAAATGATGTGATGATACGTTATTGAATGTCTGTGTAAAACTTCTTTACACTGACAATATACATATATTATATATTAAATTAAACTCATAAAATTAATTATTAACATTTATTTTATAAATGGAAGTATGAAATCATTTACACTAGGCCTTAGGGTATTAAAATTCTGGTACCTGAAATGGGGTGTGAAAAGTGTCAAATAAGGAGATATAAAAAAATAAAATTAAAATAAATAAGATAGAAAATATGATAATTAATATAATAAAAAATAAAAAGAAAAAATCAATACTCTTTTATATTATTGTTGTTTAGCACTTCTTTCACACACGTGTCCACTCTCGATAAAATGAACTCTTTATACACTCTTTACATTGACTTGGTATATTTTTTAAATTTAATTATACTAACTACTAAATAAAAAAAAACGAGCATGAGTACTGATAACGTACTTGATGGTTTCATGGTGGGTCTTATACGCTTGCAATTGGTCTTATAGCCTTTTTTAAAGTATCGATGTTACACTAGAGTTTGAACTCGGAACTTTACACAAAACTATTTAATCGTTTCGTTTTTATAAATTTAGTTCAAGTGGCTTGCCAAATTAACTGATGGTACAATGTACGTAAAACGTGATTTTGAAAAATTGATTTCAAATCAATTAATTAAATTCAATGTGTGTCATTGTATATATATAATTCATTTTCAGCAGTTGATATATTATAAAATTAATTTCACATAATTGTAAATTAAATGAACTTTAAACCGTTAAAATTAACATAAGGAAAGAAGTATAATTCAATGTATGAATGATATGGCAAGACTTGTGTGTGATATATATTTATCTATTGTTATATACATGATTTTTATTATCTTATAATTTCTTTTCTCTCTTTATTTTTCACTCTTCATATCATATCATTTATTATATCTATAATTTTTTTCTCATTCTTAATTATTTCTGTCGGTGACTACACACCGCTAGAGTGTGAATCAATCATTTTTCATATTTAAGAGTGTTGTTGATATAACATTGCTCCTTTTAAAATAACTATAGATTCTCTCTCATTAATTTCCTGATAAAAATATAATTATAGATTTCTCATGAATTTGATAGTTCTTGATGATATTCGATGATAATTCATCTTAATTTTGAAATAGGTAATAGCTTATATCACAATACAGAAAACCAAAAAAATCTTGATTATCCTATTATTTTATGAGTTTAATTAGTATGTACTGACAGTGTAAAAGAGTTTTACACTGACGTTTAATCGTGATTCTTCATTTATATGACTTTTAAAATATTAATTAGTAAAATCAACAAACTTACCATAAATCAAGGGTTGTGATTAATCGTCTGTGTAAAACTTTTTACACTGTCAGTGCACAATCCTTTTTCTCTTATTTTATTATAAAATTTAAATCATTTCTTACAAGGTTCATGAAAATGTTTCATTATAATGAAAAATGGAGATAGTATAGTTTTATAAAAATTAAATGGATATACATATAGTCAGTGTTTCAATGATTTCAATTATGTATTGTTATATTATTTTATTAAATTTAATAATACATAAAATCTCATATTCATGAAATATAAATTTTAAATTTTCACACTCATAATATATACTCATTAAATTAACTCATTAAATTTATAATTAAGTGGCATATAAGCTGTATCGCGAGTGGTTTAAATAATTTGTAGATATATACTGTACTCAAAAAATAATAAAAAAGGATAAATTACTGATCTCAACAATCATTAATTGACTCAATTAGTAAGATCAAACATTATTAACAGAAAAGTTTATTAAATCATGTGATTCTTGCTGATATTCTATAAGTTAATGTCTCTTTCTCAAAATTGGCAGCATCTCTCAACTTTGTAAAAGTGCAACTTTTTTCCCCTTAAATTTTATATCTTATAAAAAAAGGTTAAATGAATAATTACATTAATTGAGAGCGATGCGTCAAATTGTATTGATTATGCCATTCACTAGCGATTCCGAAATATGATATAATGTGAATGTCAATTTTACCAAGGAATATTTCCATTCACGTGATTTAGTTATCACATATGGTTAATTGCGTATGAAGATTTAGCTGATTTTATAAAAAAAAAAATCGTTTATTATTTATAAAAATAAAAACACAAATAGATGTTTCATTGATTTACTGTTTTGCTACTTATATACTCCCTCGTATCTTATTTATAAAACAATGTTTTAAATATATGACAAGATACACAAATTTAAAAGTTTTTAATATTTTTTTATATTTATCTTCTTACTATTAAAGGTTTTGAATTGACCTAATTATCATCATAGTAGATAGTTTAATTTTAAATAGGGATAACTAAACTTAAAATGTTGTAGAGTGATTTTTTGAAAATTAATGCATTAATTAATTTTCTTAATATGTGTGATTTGGTCCAAATTGTCTTATAAATATGACCGGCTGGAATATCATTTTCTCTTGCCACTACGAATAGATTTTATGCGTGTGAGATGAGTGAGTTTAACTCTCAGATCAATAACCATCAAACAAATTTTTATCATCGGAATCAACGTTCATTTTATTAATAACTGATATTAAACTGGTTTTCAGTTACTTTCATGAAATACTGGTTGCAAGAATAAAATTCCAAAGTGATAGTAGTACGTCTAATGTAGAAGTTTCACCCATCCACTTAATTAAAACTAATAGATCCTTAATTAATGAAACTAGTATAGGTATTGTAAATCTATATTTAAATCAAACTCAAATAGTCATATATAAGTACTATTCAATAAAAAATAAAATTATTCATTTATTTTTAATAACCGGTAAAATAAATGTTAGATTGGGTGGACCACATTTCGTTTGGTTCATGCTAGAATCGTCCTTTATTTTAACAACAAATGGATGCTTTAGAATTTTGCACTACAATTCCGATGTTAATACAAATAGGCACTACAACCTTTTTTTTTCATTTCAGACAACAGAAAATAGTGACCAAAGATGTGAAAATCGTGGCCTAAGGTTTTAGGCAACAATTTTACGGGCGTGGTTTTTGCTGTCATTGCCTCTTATAATAAGGGTTTTTGCTGCCATTTTTTATTTTAGACAACAACAGAAAACTGTGGCCAGAGATCGATGCGAAAATCATGGCATAAGGTTTTAGGCAATGATTTTACGGGCGTGGTTTTTGTTGTCATTGCCTTTTATAATAGGCAACAGTTTTTTTACTTTTAGCAACATAAATTTAAAAACCATTGCCTAAAATAAAGGAATCAGCCACGATTTTCATATTGACATAAAAATTCTTAAAATGGTTAAGGTAGGATTCAAACACCCCCAAAAAATCGATGGATTTCATAATCGACAAGAACCGGTCCAACCGATAAAAAAATCGATGTCTGAAAATCGGCCGAATCGGTCTTTTTTAAAAAAAGACATATACTTAAAGATTACATATAGATATTTATTATTTTACTAATTATTATTAATTTTTTGTCTTATAAGTTTTATAATAAAGTTACTTTTACGAATTTACAATTTTATATATATATTAATTTCTTATAACTTTGTGTTATTTTATTAATTAAAATGTTATAAATTATTAAAAATATATATTTAATTAATACCGATTCAACCACGGTTCGATCACAATTGAATCATTGAACCGTAAACTAGTACCTTCACCGGTCCAATTTTTAAATCATTGATATGTAAACAAACACATGAGATGAATATTCATTTGAGCATCACATGTTGGATCAGTGTTGTTACTAGGGGTGGAAATAGGTCAGCTGACCTGTCAGAGGCTTGGATTGACCTGATTCATTTATTAAAAAGGACAGGTTTCAGGCATATGGAAAAGTCTGCTGGGCTTGATAGATCGGCCTATTTAATATAATAATATACAATATATTAAATTAATTATATAAATAACTATATATATAATTAAAAATCTAGAATATAATAAAAAAATTTACTATATTAATTATATAAAAAGACATGTTTATAGGCTTGTTATCTTGCATATGCTTATAGGCCTGTTTATAGGTCAATATGTTTTTAAACAGGCTTACAAGCCGGTTATACTTTTACACAAGTCAGGCCAAGTCTTAAAAAAAAACTTATAATAGGTAATAGACTCAAACTCAAACTTAAAAATTAGGAGTCAAGCTAGGCTCAAGCATGCTAAAACCTAGTCTGGTCTGACCTGTTTCTACCAAAGCTGTGACTAAAGGTATTTACTTGTGAAATATTTCATGCACGGGAGGTAAAATTTGTTAGCTCAAGTTATTAATTGAGTTTGATTTCATTTAATTAATTTGATTTAATTTTCCCATATTGTACTGATTGGGGGGACGAAATTGTCAAATTAAATATCATGACATGTAATTGAATACGTAATAAGTGTGTGAATGATATAATTGATGACATAACAAAAATTGACCTAGCTATTTGGGGTGAGAGGTCAAGTAGTTATCAAGGTATAGGAAAGGATTCTTCAAGAAAACCAATAACTGTAATAATATATAATATTCCATGTAGCAATATATAAGCTAGCATACGCAGAGGGCTGGCTCTGTCTGTTACTTTGGCTGCCTCAAGTGCTTTAACACATCTCTTTCAACCCAACCCACTACTTTGCTCGTTCTTCCACTCCCTGATAATATTTTATCCTAATTCCATTTATTAATAAAATCGTCAAACTAATTAATTAATTCGGTAAATCGTAACTATAATCTTTTACATGACATGTACTAATTATTTTATCCTATTCCAAAAGTTGATATTTACACGTACATAACTGATAAAATAATAAAGGATCATCAGTAAAACTCATTCAAACTTTTAAAAGTTAAAAAGCATTTTTTTCGACATTAATTAATTAAATTGCAATGATACTGAATCTATCAACCCCTACATATATATTGACTTAATTATATGATATTTAATATATGGTCTAATTTATTGCAATTTCTACTTGACATGATGGTTGAGTACGTATTAATAATTTTTATAAATATGTAAATAATTGGACAAAGGCAAAAGAATCAGCAAATGATATATAGCAAATATTTCAACGTAGGCTGCTATATATATATTTTTTTATTCATGTGTAACACGCGTGGTGTTAATTTCTAGAATACCAAACTGTAGGAAGGAATATAGGCCGCCGTATATATTTAACTCAAAAATATTTTGTTTTTGCTAAATTTGTTTTCCTTTGAATCGATCTAGAAGATAATTAATTAAGAACATGTGAGTATGTGACCTAAGTATATATTTTGATAAGAATCGCACTAATTCAGATTCCGACTATTAAACAGGTGTCACTTTACATATTATTTTTCAAACTCAGCTACTTGAGAGCAAATAACTCTAGCTAATACTGGTCATGTGGCTTTCTGC
Source organism: Sesbania bispinosa (assembly GCA_026901365.1). Classification (NCBI taxonomy): domain Eukaryota; kingdom Viridiplantae; phylum Streptophyta; class Magnoliopsida; order Fabales; family Fabaceae; genus Sesbania; species Sesbania bispinosa. The sequence goes on from QLOH01000169.1 coordinate 1,434,124, forward strand.
CATATGGTGAATTAATATTTTCTAATTAATTAATTTTTAAAACATTGATTTGGATTATTAAAAATTAATAGAATAGAATGAGATAAAATAAAATAGAAAGTGTATTCATTTACTTTCTATTATTTTTTAACCATTTGAAATTGAATGAAATGAAAAATAATGAAGTGTATTATGCCTCATTTCGTCTAATATTCCATTCATTTGCTTCTCCTTCAATCTAAGGAAAATGAAACAGAACAAGCCTCTCAAGTCTCATATATATGTCTCATCATTAAGTCACCCAAATAATGTAATAGTAACTTTATTTCATTATTGTTCCATTTTATTTTCAAGTCCATTAGATTTATTATATTTTATTCATTTTTACTCTTCATTAAATATATATATATATGACTAATTAATTATTTAAAATAAAATAAAATACAATACAATAAATTATTAAACTATATATTAGCTAGAATCCATTCCCACCACCTCAATTTGGAGGGAAAATTAAAATAGAATAAGTCTTTTCCATGTTTTATCATTAAGTTATCCAAATAACGGACCGGCCTGTTAGTATAATTTATTTTTATTATCATATATTCCATTTTATTTATCACATTTTATTCATGTTTACTCTCTATGAAGTTGGAATATAACCTTAATTAAGTAGTTGTAATATTTGTATTTCTATCGGCATAGCCGGAATTGGCCGGTTTATTTGTTCTTTTTCGATCAAGCAACGTAAGATGCTAAAGGAACAAGAATAAATAGAAGGCAGTATATAGTGTTTCCATTTTTCTTAGAATTAATAAAGGTAAATATCTATCGATAATTAAGCTAATTATTCACACTATCTATCTCTATTTCGAATGGAATAGATTCTACTTTATCTAATAATCCAAAAAGTTATACCATCACCGCCGCCCACTGTGTTACATATATGTATGTTGTATATGCATTAATGCATGTGATGTGTGTGCCTTCAAGCAACCATTTGTGTGCCATTTTCAAAAAACAAAAAAAAGGTTTAAGTGGTAGTTATTCATGTTTAAAATAAACAAGGTCATGATATATCATCACTTTTTTCCCTTTCATTTTTTCAAGTCTTTAATTTGTATGAAAATCTGAGATCTTGAAATGATGGGAAATTAAAAATAAATATTAACCTTGAAGAATTTTACCGTTAATTATAAAAGCAACATAACATAATTAACCTATACATATATGTAATAGTTTTTCTTTACATGTTTATATATAAAAATATATTTGAACCGAAAATAGATTTGTGGGTCTCACGTATTTTCCTTCCATTCTTTCCCATGTTTTACAAATTGAACCGGAAAAATTGATTTATTGATTTAGTATATTTGATTTACATGATTAGAATTGATATTAGAATAATTGTTATAAATCAATGATACACATTTTACGAAACTCACTGAACACATAAATGACTTAAAATCAAATTTGTGAAATTAATTATGCACTATGCGTAACTATGAAATAAAGGGCCCTTAATCCTATGAGATATTGTGTCTGTACTAAAATCAATGCAAATTAGTAAAAAAAAAAAATATCCCATCCTCTGAATGTGTGTATTCTAACAAAAAGAATACAAACTTATTGATATAGGATGAATTGATCATCTAAATTAATTAATTGCTTTACTAATAATGTATATTTATTCAATTCAAATTACTAGATATAATAAAATCAAATTTGAGCAGCATATATATGTTAGAGTTTTGGTAGATCAGTAACAATAACACATAATGCATTTTAAAGGATTTGGAAGTTGGTTATTCGAGCCGGTAAAATGGGTTAATCTGATTTGGTTAAACCCACATTTTTGTTAGGTATGTACACTAAAATTAGAGGTCCAAATTTTTGACATGTTTTACTTTTAGCCCAAAAAATAAATTAGCCCACATTTAATTCGGATTCGGGCTGCTGCATAGCCCGGATGGGCTTTCGGGTTACCCAAATATGTTTTTAAAAATAACTCAGCCTCATCGTCCCTCTTTCACGAGCCTCATCGTCCCACTTACTTCCATATAATATAAAGATTTTTATTCCAAATAAATTTTATAATAGTTAAACCATGTTGTAACTTTTTCTTGGCACAATGGATAGCAAAGCAAGGAAAAACACTGTATAAAAGTTAAAACATGTAAATAATGAATTAATAAACTTAAAAAGTAATAGGTCACAAATTTAAATTTTAAAACAAAAAACTTTTATTAATAATAAAAAGTAAACAAATTAAGTGTTATAGGAAATAAATTACGACACACATTCCCCACATTTCTATCAAATAATTACAATTCTGCAGGTTAATCACTATTGTATATCATAATAAATTTAAATAAAAAGAAAATCCAAAATTCAAAAAGCAATATTTGAGGAAATACTTAGTTGCTTCTAGTGTTCTCCCAAGGCTACAGAGGAAAAGAGTTACGACTTGCGAGAGTGATATGAAAAAGCAACACAATTACTTTAGCTTCAAGGAAAACGAGTCAAATGGGAACTGAATAAATCCACACATACCAGATAGTGAAGCTTCGTTACTTCATATTAACGTGGCTAACTCAGCTGAGAAAACATTAAAAATCTTTGTTTTAATTCACCATGCTCCTAACATATTGTCATTTTTTTTTAAAGTAAAATTCTTTATAATTTTTAAGAGTTTAATCGGGCCAGCCCGCACAAGCCCTCTACTTGCTTAGGGCCAGACCCGTGCTTTTATTTTATAGAACAAAATTTTTGTCAGGTTTTTTAGCTTAGCCTATCCGCACCTGACCAGACCGGGTAACCCGTTTTGACAGTTATATTCATTACACCTCAAAACATCAATTGAGAATCATATTCTTATTTTTATTTCGTCGGTTCTCTTAGGTTAGAGTTTTGGATTCGACTTACACTTTGGGTGGCAGTGGCTGAAGTCTGAAGTCAAACCGTCCAATTTGTTACCTTAACCCATTAAGCAATTTGAACGTTTTACACTCTATTGGATTTAAATAGAGAGATACGGGTTAGAGATAGACAAGAAAGTTAGCGATATAAATTTAGATAAAAATAAACACTTTTTTGGTTTGAGAAAAATAAAAAAATATAAGAGAAATAAATTTAAATAGTTAATTAATTATGTAAAAAAGGATTTATTATTTTTTGAGTTATTAAAATACCCTCATATCTTTTGTATTTTTTGTTTAAGATTTTGGATAAAAAAGACATTTTGACTAGAGTAACCATCCTTCCTCACTTTCTTTTGTCATTAGTTGCGATTTAAATTTCAATGGGACTCAAGAGAAAAGTCACTCAATCCTCTCCCTTTAGTTAAACCAAACAAGGTGGCTAAAGAAACTCTATGCTCTCTCTTTTAACAAATTTGCACAAACAAACAAAGAGTTAATGTTTATATATTTTCAATTTTATAATGTTTAATCTTGATATATTTCTAGTCTATTTTTTATTTAATTTTATATTTTATTTAATGAATTTGTCAATATTAACAAATATATGAGGTTTCAAACTCATTAAATAATATGTCTAACGCATAATTAATTGCAAGAGTGTGAATATTTTTGAGTAAATTATATTCTCCCTTAAGAGAAAATTAAATTACACTATTTTCTCCTTTGATTATTATAAAATATATACTTTCCTCTCAAGAAAGACCCATATGTATTGTGTTTTAGTTTATTTTAATGTAAATAAACATTTTTGTTGTGGTAAATAAATACGATCAAATGTGTCTCTTAATGAAAATTTTCTTTTCTATGTGATTTTTAATATCACCAATAATTGATTTTGAATATTTTATTATTAATTTTAGGACTCTAGAAAACAAAAAGAAATTTTAAATGCTCATTTTATCAACTTTAAAATTCTTCCCGAATTTTTTTTATTTTGCTTTCTAATGCTTATAATTGATAGTAAAAGTTTAAAATTATATACTAATGATGTTAAAAAATAATAAGTCAAGAAAAAAATTCCATAAAAATTTCATTTATCTTAAAATGGACTGAAGTGTAATACATAATAAATATTAATATGTTAGGGTTGAGGTGTGATGTGTCTGTGTGGTGTTAAAAACGAAATTTATCCCCATCCAAATAAGAGATGATGACACTATAATTTGATTTTTTCTTGAGAGAGGAGTGTGGGCTAAAATTATTATTTAATTTTGTGTGTGAGAAAAAGATAAAGAGAAAGGGGATCAAAGTTTATGTTTTCATGTGAAGTGTGAACAAATCCTTTTAATTTGTAGATATGTGTTTTGTAGAGAGAAAGAAGCTAAATATTTTTGCATTTACATACTTTGTATCTATGATTGCAATAACCAACAAAGTCTGACACCGTTGACAGATAGTTAAATTTTTTAAGCATCTTGACAGGGGTTCGATCCTTGGCGGTGTGTATGAAAAAGAATTTTTTAGGAGAGGCAAAGCCCACTTCGGTGATCTCTACGTCTTGAAGGGATTAGTCTCTAGCTATCGGCTAGGGGATACCTTTGGTTCAAACAAAAAAAAATCTATGATTGCAATATTGTAATCAAATATCTCATATATGGTGTTGATTTTTATTAATTGTAATCAGAGTTTATGATATGTTTGAATTTTTAGGCTTTTTAGCTCACTGTGTAATTTTTTATTCAGAAAAAAAAAACTATATTTTTTAGTCTTAACTTTTTATATATCGATTTTTTGATAATAAATCAAAAATAAAAAAATTATTAAAAATTACAATTATCTCAACGTTCAATACATAAATAATATTATATTATAATTTTTAATAAAAAACTTTTAATTTATTATCACATTCAATTCATTATTAGTCCTAGCTGGATTATGTTTTCGGTCATACTAGCTTTTTTTTTTTGGGTCGAGCGGTCATACTAGCTGGATCAAGTAGTGGATACTAACGAACTTAGCCCATAGGCCATGCTCCTTGAGCTAAGGCCTGGTTACCCTAAAACCCAACCCAGTTAGTTTTCCTTGAGTATGGGCTTTACTTCCCCGCTGATATTTTATGTTCCATAATCATCAAGTTGTAAAAAAAAAAAAACAAAAAAGTTTATCAAAAAAAAAAAACGCATCAAATTTTGAGTATTAAACACGATATAATTTATTGTAAAACCTTTCACATTATTTGCATGCTCAATAGAATTGAAAAAAATAAATCAATGGGAGTTATTAGTCTCGTGTGGGCGTGGGTTATAAACAAATTCTTTACCCAGTTTAGTAAATAACAGAAATTTAAGCTTAGTATTATTTCTTGAGTTTATTTAGTACTCAAACTATTTTAAGAATCAAGCAAAACATAATTTTTCTTTTGTGTCGTTTTTTTGACAAATTAAACTTCTAATTCATAGTCAGGGCTACTTCACACACACATATGACATTTCTGAATCTAAAACAAACTCTAAATTTAGATCTTTCAAAACTAATTAATTAAAATAAATTATTTTTTCTTGTGATGAAATAAATTATTAAATTGTTGTAATTTTAATTAAAATTTACATTTCAAGTTTTTTAAAATGTAAAATTTCTTTTTTTTTTTTGGTAAAGAAAATGTAAAATTACTTAAAATCATCTTAATCAATTTTGTTTTTAATATTTTCTTAATTGTTAATAAAGTCAGATCGACCTTTTAATTCTTGTTGAAAGACTACTATTCTTATATAAGATTTTGTTAATTTGGTTCTACCATTAGTCCAATCCTATTCTTATACGCTTTTAGAAAATAATCAAGTCTTTTTATATGATTGAGTATGTCGTATCTTATTTTGATTTTACAGTTAATTTTAGAACTTTCAATTCTAAAAATAAATATAATCAATTATATAATATCCAGGTAATCCTTGTGCTTTAAGGAACATTCAAGATTGGAAAAAATAAAAAATCTTTAGAATAATGATTTTGAAAAAAAAAATTGAATATTGTAATTGCAATATATGAAATTATTGAACAGATAAGATTAATTTACACTAGAATTTGAAAAGAAAAAAATAGAATTTATCAAGTTTGATTAATATTAGTGAATATTTAATATGTAATTAATATTTATAATAATCAATATTTTGATAGCTTTGATATATTTCTCTATTTATAATATTAAAAAGGTGAAATATATGAATTTTAATTAATGTTACTAGCATAAGAAATGTTAACTAATAAGATATAAGATAGATAGAAATAAAGGTGGAGAGAGAGTCAAAACAAAATAATTAAGTAGTTTGTTTTTTCAGAATAAATATTTATTCCTAATAAGTATTCAGCTATAAGCAGTAACTTTCTTTTTATTTATTTTTTAAATATTAACAACTAAAACTACTATTGGAGATCAACAGGTGATTAATTCAAATAACACATGCTTGATTTTCTTTAAATAATGATATAGATTCGAGTTTTATATATGAACAAAATAAACCCATTTGAAAAGCTAATCCCACCAAAATATCATAGATATTCTCAAGTCTAGTAGAATAACTTCCGTGAATGATATTTGTGGTTGAAAAAATTAATATTGTATATCAAATCTCATATATGCAGAAGTGCTTTTGTTTAAGTGTTTTCTTAAAAAAAGAAGAACACTTATTTTCTTTTAAAAACAAATTAAAATATAAAAATTATTTTGAAAAGCTACTTCTTATAAAATGTTGTATAAATATTTTTTTTAAAATAAAAAATATTCTCTAATTATATTCAAATAAAGTAATTTTAATTTATTTAAAAACTCCAAAATATACATTATTTGATTGCACAATTTTAAAATCATTTTTCGAAGCTTCAACAAGCCATAAAATTTGTGGCAACTCACAAATAATCACTTGTTTTACTTGCACAAATTACCGATTTTCTCTCACCAAAGATTAGTTTTCTGCTTCCTTGGCTGCTACTGCTAGATCTGCCGACGTAAATTTGATAAAGTAATTGAAATCGAGTACAGCGATTTGTTCTCTGCTTTTGAAAACAGAACAGAACAAAACATGGGAGACTTAGTAAAAATCTGGATAACTCTATCAAATTGGACATTGACTTTCCACCGTCCAACCTTTGAAAACTACAGGGTCAACTATTTTTTAGTTTCATTCAAAAAAAATTGGGGTGGTTAGTTTTTTACTCCAATAATCCTATTATACACGAGTAGGGGTGTTGAAGACTCAATTCGATCCTTTGATCCGTCCCAACCTGTCCTACTCGAGACGGGTCTATTCCTGTCTTACAAGAAAGAATAAAATTAAATCGGGTCTCATTTTTTGACCCGACATCGGGTTGAGGACGGGTTCGGGTTAACCTTCAGGTTACCCGACCCGTCCTTTATATATAAATATAATATTTATTACTTATGATTTTCTATTATGTAAAGTTCTAACCTTATTTTTTTCATTTTAGATGAGGTTTTTTAGTCTAAGTTTTCTCTATTTACTTTTAAAAATACATTTTACACATAAAATTATATAGTGATGTAATGTTATTATTGGTTTAGTAATGTCCCAAACTTTAAAAAAGTAAAAAATATTGCATACATTAAGAGATATTTTATTGTATGCAATATATTTATTAATTGTATGAACTATTTTCTTTTGAACATTGTTATATGATCATTTCATAATTATATTTAACTTATATATCGAGCCAACCCGGTCCTGTCTTACTCAGACTCGGTCTTACTTAGACCCGCATATCATCGGATCTCTTCAGATCTATAGACGGGTTCGTGTCCGTAAAATTGGCCCGATCAAAAAATAAGATCGGATTAGGGACAGATAAAACACATGAACACCCATGTACACGAGAAATAAAAAGAAAGTCACAAAAGTTTAAATTAACCAATCATAACTTCAGTCAAAATTACATAGGAAACAACTGATATGGGTGGTTATGATTGTGAACATTATTGATTTGTGTATTGTCTTTTGGGTTTTATTGAGAAAACAAAGTATTAAAAAACATGATAGTCAATATTTTAATTTTGTATACCTTAATTGAGCACTAATTAGCTGTGTAGTACGTGTTTAATCAGTCAACGGAAATGAATTTACTTCGGAAGAGGAGTTGAATTTACAATGTGATATGTGTTATCTAGCTATACAGCATTTCATTTATTATTAGAAAAAGAAGGACAAAATTTTGCTATAAAAAATTAAAGATTTTTTGACTCATTTGACAACGTAGATTGTGATTGTGTGAAGAACTTTCGCATTTAATCCCACAAAACACATTCTTAAGGAGATGTGAGAAGTCTTAATTATGACTAAGTCCCAAATAAGATTATCCCTAATAATAGGTGATACCTATGATAAAAAAAATTGACCTTAAAACAATGTGTACTTTCTCTTGAGCTTAATAAGACTTTGCTTGATAATCTATTGAGAGTTTTTTTATAAGCAAAATATTCATTAAAATGGAGTCCGGGTACTCCAACCCGTTATAGGAAACAAATTACATATCAAAACTAAGAAAAAAAAAAACGAAAAAACTCTAACTCCACAAAACTCTATTGAGCCTTTATTTGATTTCCCCCTCAACAATGAAAAATTAATTTTGTTGGAAGTGAAAATAAATTAATTTCATTAAATATTTATATAATTTTATTTTCAATAATTAATTTTAAAATCTGAGTAATTCATTTTTCCATTCAGCTGCTCTGTGAATATATGGGTATAATTATCATCCGAACAATTCCACACAATTTTAGAGATTTCTTACAGCAAGGTTAAGCTAGTTTCCTAATCTCGGTTAGTTTAGGTAGAAACATCTGTGGTTTTTATTGAAAAAAATATTTCAAATCACAATTATGTTTTATTCAAGTTTAACTATTGATCATTTTTCATTTCTATAAGTATTTAAAATTATGAGTCATTGCGGAGTGCAGAAACTTATCTTCATTACATAGTTTAGATTGAAAATAAAAAATAAAAAGAGAGAGAGAAATTGGTAGATGGGAGATTTGAAGTACATTATAATGAAATACAAATTCCTAAAGAATGAAGATTTCACCGACTTTAAAGCATTAAAATTAGAGGTGTCAAAATGAGTCAACCGGGCACGGGTTAGGCTAAAAGTGAGCCGAGCCGGGTTAACTCACTTTTCTCGTGAGCTAAAAAAATACCAACCCGGCTCGACCCACCGCGGGTTGGTGGGTTAAGCGAGCTTGTTCGCTTAACTCAAAAAATTATAAAAAAAATAATAAAGGTAAAAAAATTTAAAAAAAAATTATAAAAATACTTAAAAATATAAAAAATAAATAAAAATTTAAAAGTGAGTCAATCCACCTCAACCGACTCGAACTCACTTTGGCTCCCGAGTTAAGTGGATTGACTCACTTTTGAGTTTTGACTCGTGAAAATGTGAGTCTATATTTTACCAACACAACCCACCGGTGAGCCGAATTGAGTCGGATTGATTCACCGAGCTCAACCCAAATTGACACCTCTAATTATAATCCAAACAGTACACTAATTAAGATGAAGGATCATCTATTTTTATTCATCTCAATAATTCAACTGAAAGGAAATTGCAGTTTCCCTAACTATATGCATCCCAACTAACTAAAGCGACGTATTATGGCTCCAAGAAAGTCTTCAATCATATTAAGGGTCGCAATTTGGTATCCTCCCGTTAGAAAGGGTTTTGGTACCTTCTTGTCATTTTTTTTATTGAATAGGCTCAAATTACGTAGGATCAAGTCGTGTACTCTGTCCTAAATTATTTCGAAGACATAAAATAGATTTTAAATGAGACGCATGTGTATTGCAAATGAGAATGTGAAAAAATAGGGGAATACAATAAAAAATACATGATAATAGTTATAGGGGTCAAAAAGTCTTTTCAAAAATTAAAAATACAAATTCTAATATTTAAATATTGTCCTATAAGTATAAAAATACTAAGATCATTTAAGAAAGTGGAGAGAAATTAATTAAATGATCAAAGAAGGTACCAAAACCCTCTCTCACGAGAGGATACCCTAGAATTTCCCCGGTATTAATGATTATGATATTTGTTTAATTGGGTGACATGAAATATCATCATACACACCCGCACATGTATGGGTATTTTTTAATGACTCAAAATATTTTTTTATTCGACAGGTAAAATGATTAGGAAAAATATGTTTTTTCATTCTTATTGTTTCAGTCTTTTATTTAATTTTAGTCTTTATCTTTATACTTTAAATCATGTGCTTTTTGTTTTTAGATTTTCTAAATCCCTAAACAATGGTCCCTATTATTAGTGAAATTTGTTAACATAATGAGTTGACTAACAAAAGTTATATGTCAAACTAATTAATCATTTTTTTAATTAATTTTTAGTAATTAAAATAACCCTAATTACTAAATTATAACTTCCACCTCAGTAATTTTACCCGATAAAAAAAATCTAATTTAGTAATTTGGGTTATTTTAATAATTACAAAATTAATGAAAAATGATTTAAATTAGTAATTTGGGTTATTATTTAGACTGACATGTAACTTCTGTTAGCCACTTCATCAAGTTAACATGTCACATTAAGGGCAAGGTACCACGGATTGAGGGTTTAAAAAATTGAGGGATAAAAAATAAAAAATTTAAAGTACATAGACCAATATCAAAATTAATCGAAACTATAAGCACGAAAAACATAATTCTCCCTAAAAGATATTACTAATAGCTTGAAGTACGTACAAGTGTTAAAAGGAGGAGATCAATGAGAAAATGACCCATAAATGCTAATTAACTATTATAATGATTTATTTGAAAGCCAAATTTTAAATTGGAACATGTTTATTCCTTTCAAGTAAGACATCGGGCCGAGTCTCACGTATTGAAAAAAAAATATTGAGGGAATTAGTTGATGATGTGAATATTTTTACTCGAATAGAATTGTTTTTTTATAAAAAAAAAAATACATGTAATTCACACTAAAATAAAATTACAATAATCTAAATAAATTATTCCAATTAGTTTTAAAAGATCTTGTTTTAAAATTCACTTTAAATCTAAATATATATATATACAAGGTTAATCTTAATGCTTAAAGGATTTGATAAAGTTCCTTCTATTTGAATTAACAGGTGTTTATATGTATCAAGTAAAAGAATGAGATAATTTTTTTTAATGAGAATCCCTCGTAGCATAGATATGGATTTAATTCTAAGGTGGGGCGATGGTTAAGTAAAGCTTTTCCAAGCGTGGTGATTTTAGTATTTAAACCACTTTAGAGGTAAAGTCCATATAGGGTTACAATCTAGTTCCACACAATACGATTTGAAAAAATAATGAGAGACTAAAATCGTTAATTTCAATCATATAATCATAAATGAATGATTAAAATTATTTTACTTGAAATTAATTCTGACCTTTATTGTAATTAAATGGCCATAAACACATTTGTGCATGTTTTTAAATTGATCATAAACTTGCTAATTCATTGTAAATAAATGGTCATAAACTCGCTTTAAACATGTTTTTAAATGCTCGGAATCTTCTACAATTTGTAAGAGTGACTTATTTTAAATGGTCATAAACTCGTTTTAAACAAGTTTATAAACTAACTTATTAAATTAAAAGTTTTCGGTAAAAGTAACTAATAACTTAGGGACTCGGATCCTTTGCAACCTCTCAAGTCTTTGCAGGAAACTTTAACTACAGAACAACTATAAAATCACTAGGTAAAAAAATCCATAGCTAATCTGTAGCTAATGCTTGTTGCAAAGGTCACTTACACATAACTTAAGTGATAAATGTAAAATGACATAAAAGACATAAAAAGAAATATAATAGGAGAGTATTGTGAGGGATAAAAATGGAAAAATAAGGTAGAAACTATAAGTTCCTAAAATAAATTAAACCACATGTCTTACCAAATACTTTTATGTTGGTCAAATTAACTTATAAGCTAATCAAATAAGTAAGTAGCTACCTTACTGGTCTTACGAAACACACTCGATTAGGTAAATCAACCACTATTTGATAAAGTTTAATTTTATTAATTACATCAGTAATTCTTTTTTATTCAATGTTATTTTTATATTTATTAAATATGATAAATAAACACTTAATTTACTATAATTTCAATGCCTCATAGTGTTGAAGTTAATATATATGTGTGTCTGAAATAATAATAAATCTATCTTGATAACAGCGAGACTCCAAATAAAATCAAATGTAACTTAATATTAAAAATTAAAAATAAACGTGATATTATTTTCAAAGTAATTGATATTATTTAAAACAAACGTGATGTGTGATGTGTGACGTGTGACGTGAAGGTAACTTAACTTTTGTATATTTTTTATTATTTAAGATGTTAATTGTTTTTTTTAAATATATTATTTATCTCTTTATTTTATTTATTAATGATTTCACTTATTATTTATTTTATCTAATTTCATCTATACTATAACTGTTTCTCTAATACATGTGTCATATTTTTTCACTTACATTTTTTTTTGTTTTTTATTCCCACTTCAGTAAAGTGATTTTTTTGGACCATGTGTATCCTCCATGAGAGATGACTATGCTCCTACCAGTTTTTTTATCACACATTCAATTTCTCTTTTTACTATTCTTATTTTAAAATATCTTCTCTCTTATTCGCTCCAATATGTTTCATTACAAAAATAATTTTTTTTATAAATACACCATGAGTATCATTCATGAGGGCAATTGTGCTATTGTCGACTGTTTTTGTTTTTCCCCGTTTTGTTATCACACTTTTAATTTTTTTTTTAACTTTTCTCAACAACACACCTATTTATTTCTCATTCTCTTTCTTAACTTTTTTATATTTTTTATTATTTAAGATGTTAATTGTTTTTTTTTCTTTTTTTAAATATATCATTTATCTCTCTATTTTATTTTATTTATTAATGATTCCACTTATTATCTATTTTATCTAATTTAATCTATACTAAAATTGTTTCTCCAATACATGACTAAAATATCGCCTGTTTCTACCCAAGATCCCAGGATCACAATTCCATTTTTGTCTAAATTTCGACCTTTTATCAATATACTCTTTCTTCTACACATTTATCGCTACCCCATAACATAAATGGAGAATAGCTAATAGTTAGGACTCATAACAAAAATCCATAAATCCATTCATGGGGCGCTGATTAGATTAAAAAACAATCATTTGATTTTCTTACTCTCCCTTAGCAGCCAGCGGGAAAGGAGTCTATCTATCTGCCTAGCTTTGGTAGATTTCCATACCATCAGTAGAATTTGTAAGACCACGACTGATCCAGAAAGGAATGAATGGAAAAAGCAGCATGTCGTATCAATGGCGAATTCTAAAAATATTTCATTCTTATTGAAATCGGCCCATATTTTTGTTTGAATTCGTGTCTTGAAATAAAAAAAAATTCCGTTGGGTTGAATTAATAAAGGGATAGAGCCTCGAAGATTTTTCGTTGCCGTGGGAAAAAGTAGGTTCATTCAATTCGAACTAAAACATATTAAATATTTTTAATTTTTATCATATTATTTAGGGCCCTCTTATCTCTTCCTTCTTCGAGCTCAGGTTATGGAAGAAGGGACCGAGAAGAAAGTATCAGCAACAACTGGATTTATTACGGGGTCGGGTGATTTCTTGGTCCTCCGCCGGTACTTGTGGATTCAAGGGTACACGAAGAGGTTCAGTCTCCAGGGAATTTTTATTCTTATGATCTCGTGATCTCGTTGGCAATCATAAAAAGACAATTCCCTTTGAATATAGCTATTTGTGCAACTATTTCACGATTAAGAAGCAATTGCCTCTTGTACAGATTATACATTAATTTACTATAAATATAGTATATATTTTTTTTCTTCTCGTTAATTACTGCATTTATTCGACTGATCCACAAACCTCGAAAATCTCTTTTTTTCCTATTTCTATCTCGATAAGCCGAAACCAAACCTTTTATTTTTTGTTGCATAATAGTTCGAGTAAGTCTTGAATGAGCTCCGCGAAAGCTTGATGTAAATAAACGAATTTTTGTCCTCCGTAAAATTGTTAATTCCATCCATAGACCTTTTACATCAAAATTCAAATAATTTCGCGGATTGGTATGAATTTTTGACAAATGCAACTTTTTCTGTGAGTATAGCTTTTGGGGGAACCGCTTTATTGGGTCGAATGCCTTCCGCTGTGGGTTATCAACCTACCCTTAGTACCGAAATGGGTTCTTTACAAGAAAGAATTACTTCCACCAAAGAAGGGTCCATAACTTCTATTCAAGTAGTTTATGTACCTGCAGACGATTTGACCGATCCTGCTCCTGCAATCTCTTATGATAATCATCCACGTCTGAAAACGTATTTTAATGCCCAAAAGTTGGATAGGATGGCCTTTGCGTAAAGATTATATTGCCCCCAATTTTTATGAAATACAAGATGCTCACTAAATTCTAAAAATAAGAAAGTAATCTACACTTCTAAAAACCCAGATATTCAAGGAATATCTGTAATTCTAGATTAGACAAAATAATTGAGGTCTTATTCATATATATGGATGGGATAAATAACAAAATTCATAAATAAGAGTAGGGATTCAAAAATATGAAGTACGATAGGGGTTCATTGACGGATTTTTCAAGAATTTTAAAGAAAAAACTTTTTTTTTCATTTTTGAATTGCGTATAATCGGCGATTTGACAGCAAAAGCAATAAGAAATCCCATATAGAATATTATTTCCAGCGCTACGGGATACGATTGATTAGTTAATGTTTCAAATTTTAATGTTGGGCTTTTGCACATTTTCGTTAATCCATAAACAGGATTTATATAGACACATAGACCCATGGATCCATACATCTCCTGCCCTCTAAAAGAAATAGAACTTGAAAGGGAATTATTTTGATTCAACCATCTCCTCTTTTACTTGTCTATTTTCAATTTCTATTTTGATTGGCCCTCGAGTGCAAAGGCAGAAGGGAGCTTGACTGCAAGACCTACCCGTCGAGCAGGGACGAAAGTCGGCCTTAGTGATCCGACGGTGCCGAGTGGAAGAAGTATATTTAGAACTAGAGAATTTTCGTCAACAGGACTTCCTATACCCACTTGTTTTTCGGCAACATGTTAACTAATCGATTACGATAAATTGGATCGGATTTTGCAGTTTTTTTTTTGCAGTACCTAAAATCCAGAAAAAGCTTTCAAAGATTAAAAAAAGGTCCGGAATAGTTCGAGTAAGTCTTGAATAAGCTCCGCTGGTGTGCTAGTTATCGTGCCCACGGTAAACGCTGGGTAGCCAAGTGCGAAGCAGATAACTGATGATGAAAAATTCTCATGTTCGGTTCTTTCGGAGGATGGATCTAGAAGAATTCACCTTTCCCAATAACAAAAAAACCTGACTTAAATGATCCTGTATTAAGAGCTAAATTGGCTAAGGGAATGGGTCATAATTATTATGGAGAACCCGCATGGACTGGAAATATACAATTGAAAATAATGGATTTATCAATCAATTATTACAGACGAACAAAAATAAAAATAGAGTGACATAGTTAAGAAATCAATTCATCATCTGTGACATCTCTCCATCTACTTTTCTTGCGTATTCTTGATAAACCAACGTTTATATATAGATGTAGGAAGATCTGTTTGGAAACGCAAACCTCTCTTTTTCTTTTCTATTGCAATTTCAGAATCTGCCGTTATTAAAAAATAGGCGTAAGAAATACGAGCATATATGATATTATCATAACATAATCAGGGTGTTAAGATGTTTCATCGGGGAAACCGCTTTTGAAATTCAGAAAAGGGGCTCATTTTATTTTTGGGTTTTGTTTTGACAGATACATCTCGACAACCGGACTATTCGTTGAAGATAAAAGTACATCAAACCCATATGAAGTTTTACCATGAGCAGATTGTATCCAGTGGGCAAATATAGGTTCGATCAAGATTTGTTTCTCTGGAGTACCAAAAGCAAGCATGACATCATTATGGACATAAAGTCCCAAAGTATGTCAGAGACAAAATGTAAGACTGGCGCCAACAGTTCATCACGAAAGAAAGGACTCGCTGAAATGTGTCAGATTTTTTCACTTACATTTTTTTTTAGTATTTTATTCTCACTTCAGTAAAGTGATTTTTTTTTACCGCGTGTATCCTCCATGAGAGATGGTTCTGCTCCTACCGTTTTCTTTTTCTTTTTTCTGCTTTTTTTTTGCTTTTATCACACATTCAATTTCTTTTTTTACTATTCTTATATTAAAATATTTTCTCTCATTATTCGACCCAATATGTTTCATTACAAAAGTATTTTTTAATAAATATATACCACGAGTATCCTTACGAGGGCAGTTCTGCTCTTACCAACCGTTTTTGTTTTTCCCCGTTTTGTTATCACACTTTAATTTTTTTTTACTTTTCTCAACAACACACCTATTTCTTTCTCATTCTCTTTCTTACCTTTGTTATATTTTTTATTATTTAAGATGTTAATTGTTTTATTTTTTTTAAATATATCATTTATCTCTCTATTTTTTCATTAATGATTCCATTTATTATCTATTTTATCTAATTTAATCTATACTAAAATTGTTTCTCTAATACATGTGTCATATTTTTTCACTTACATTTTTTTAGTTTTTTATTCTCACCTCAGTAAAGTGATTTTTTTACCACGTGCATCCTCTATGAGAGATGGTTCTGCTCCCACCGTTTTTTTTTATATCACACATTCAATTTCTTTTTTACTGTTCTTGTATTAAAATATCTTCTCTCATTATTCTCTCCAATATGTTTCATTACAAAAGTAATTTTTTTTTATAAATATACCATTAGTATCCTTCACGATGATGGTTTTGCTATTACAGACTGTTTTCATTTTTCCCCTTTGTTATCACACTTTAATTTTTCTTCTTTTATTATTATATTAATCCAGTTTCATCAATTATTCATTTATATATGTGTTTTATTACATAAAAACACATATTAAAAAATATAATAAATGTGTTAATTTATATTAAATTTAAAGTGTTTTTTTAAATATATCTTTTATCTCTCTGTTTTATTCATTTATGTTTTTACTTATTATCGCTCTTATCTATTCTATTTAAGATTTAATTGATATACATTGTCAATGTAAATAAGTTTTACACATACATCAAATGGTGTGCCACCACATCATTTAATGAATGTGACACCTCATATATTATTAAATTCAACAAATGATGTGGCAACACATCATTTGACGTCTGTGTAAAATTTATTTACGCTAAGCGTGTATATATATTAAACTCTTATATTCAACTATTTGCTTTTTATTTTAAAATTGTTCCCTTAGTAGATGTGTCACATTTTCTCAATTGAGTTTTTTTTTTACTTTTTTATTCTCACTTGAGTAAAGTGAGATAAACCACGTGTATCTTCCATGATAGATAGACATGTTCCTGCCGTTTTTTTCTTTTTTATCATACATTCATTTTCTTTTTTAGTATTATTATATAATAGTATTTTCTCTCATTATTCGTTCCTATTAATACGTTTCATTATAAGAGTGGTTTTTTAGGGACTATGAGTATCCTCCACGGGGACAATTGTGCTCTTACCGTTTTTTTTTTTCATTTTTATCACACTTTAATTTTCTTTTTTATTATTATATTAAAATAATTTCTCTAATTATTTATTCATATTTATTTGTTTCATTACATAAAACCACAAATTAAAAACATAAGAATTGTGTTAATTTCATTAAATATAAAATATTTTTTCCAATATATCATTTATCTCTCTATTTTATTCATTAATATTTTCACTTATTATCTTTATTATCTATTTTTTTTATCTATCTACTCTCTATCTTAAAATTGTTCCTCCAATACACGTGTCAAACTTTTTCACTTGTGTTTTTTTAGTTTTTTTATTTTCATTTCAGTAAAGTGTTTTTTTTTAAACTACGGGTATCCTCCACAAGAGGTAGTCCTACTTAGTATCTTTTTTTATCACACTTTAATTTTTTTTTTTATAATTATATTAAATATTAAAATATGACTTCTCATTATATGTTCCTATTAATTTATTTCATTACAAGAGGTAGTTGTGCTTTTACTAACCATTTTCTTTTTTGTCACACTTTTTTTTCACTTGTGTATTTTTTAGTTTTTTTATTCCCACTTCAATTAAGTGAATTTTTTTATGAACTACGGGTATTCTCCACGGGAGGTATTCCTGTTCCTGCCACTATCCTTTTTTAACACACTTTCATTTTTTTAATAATTATATTAAAATATTTTCTCTTATTATCTGTTCTTATTATTATGTTTCATTACAAAAGTGATTTTTTTATAAATTAACCACAAGTATCCTCCACAATGACCGTTGTGCTCTTACCAACTGTTTTCTTTTTCCCCTTTTTATTACACTTTAATTTTTCTTCTTTTATTATTATATTAAAACAGTTTCTCTTATTGTTCATTCAAATTTATTTTTTTATTACATAAAAATACATATTAAAAAATATAATAAAAGTGTTGATTTGAGTTAAATTTAAAGTGTTTTTTTCATTATATCATTTATCTCTCTATTTTATACATTCATGTTTTCACTTATTATCTATCTTATTTATTCTATTTATCTACTTACTCTTTATCTTAAAATTGTCCACTTAGTAGACGTGTCACGTTTCTCAATTGTGTTATTTTAGTTTTTTATTCTTACTTCAGTATAGTGATTTTTTTATGAACCACATGTATCAGGGTAAGGATTTTCTCCAGTTTCATTTTAATAGGATGAAATCTGGTTCATTAAAATTTAGTTTTTGTAAAATAAAATATTTATAAAATTAGACATTAACAGTGAAAGATCAAACTGGACTCTCTGCAGTTTTTTTTCAACTGCAGGGGATCCGCATCAATGTTTCATCAATGATAGACAGTCTCGTTCCTACCATTTTTTTTTATCACATATTTGTTTTCTTTTTTAGTATTATCATCCAATAGAATTTTCTCTCATTTACGTTCCTATTAATATGTTGCATTTCAAGAGTGATTGTTTTCATGAACCACGAGTAATTTGAACTCTGCTTATATATATATATTAAATTTATAATTATATTAATGATGTATTGGTTACTATTTTCTATAAATATGATAACAATATACTCTTCACATTCTACTAATTGATTTAGATGATTATAAAATAAGTTAATTTTATTATAAATATTTATTTAATAATATATATAAAAATAAATATCACCCACAACTCAACGTCGGTCATGCGAATGCACGGGTATCGTGTTACTTTCAATTAAAAACTTTTTATCTTAGCATTCAATTGATGATGTCTGAGTTCGCTAGCTTTGGCACGTACAGATTCAACACATTACATTTGAAATATATAGGTTCCTCCAAAGCCAGCATCTATGGGATTACACTGTTAACATTGCAATTTGCATTCCAAGAAATATAATGGGATTCAAGTGTCAGCAATGTGGCTGAAATAGCTGCAGGGCAATTTAGCCACATCTATATGTTAATTTTTGAGTAAATTATCACTTTCGATCCCGATTTTTATAGCGTATTATAATTTCGTCTCTGATTTTTCTAAAATAACACTTTAGTCTTTAATTAGTCCCTAAATCAGGGACTGAAGTGCATGTTTTTTAATAAAATTTAGGGACTAAAGTGCATTTTTTAATAAAGCCAGTGACTAAAGTGCTATTTTAGAAAAATCAGGGACGAAACTGTGAGACGCTGTAAAAGTCAGTGGCAAAGGTGATAGTTTAGTTGTTAATTTTTTAGATTTTATTCACCAACAATTGTTACCATAACTTTGAAAGTAAAATTGAAAGCTTTTAGCGGGAAAAGTTTTACCGGGAAATTGAAACCAATATGATTTGGTTAAATCGATTAAAATTCAATCCGCGCGTGAACACTTTTACATATGTGTATATACACTCTCCTCCATTTCTCCTTTTTCATTTCTATAGTTTTATTTGTTTAGATCCCTGTACGTTCCTGAACTCAACCAGCCATTTCTATACATCTCTTTTTCTCTCGTGCATTTGATTTAATCTGAAAGATAGCTTCTCACACCTCATTCACATAATGGTAGGTTTACTTGTTCTGTATTTTTATTCTGAACTATATCACGAGTTCATTCTTTTTTCTTTGTAAATATTTTTTCCCCTTTCTTATGATCTTTGTCGATGTGCCATGGTGAATTCCTTTCGTTGACATTTTTCATCTTTCTAAATTCTCAATATATTGTTTTATATTATTAAGTCGTTTATAATATTCTTTCATGCTACTTATATGTTTAATTCATATTGGGTAGTTGGTTCGTTGGCCTCCTCCTTCTTTGAACCAAATGACCCTTAATGTAGATGGAAGTTCATATGGAAATCCCGGCAGGGCAGGATTTGGAGGTCTTATCAGGGATCACGAAGGCAATTGGATAATAGGTTTTAGTGGACATATTAGTTTCGTTGACAGTTTAGAAGTTGAACTATTAGCCATATTGTATGGGTTAACAATGGCTTGGGACATTGGTGCCAGAGATGTTAGCTGTAGATCAGATTGCACGGAAGCATTATCCTTGATCCAAGGTTATCTCAACTCCATAAATATGCTAGAATTATTGGTAATATCAAAGATTTGATTTCTAGAGATTGGTCGATTTCATTCGCCCACACTTATAAGGAAGGCAACCAATGTGCAGACTTTTTGGCAAAATTGGGTGCAAATGCCATGGATGATACAATGTATTTCTTAGAGCCTCCAATTTGTCTATCTTCCCAACTCTTAGCTGATGCTAAGGGAACTCTCTATACAAGAGTGTAATTATTTATTTTTTTTCTCCTCACATGTACCGTTTTTTTCTCCTTATATATACAAAATGGAACAAATTATAGAAGTGACATTGTTTGACTTGTAACGTGTACCTATCATGGTCTATTAAAAAATAACATGGATAGTTTTTTATTCAAATTTTCAAATTTGAATTCAATTTGTAATATATAAAGATAAAGATACTAGTTAGTATGACTCAATTTGCGCAAAATTTGAATATATATCTCTTATATTATTATGATCAAACTTTTAAATTAACTAATAACATGTAAATTTTTTATTACAATATTCAAAATTTTAAAAAATATCTGCATATAAAAATAAATAATGAATATATAAAGATTAATATAAGTTTATTTTTTTCATTTGAATTCTAATGAATTGAACGTACGTAATTTTAAAGTATTTTAACGTAAATCCAAATGTGCTATAAATAGGTGTGGCGGGGCTTAACATACAATGGTACATATAAAAAAAAGGGGGAAATCCTATTTATCTTATCAATTTCTAACATAAATTGTCTTCAGGATAAAAATTGCAAAAAATATAAGATAAACCCAATATAATAGACTTGTTTTTCTTATCTTATTGTCGTAATAAACACTGCAAATAGAATATTATATGATACTATTATCATTTATAAATGGGCCTTTAAAATCAAAGTAATTGGATGATCTAATATAAGAAAACCAAATTTTCCCTTCAAAATCGATTGAAATTCAATCCGTGACGAACACTTTTTTTTTTTCTTTAATTGTCGAGACGAACAGTACTTATATTTCCTCTTCTCCTTTTTCTTCACTGTCATCATTTTCTTTGTAACAATTTTTGACCCAAATTGCCTTAAGGATAAAAATTACAAAAAAAAAATATATAAGATAGCCCAATATGATAGAATTATTTTATAAATCAAGTTTAAAATCAAAGTAATTGGATGATCTAATAGAAAACCAATATGATTTGATTAAATCGATTAAAATTCAATTCGTGAACACTTATATATATCCTCTTCTCCAGTTCTCCTTTTTTACTGCTATCGTTTTCTTTGTTTAGATCCTTATACGTTTCTAAACTCGACCAACTGCCATCTCTGTACATTTCTTTTTCTCCCGTGAAATTTTTATTGGAAAAAGAGTATATAAACACTTTTAACTTTTATCCTTTTACAAATAAGTATTATGAACTTTTATTTTGTCCCAATTAATTCTTAAACTTTCATCATTGTTGTAATATGTCATTTTTTTACAGCTTGTTGCAATATGTCATTTCATTAGCATGGAGTTAAAAATTAACAAATATAATTTCAACCCTTCAAAATTGTATTTAACATATTAAAATGATAAAAATAAAATTTCAAAAATTAAAAAATAGAAAAAAAAAACTCTAAATTAAAAGAACACATTGTCATATTTCGATCACTTTTAAAATTTTAAATATGCTTGAAATTTGACATAATTCAAGAATAAAAAAATGTAAATTTTACTCTTTTATGTCTTTTTTAATATTTGAAACAAAATCTTGAAAGATTGAGATTGATTATGGTAATTATTTAACTTTATATTAATGAATGAACCTATTCTAATAATGATAAGAGTTTGAGAGTTAATTAGGACACATTAAAAGTTCATGGTGCCTATTTACAAAAGGACATAAGTTCAAGGTGGTTTTATACTCTTTTTATAAATCTCTGTTTGGTTTACAGTTAAGTGAAATTGATTCTAGAAATGAATGATTGAGATGGATGATGCACGTTTTATGAAGTACGTTGGACGGAAGTGATTTAAAATCAATTATGTAAAACCATAATTTTGTTTGATTAGAATTTAAAACAAACGGCTTAAACTTCTCACACCTCATTCACATACATAATTGTAAGTGCAAAGTACTTGTTTTTATTTTTATTTTAAATTATATGACAAGTTCATTCTTTTTCTTTGTAAATAATTTTTTCCCCCTTCTTATGATTTTGTCGATGTGCCCATTTTTTTCTATATGCTTTGGTCTATATAAAAGATTTTACCTTATTATTTATGTTCGATTATACTTTGACTGCAGTGTTACAAAGTTGTATAATTTGTTTACCTCGTACCCAATTTTGAGTCATGTGGATAGCTGTCGAAACCGGGGTTACGACGGGTCGGCGAAACATATTGGAAAAATTGAGTTTTAATGGAGTCGCCACCAAAGTTTATTTTAAGGGAAAACATTTGGAAAACCCTTTAAAAAAGAAAAATGGTCTTCAAGACCAGATTTGGGTTCAGGAGCCATTTATGTGTAGGGAAGGTATTAGCACCCTACAACATCCATTTTAAAAAACGGTTACCTCTAATTAATTGTGCAAAACTTGTTAACTTTGAAAATATTCATTTTACCCCTTTTTTTATGAAAATGAAAATTATTTTTGTTGCTTTTTTTATATTTTTTTTGTATTTTTTTTATAAATAACCTAAGTTAAAAAAGAAATGAATTTGGATTAAAAGAGGAAAAAATATTTTTTGTTTATTTTGGCTTGACGGGATTGGTCTCCGCTCCTACATATCCCCAGGTGCAATGGAGAAATCAAAACTACATAGTTCTGAAAACGTGTTGTAAAAAAGATTGATTTTGTTTTTTTTTAAGAAATTGATTTTAATTTTTGAAAATAAAGGAAATGAGGAAATTGTTTTTGGAAGTGTTTTTAATTCAAAGAAAAAAAGAAATTGATTTTTTAGCAGAGTTGATGCTAGCAAATGGCTATACAATGAACCCTTGAAATTGTTTAGATGACATTATTGATAGAAATGCTATTCAATAAACGTCATTTATTTTGAGAAGAAAATATTTTTGAGAAAAGATTTAAAATTCTGCATTATTGAGTTAGCAAATGGCTATACTCAATATTTTTCCTTTTTTACGTTATTGATAGAAATGCTATTCAATTAACGTAATTTTTTGAAAAGAATCATTTTTTTGAAAATAAATTTGAAATTTCACGCATTATTGAAATTCCTTTGCAGGAAACTTTAGCTACAGAACAACTATAAAATCACTAGGTAAAAAAATCCATAGCTAATCCCTAGCTAATATGTAGCTAATGCTTGTTGCAGAGCTCAATTACACATAACTTAAATGGTAAATGTAAAATGACATAAAAAACATAAAAAGAAATATAATAGGAGAGTATTGTGAGGGATAAAATGGAAAAATAAGGTAGAAACTATAAGTTCCTAAAATAAATTAAACCACATGTCTTACCAAATACTTTTATGTTGGTCAAATTAGCTTATAAGCTAATCAAATAAGTAAGTAGTTACCTTACTGGTCTTACGAAACACACTCGATTAGGTAAATCAGCCACTATTTGATAAAGTTTAATTTTATTAATTACATCAGTAATTCTTTTTTATTCAATGTTAATTTTATATTTATTAAATATGATAAATAAACACTTAATTTACTATAATTTCAATGCCTCATAGTGTTGAAGTTAATATATATGTGTGTCTGAAATAATAATACATCTATCTTGATAACAGCGAGACTACAAATAAAATCAAATGTAACTTAATATTAAAAATTAAAAATAAACGTGATATTATTTTCAAAGTAATTGATATTATTTAAAACAAACGTGACGTGTGACGTGAAGGTAACTTAACTTTTGTATATTTTTTATTATTTAAGATGTTAATTGTTTTTTTTAAATATATCATTTATCTCTTGATTTTATTTATTAATGATTCCACTTATTATTTATTTTATCTAATTTCATTTATACTATAATTGTTTCTCTAATACATGTGTCATATTTTTTCACTTACATTTTTTTTAATTTTTTATTCCCACTTCAGTAAAGTGATTTTTTTTGGACCATGTGTATCCTCCATGAGAGATGACTATGCTCCTACCAGTTTTTTTATCACACATTCAATTTCTCTTTTTACTATTCTTATTTTAAAATATCTTCTCTCTTATTCGCTCCAATATGTTTCATTACAAAAGTAATTTTTTTTATAAATATACCACGAGTATCATTCATGAGGGCAATTGTGCTCTTGTCGACTGTTTTTGTTTTTCCCCATTTTGTTATCACACTTTTAATTTATTTTTAACTTTTCTCAACAACACACATGTTTATTTCTCATTCTCTTTCTTAACTTTTTTATATTTTTTATTATTTCAGATGTTAATTGTTTTTTTTTAAATATATCATTTATCTTTCTATTTTATTCATTAATGATTCCACTTATTATCTATTTTATCTAATTTAATCTATACTAAAATTGTTTCTCTAATACATGACTAAAATATCGCCTGTTTCTACCCAAGATCCCAGGATCACAATTCCATTTTTGTCTAAATTTCGACTTTTTATCAATATACTCTTTCTTCTACACATTTATCGCTACCCCATAACATAAATGGAGAATAGCTAATAGTTAGGACTCATAACAAAAATCCATAAATCCATTCATGGGGCACTGATTAGATTAAAAAACAATCATTTGATTTTCTTACTCTCCCTTAGCAGCCAGCGGGAAAGGAGTCTATCTATCTGCCTAGCTTTGGTAGATTTCCATACCATCACTAGAGTTTGTAAGACCACGACTGATCCAGAAAGGAATGAATGGAAAAAGCAGCATGTCGTATCAATGGCGAATTCTAAAAATATTTCATTCCTATTGAAATCGGCCCATATTTTTGTTTGAATTCGTGTCTTGAAATAAAAAAAATTCCGTTAGGTTGAATTAATAAAGGGATAGAGCCTCGAAGATTTTTCGTTGCCGTGGGAAAAAGTAGGTTCATTCAATTCGAACTAAAACATATTAAATATTTTTAATTTTTATCAGATTATTTAGGGCCCTCTTATCTCTTCTTTCTTCGAGCTCAGGTTATGGAAGAAGGGACCGAGAAGAAAGTATCAGCAGCAACTGGGTTTATTACGGGGTCGGGTGATTTCTTGGTCCTCCGTCAGTACTTGTGGATTCAAGGGTACACGAAGAGGTTCAGTCTCCGGGGAATTTTTATTCTTATGATCTCGTGATCTCGTTGGCAATCATAAAAAGACAATTCCTTTTGAATATAGCTATTTGTGCAACTATTTCACGATTAAGAAGCAATTGCCTCTTGTACAGATTATACATTAATTTACTATTAAATATAGTATATATTTTTTTCTTCTCGTTAATTACTGCATTTATTCGACTGATCCACAAACCTCGAAAATCTCTTTTTTTCCTATTTCTATCTCGATAGGCCGAAACCAAACCTTTTATTTTTTGTTGCATAATAGTTCGAGTAAGTCTTGAATGAGCTCCGCGAAAGCTTGATGTAAATAAACGAATTTTTGTCCTCCGTAAAATTGTTAATTCCATCCATAGACCTTTTACATCAAAATTCAAATAATTCCGCAGATTGGTATGAATTTTTGACAAATGCAACTTTTTCTGTGAGTATAGCTTTTGGGGGAACCGCTTTATTGGGTCGAATGCCTTCCGCTGTGGGTTATCAACCTACCCTTAGTACCGAAATGGGTTCTTTACAAGAAAGAATTACTTCCACCAAAGAATGGTCCATAACTTTTATTCAAGCAGTTTATGTACCTGCAGACGATTTGACCGATCCTGCTCCTGCGATCTCTTATGATAATCATCCACGTCTAAAACACATTTTAATGCCCGAAAGTTGGATAGGATGGCCTTTGCGTAAAGATTATATTGCCCCCAATTTTTATGAAATACAAGATGCTCACTAAATTCTAAAAAAAAGAAAGTAATCTGCACTTCTAAAAACCCAGATATTCAAGGAATATCTGTAATTCTAGATTAGACAAAATATTTGAGGTCTTATTCATATATATGGATGGGATAAATAACAAAATTCATAAATAAGAGTAGGGATTCAAAAATATGAAGTAAGATAGGGGTTCATTGACGAATTTTTCAAGAATTTTAAAGAAAAAACTCTTTTTTTTTTCATTTTTGAACTGCGTATAATCGGTGATTTGACAGCAAAAGCAATAAGAAATCCCATATAGAATATTATTTCCAGCGCTACGGGATACGATTGATTAGTTAATGTTTCAAATTTTAATGTTGGGCTTTTGCACATTTTCGTTAATCCATAAACAGGATTTATATAGACACATAGACACATGGATCCATACATCTCCTGCCCTCTAAAAGAAATAGAACTTGAAAGGGAATTATTTTGATTCAACCATCTCCTCTTTTACTTGTCTATTTTCAATTTCTATTTTGATTGGCCCTCGAGTGCAAAGGCAGAAGGGAGCTTGACTGCAAGACCTACCCGTCGAGCAGGGACAAAAGTCGACCTTAGTGATCCGACGGTGCCGAGTGGAAGAAGTATATTTAGAACTAGAGAAATTTCGTCAACAGGACTTCCTATACCCACTTGTTTTTCGGCAACATGTTAACTAATCGATTACGATAAATTGGATCAGATTTTACGGTTTTTTTTTCTGCAGTACCCAAAATCCAGAAAAAGTTTTCAAAGATTAAAAAAAGGTCCGGAATAGTTCGAGTAAGTCTTGAATGAGCTCCGCTGGTGTGCTAGTTATCGTGCCCACGGTAAACGCTAGGTAGTCAAGTGCGGAGCGGATAACTGATGATGAAAAATTCTCATGTCCGGTTCTTTCGGAGGATGGATCTAGAAGAATTCACCTATCCCAATAACAAAAAAACCTGACTTGAATGATCCTGTATTAAGAGCTAAATTGGCTAAGGGAATGGGTCATGATTATTATGTAGAACCCGCATGGACTTGAAATATACAATTGAAAATAATGGATTTATCAATCAATTATTACAGACGAACAAAAATAAAAATAGAGTGACATAGTTAAGAAATCAATTCATCATCTGTGACATCTCTCCATCTGCTTTTCTTGCGTATTCTTGATAAACCAACGTTTATATATAGATGTAGGAAGATCTGTTTGGAAACGCAAACCTCTCTTTTTCTTTCTATTGCAATTTCAGAATCTGTCGTTATTAAAAAATAGGCGTAAGAAATACGAGCATATATGATATTATCATAACATAATCAGGGTGTTAGCTTTTGAAATTCAGAAAAGGGGCTCATTTTATTTTTGGGTTTTGTTTTGACAGATACATCTCGACAACCGGACTATTCGTTGAAGATAAAAGTACATCGAACCCATATGAAGTTTTACCATGAGCAGATTGTATCCATTGGGCAAATATAGGTTCGATCAAGATTTGTTTCTCTGGAGTACCAAAAGCAAGCATGACATCATTATGGACATAAAGTCCCAAAGTATGTCAGAGACAAAATGTAAGACTGGCGCCAACCGTTCATCACGAAAGAAAGGACTCGCTGAAATGTGTCAGATTTTTTCACTTACATTTTTTTTTAGTTTTTTATTCTCACTTCAGTAAAGTGATTTTTTTTACCGCGTGTATCCTCCATGAGAGATGGTTCTGCTCCTATCGTTTTCTTTTTCTTTTTTCCGCTTTTTTTTTTGCTTTTTATCACACATTCAATTTCTTTTTTTACTATTCTTATATTAAAATATTTTCTCCCATTATTCGATCCAATATGTTTCATTACAAAAGTATTTTTTAATAAATATATACCACGAGTATCCTTACGAGGGCAGTTCTGCTCTTACCAACCGTTTTTGTTTTTCCCCGTTTTGTTATCACACTTTAATTTTTTTTACTTTTCTCAACAACACACCTATTTCTTTCTCATTCTCTTTCTTACCTTTGTTATATTTTTTATTATTTAAGATGTTAATTGTTTTATTTTTTTTTAAATATATCATTTATCTCTCTATTTTTTCATTAATGATTCCATTTATTATCTATTTTATCTAATTTAATCTATACTAAAATTGTTTCTCTAATACATGTGTCATATTTTTTCACTTACATTTTTTTAGTTTTTTATTCTCACCTCAGTAAAGTGATTTTTTTTACCACGTGCATCCTCTATGAGAGATGGTTCTGCTCCCACCGTTTCTTTTCTTTTTTTTTTTTTTGTTTTTTTATCACACATTCAATTTCTTTTTTTACTGTTCTTGTATTAAAATATTTTCTCTGTCTGCTCCTTATCTGTTACTGTTTATTGTTGGTTAGTGATAAAAGGGTCACTGATCTTATCTAGAGCTGTTGCCCTTTTTTTTAAAGGGAAAAAAACTGATTTTTGATTTTGATTCTTTTATCTTGGTTTTCGCTGAACAGGGAGGAGGAGCAATGGAGAGGGGGAGGCTTCACAGGAAAGCCATGGTTGCTGGAAGAAGGGACAACCGTGGTGGTCGCAGCTCAAAGAGGGAATGGTTCTGACCCTCTTCTTTTTGTTTATTTTATCCCCATTTTTAATATTGAAACCGTGTATCGGACTGTATTATGGGACTATATTTTTGGATTTGGACTGGTTAAACTGAGAACTAGGATCCTGTTTCTGGATCTTTAGCAATTAGGTACCGATGAGGTATGTTGTTTGCTTGGCTTTATTCAGTAAAATCTATACACACTAATTTCAGATTGCACATGACAAATACAGGCAGCAGTATGGGCAAATACATGACAATATGATTTAGCAAGAAAAGAAGTGATACCGTTTACCCTTTTGCTACACAATTTCTGTCACTCTGTTATCTTTCTTCCCCGTTTCCACTTAAATTGCTGTTACAATTTCTTTCCCTGTTTCACTCTGTTTCGCTCAAATCCCTAATGAGAATGAAGATGATTCTCATAGGAAGTGTTTTTGTGACTCCAAGAATTTTCCTTTTTCTCCCTCGTCCCCCTTCTCACCGTTCTTAATCACGCATATATAGTGGAAGAGATCGCTCTCCACCGCCCAAGCAATGATGAATTTGAGCTGCTGTGAGTTGCAACCTACCCTGCTCTGAATTGCGCCGAAGTCTTCCCCGCACGCAACCCTCAATTACTTTTTAACGTGTCTTGCTGGCTGTATTATAAAAAAGAAAAAAAGGAAAGAACAAAAAGGCTCCCAAAAAGAGATAAGAAAGGAAATGTGCCTGCTAAGTCTGGTCCGTAATCAGGGAGGAAAAAAACAAAAAAAAAAAAACAAAAAGGAAGAATGGAAAAGATATCCAAGCCCAAAAAATTTAAAGAAAGAAAAAAAAAGGTCAGATTCACAAAATAATGGCCCAACTGGCCCTAATGCAATTTCTGAATAAAAGAAAAAGAAAAGAAAAAAAATCTTTTTGTTAAAAATGTTTACTTAATCATTCAATCCATTAATTATCCAATAATTAATTGATTGACTAATTAATTATTCCATTTTTATTTTTTCATGTTTTGATTTTTTTTTTTTAAATTTTAATAAGGTGAGTAGGAAATGATTACGTACCACAAATATATACGTACATGAAAATTGCAGTAGAAATAAGTGTAGTCGCTCGTTAAAACTCATGACCCAATATATATTAAACCTAGGTTAAGTTAGAGAGCTCATTTGGAAACACATTGAAACAGTGCAGAAATCGATTTTTAAAGAATTCAAATCACTTCCATTTATGAATATATCATGATATAATAAAATTAAATTTTCATTTTATAATATAGTTACCTGTTTATTTTATATCATTATGATATGAATATCATTGTTATTTAATACTTTGTTTGAACTGCTTAAAAACTCTTAATTTATTAACCATGTTGAGTTTTTTTTTTTTTTTATGTTAATATTTTGATCATTTTTCCTAAATTCTCCGTCGTTTTATAGAAAACCCTTATAAATTTATAGATATTCATGAAAACGTTTGATGAGATAATTTAAAAAATGCTTAAATATGTTTTTGTCCCTCTAAAATACACGCGTTTTCATTTTAGTCCCCCTATTTTTTTTTTTTTATCTTTTAGTTCCCCTAAAATTTTTCCTTTTCAAAATGGTCCTCGACATTAGAAAAGTTAAGAGTGTGTTGATGTGTCAGTTAATATCCATGCTGACCTGTCTTTCTCACTCATACATGGCATCCACCATGTCAAAAATATTATTTTTATCAATTTTTATTACTTTAAATGATTTTTAAAAATAAATGCATAAAAATTAAAATTAAAAAAGCTCTCTTGAAGAACATTAATTGAGGTTCTGTGGTTCGAGACTCCTTCTCCAGAAAATCCTTCTTCTTCCTTCTTCAACCATTTCTGCCATTGTTGTCTTCTCCTGAGCTTCATTGTTGCAGGTATTTATTTCTGCTATTATATTGAGCTTATTCTCCCTACAAAGAAGAAATAATAACATTGAAATTGAGAAGACAATGAGCAAAATCAATGGTATTAAGTTGTATAAAACAGATGAGAGGAACCTTGGAAGGGATGCATCCATCGTTGAGGCACGTACCACTGAGGGTACCATCGAGAAGCATGGATGCATCCCTTCCAAGGTTCCTCTCATTTGTTCTACACAACTTAATACCATCAATTTTGTTCACTGTTTTTTCAATCTCAATGTTATTATTCCTTCTTTGTATGGAGAAGCTCAGGACAACAGAGGAAATAAATACCTGCAACAATGAAGCTCAGGAGAAGACAACAATGGCAGAAATGGTTGAAGAAGGTAGAAGAAGGATTTTTTGGAGAGGGAGTCTCGAACAACATAACCTCAATGTTCTTCAAGAGAGCTTTTTTAATTTTAATTGTTATGCATTTATTTTTTAAAACCATTTAAAGTAATAAAAATTGATAAAAAATAATAATTTTGACACAGTGGATGTCATGTATGAGTGAGAAAGACAAGTCAACATAGATGTTAACTGACATATCAGCACACCGTTAACTTTTCTAATGACGATGACCATTTTTAAAAGTAAAAATTTTAGGGGGACTAAATGATAAAAAAAAAATTCAGGGGGACTAAAATGAAAACGCGTGTATTTTAGAGGGATCAAAAATATATTTAAGCCTTTAAAAAAATAGAGTTATATAAATTAATTTTCCTCTCTTAATTTGTTTAATTTTTTTGTGTTATAAATGCTTATAAATATTTGTAGATAAGTTTATCTCTATTTTTTTGATAATTTTATATCTATATCTATTAATTTTTTTTTAAAATAAATTTTTTGTTGAATGATACTAATTAGTATATGTCTCAATTTGCGCAAGTGGGCTGATCAACCAACGCCAGTTTACCTCTTCTTTTCCACCGTTTTGGTTTAGTGGGTACGTTATTACAAAATTTGAATATATCTCTTATATTATTATGATCAAACTTTTAAATTAACTAATAACATGTAAATATTTTTTATTTACAATATTCAAAATTAAAAAAAATATCTGCATATAAAAATAAATAATGAATATGTAAAAATTAATATAAGTTTATTTTTTCATGCTTTTGAATTCTAACATTTTTCTTAGCAATGTCCATCACACATCCTAAGAGAGGGACCCACTGCACGACCGCGATGACGATTAATGTAAGTTTGTAATTATTGAGAGTTGCGAGGGTTAATTCATTTTCATGAAAATACGATGGCAACCTCGCAATAGAGATTGTGTAAGGCAATTGTGTTGTTTTCCTTAATTACCGCCTTAATAATTCGTCTAAATTTAAATTATTCATTTTCCATTTTTCCTTTTTAAATAAATAAAAAAAATCCGAATTTGAAATTCCTACATTTTCATTTTCATTTTTTCCCCTTTTGCCTATATTCTTCCATTTCAATTTATTAAGTTATTTATTTATTTATTTTTCTTCCTTTACCTTGTCTTCCATTTCAATTTATTAAGTTATTTGTCTTCCAGTTTCTTCGATTGGTTGATCTGCTTCTCCGGTATGTTGGTCTCGATCTTTCCCTTTAATGGCCGATGAGGATCATCTTCAGACACAGCCACAGTGAGTTCTAGAGAGAGAGAGAGAGATAAAGGACAGTGCTTGGTGGGTGATTTTTGAGATGGGTCTTCTCTGCTGAGATTGACTGTGTTGGGAAGCTGTTAGACTTTGTTAATAGAGCTACTCCTTGCTGGGTTTTGTGAGGGGTGGCTTTGATTTGCTTGGATTTGATATGGGTGGGTGTTTTCCTTGTTTTGGATCATCCAACAAGGAGGACAGTGGTAGTGTGGTGAAGGAAGTCGCCAAAAAAGATTCTTTTAAAGAAGCTTCTCTTCCTCAGTCTCATCACCCCAGCAGGGTTAGCTCAGGTAACACACCAAATTTTGCAACTTTCTTAGTCAAATTGCTTCTGCCCCTCTTTGATTACCACTGGGTTGGTTTCAATTCTGGTCAATTTCCCTTCTTTTACGCGTTTTCTTACTTTTCATGACCATGTTTTTCTCTCCAAGTCGTTGGTTACTTTGATCTGGTTCATCTGAGGTTGTACTTCTACTGCTGCAGCTAGGGAAGTGATTTGATGGGTAGTGGATATGTTTTAAATTCACTTAATTGAATTTCATTCTTATTAAAAGCTCCTAATACCATAATTGGAGATCTACCCTTGGCTCTAGTATATCACATTGTTTCATAACGTTTTCAATTTTATTTTTTTTAACAATTCTGGGACTGGGATGCAGGGTCCGATAGCCGCATTGTTAGTGAAGTATTCAATATGGTAGATAATTATATAATCTTAACCTAGATGATTTTCACCTCTATTTTTCAAACATTTAGTTTGTTTAGAAGATAGATACTGAAAACTTTAGAATCCAGGCCTGGTATTTGTGCTGCTTGACAATTGGGATTATTAGAACTACTTGAAACACATTGTAACTGATATTGGGATGTTATATATGATTTAACAATGAAAACCTTGTTGTTGAGTGATTTAATACAAGGATAGTTGTTGCAATAAACCAGCACATGTACCTTACACTGGAATTTAGCTCCTCTAAAGTGGGTAAAGTAACTAATTGGTAACCATTGATTAATCATTGGTTGAGCTTTTAAAAACTTCATAATTTGTCATACATATGGATGTATGTGACCACAATCTTAACCGTTGATTTTCAAATCAATGGTCATAATTACTTACTTTACTTTCTAAAGTGTCTCCCTCATTTAGAGGAGCTAAATCCCTTACACTGATTTTAAGTATTATGTGTCATTACACCTTTTGTGACTGCATAATGATTAGCAGCATCAACATCATGTCGTACCTTCTCTACATATTTTTATTCTCTAATTTATCCAATATGTTTTTCTATTGGTTTAACTCCTACTTATCTTCAATTATTCATGTAGATAAATCAAAATCACGGAGTGTCTCAGATCCTAAGAAGGAAACACCAGTTCCAAAGGATGGCCCAACTGCCCATATTGCCGCACAAACATTTACATTCCGAGAGCTTGCTGCTGCTACAAAGAATTTTAGGCCAGAATGTTTATTAGGTGAAGGAGGTTTTGGACGTGTTTACAAAGGTCACCTCGAGAGCACAGGACAAGTAAGTTGTAATTGCTCTATGAAAATTTTGGATTTACCATATACTGAAGCTCAACCTAATGCCTTTCATATGAAAAGGATCTGTCATTTTTCACTTTACATTTTGGGCTTGGAAAATCTATCTTCCTATCATCAATTTTCCATTTGATTATTAATCTGCTATTATAACTCTCCCTCTCCCCTCTTAAGCTCTGTGGATGAAATCATTTTCTTTGCAGGTAGTTGCTGTAAAACAGCTTGACCGAAATGGCCTTCAAGGAAATCGAGAGTTTTTGGTGGAAGTTCTCATGCTCAGCCTTTTACATCATCCAAATCTTGTGAACTTGATTGGTTATTGCGCTGATGGCGATCAGCGGCTGCTTGTTTATGAATTTATGCCATTGGGATCTTTGGAGGATCATTTACATGGTCAGATTGCATTCCTTTTAACTCAACCTTTCCCTCCTGAATTATTGTTCTTTCATATTATAAACCACTATCTCCGATCCTATATATAAGAAACATAGGACTAAAATCATCAAGACCAAGGAAATGCATTGGAATATGTCAACAGTAAGTAATAATGCAATTAATTTAAGTTTTTTTTTCCACAAATACCCTTAATATTAAATGATTGAATGGGTGGGTACCTCATTAACCATTCACAATAAATTAAGGGTGTATAAGGTATTTAGCAATTAATGCAACTAAAATTGGTACTATGTTTCTTAAATATAGGACCAAAAAACTTTACCTTTTTGTTTCTTATATATAGGACCAGAGGTAGTATAAAATATTAAATTTCATGTTGATTCAACTTTAATAATCTCTTAAATGTCAAAGGAAAGATTAACTGATAGGATTGAGAAGTATCAAGAGAAGAAAGGATTTTTTATTAGATGTGAAATTTCTTCCATTCTATGGTTAAATTTACTGTTATCACTTATCAACCAAAAGAATTGTTTGTGTGTTTTGACCATGTCCTTTCTAATTAAAGTTGGCAAAATTGTATTTGACATGACAGCAGGTAGAAAACATAAGTTGTTAACACTTAACATGTATTTCAAACCTCAAAGGGTGAAATATACTGTTCCAGAGGCATTAAAAAAAATGAGAATGCATTAAGTTTTTCTGTGTGTGCAAATCAATTTATCTAATCCATCAGCTAGTCAAAGTGTAATGTGTGTTAGGAAATCACATAATCTTTGAATAACCATCTTAGTTTCACATTAAATGATAAATGGCCCATGAAAGTAGATCCCACATTATCAATGGTTACTTTGAACGATTGGATGATAGATGTTATTCTTTTTAGTTGCATTGTCCATATAGATGGCACTTGACTATAATGGTCTGACCTGGATAGATGGCAGATTGAGGTGGTTGATCTCAAACAAGGAGAATATTACTTGTTTGGTGATCTAATTTATTATGAAAAGGGGAGGATATTTTCATGCACCAAATTTGCATATATCCTTTTCATGTGCCAGATTCAGAAACATGACACTTTTTTCTTTGATTCCATTAGACTAAGACAATAAGAATTGTATCTAGTCATATAGTATTGGGTTTAATTCAGTTTGAAGATTCTGGGAATTCATTATCCTGTAAGATATCAGAGCATTTGTTAAGGTTTCTGAATAATCAGTGTCAACTTTCATTTTTGTCTTTAGCTTTGTTGCTTAATGGGACATGGAAGTTTGCATAGGGCGACTGACTGTTAGCATGCTTTCAGCTTTTCAGGGGTAAGACAACAAGGTGTCCCCACATGCATTGGGTGTGGGAGTAATTTGCCTTTGGGTATAGACAAGCATGCTTTCAGCTAAATACAGAGTTTGTTTCTGATCTGCAAAAGCTTTCAATGCATAGTTAGTTATCGAAGTAGGAAAACCATTTAGACCTTTCACTGGCTTTTTCTCGTTTCTAAGCAAAAATGTTGGAATGGATCTCTTTCTAGAACCAGATTGATGGTGCAGATTTGATATAGTAGTGGTGATAGCTCTAGTAATTTGAAGCACAGTCTTGAATTGCGATGTAGAATTGTAGGACTAATGAAATTTTTAGTTGAATTTGGTTTCAATGATGGTATTGATACTGAAGTTGCCTAATAGGATTTACTTATGCTGAGCTAGCGACTTTTGATGATTCAGGATGGTATTTATTTTCCGTGTCATCAATTTTATTAGTCATTCAATGTTCTTTGTAGTAATTAGATTAGATAAGCCTTAAATGTTTTACATGGTAATGTAGTGTCATTTTTTGGCTTGCATAAGTGCCCACCTGGTTAAGGAGAAGGATAAAAGATGATTTAGATGTTACAATTCTGGTAAATTAATATTCTTATGGATAGCTGCCAGCATATTGATTCCCCTGCATTCATGGATACAAATTTATCTGTCTCCCTTGACCAAAAGAACGAGAAGATCCATCTACCTTGGCAGTTTTCTGGTTTCTGGGATGGTTTATTCTTTTCTCTTTTACCTAGTAACGGCAATTGGAGGTTGAGGTATTTTAATGTTGAATAAAATAGTGATATATATTTAATAAAAAAATCTTTTCATAAAATAATGACATTTTTCTGAAAGCACATTGCCAGGGTGGCCTTCTGAGATAGTCTCCAAAAGATAGCAAATGTTGAGTGAACAAGATCTGAATACTTCTAGAAATTATTACCTTATTCTCATCTGTGGACGATACCTTAACATGAGGTTATGAGGAGCAGCTCTCTCATAATCGTCTATAAAAATCATATATTGGCGTCATTCATAGGCATTGCTGTCAAGCATGCTAGAAATTACTGTTAGCTACAGTTGCTACTATTGTTTTATTTCTATTGTTTAAAATTTTTAGGCCTTTTTTCTGTGTCATCTGGAATTTGAATTCTAATTCGTATTGACAATTGCTACGAATTGAAAAATAACAAATAAGGCCCTTCACAATTCTTAACCTAGACCCTTCTAGTTCCAACAAACTATCAATAAGACTACTCTATAACAGACACGTTATATAGTAACTCCATTCACTTTAGCTTGACATTTTGACTACTATCTCTATCACCATTACTGCTTCTGTCATTGTCTTGCCATCATCACCTCCACTGCCACTCTTTGCTGTCACCACTGCCATTGTTCCCTCCCTCCACCTCCACCACATCTCTACCACCATTGGCATATAGTTACTACCAAAGCTAGCCAGCCACCACCAGACCATTCTCATGCTGCTTCCCAAACACCACCAATTGGTACCACATTTTTTTTCAATTATTTATACTTTCAATTTTAAAATTGTGTTGGCACTTTTCTTTTTTTCTTTTTAAAAAAAGACCATTTTTAGTTACTATTGACTTTTTTGGGACTTTAGAAAATGAAATGAATATGCTTTATGCTGCTAAACCTTGAGCAATGTGTAATCAATTGACATCAGCAAGCTGAATCTGAGGAATGTTGGGAAAAGTCCAATAAAAAATTTATTCTATGAAAAGTTTAGATTTGCTATAAATGGATTGGGATCAATGCCACTAATATAAAATTTAACAGAGCAGATAACTTTTAAGTGATGTTTCTAATTTACTTAACTGATGAATCATGAGATATACCTATGATGGTTATGCATTCCAAATTTCAGGTAATTTACAGGTACTTTAGTAATTAGATCATAATTTTCTAAAATTTTAAAATGTATTGTATGCCAAAGTAAAAGATGATACTTTGGAGTAAATAGTTTGAATATTTATCAGCATAATCTATGTAGTGGAAACTTTAAGCATAAAAAATTGACATGAGGTGACACTGGCATTGATTGGTGCTAACCTTATGGGTGTGTTTGTGTGTGTAGGTGTGAAATGGTATGGGAATCTTAAATAACCTTTCTGCCAAAAATTCATATACTCGTGTCAGTGGCACCTAGGGATCAGCAAAGCTAATAACTAATAATTTAAGATGAAGCTTGTTATCAATCTATTTGTCTTCAATGACTTTATAGATATAAGCTGTCTTCAAGTAAAGTTTGAGTCTGTATCTGAAATTCTGAATTGATGTCACCTAGGAGGCTTGGTATTTCATCTATCTAGTTATAGTCTAACAACTGAGCTTTGTTTCACAAATAAAACAAAATAATGTCTTCTCGTATTGCTGTTTAGACCTTGTTACTTGCTTGATCTAATGTTTGCTGGTGTATGTTGCAACTGCAAATATGATGATTTACATCTTAACTGGGAGAGTGCCATAAGTTTGCAAATCTTTTGAAAATGGAAAGTGAACCCATGATAAACAGACCCTTTGATAGTTCTTTAGAATTCCATTGTAATGTTGGTTTGCATCACCAATAGGCATTGCTACAGTTGCATCACCAATGGAGAAATTTCTGACACTTGAATCTCTTTGCAGATCTTCCTCCTGACAAGGAGCCTCTGGACTGGAACACTAGGATGAAAATAGCGGCTGGTGCAGCAAAGGGGTTGGAATATTTGCATGATAAGGCAAATCCTCCTGTGATTTATAGAGACTTAAAATCATCCAACATCCTCCTAGATGAGGGTTATCATCCCAAGTTATCAGATTTCGGGCTGGCAAAACTTGGTCCTGTTGGTGACAAGACTCATGTATCTACACGAGTAATGGGAACATATGGCTATTGTGCCCCAGAATATGCCATGACTGGTCAACTAACTCTGAAATCTGACGTCTACAGTTTTGGAGTTGTCTTCCTTGAACTTATTACTGGGCGCAAGGCTATAGATAATACACGTGCACATGGAGAGCACAATCTCGTTGCATGGGTAAGTACCTCACCTGGTCATCCTCGCGTTAGTTTCTAGGCCATGCATGATATAAATTGGTTTGTACTTTGTATGTTAATCTTTTGATCAGCTTCTCAATTAACACAACAAATTCACTGCCATTTGTCTTCACATTATTGGGGCATGGAACTGTGTAGGCACGACCTCTTTTTAAAGACCGTAGGAAGTTCCCCAAAATGGCTGACCCTCTACTTCAAGGGCGATATCCAATGCGAGGACTGTATCAAGCACTTGCAGTTGCAGCAATGTGTTTGCAGGAACAAGCTGCTACAAGGCCTCTTATTGGAGATGTTGTGACTGCTCTCACATATCTGGCCTCCCAGACATATGACCCAAATGCAGCCTGTCAGTCTAACAGGGTTGGTCCATCAACCCCTAGGAACAGAGATGACAGAAGAAGCATGGTGGATGGTGTGGATAGCCCGGACCGTGGACGGCTTGGCTCCCCTTCCACCCACAGAAACTCACCTGACTTCAGGAAGAGAGATGGTAGGGATCCAAGTGAGTTGGGCAGGATTGACACTGGTGGTGGGTCAGGGAGAAAATGGGGATTGGATGATTTAGAAAGACAGGAATCTCAGAGAGACAGCCCTGTAAATACTGGAAGAGCAAGAGAGACTCCAAGGAACCGTGACCTGGACAGAGAACGCGCGGTTGCAGAAGCAAAAGTTTGGGGTGAGAATTGGAGGGTGAAGAAGAGAGCAAATGTCATGGGTAGCTTTGATGCAACAAATGAGTGAACAAAAACACAGAATCAGCTTGCTGTTGCTGTTGATCTTCTAGTGAAGAGATCTGTATGATTGAGTCAGAGGAGAGAATGTCTTGAGTCCCACTTTGACTGTTCTCCCACATCATTCTGGTAGTTAGTAGTCATCATGTGAAGGAAACAACAGTGCACAGTTAAAAAAAAAATTTAAAAAAAATAGGGGTTGGGGGGGGGGGGGGGGGGGGGGGGGCTTGGGAGAAGTTAGTATGGATTGGGGTATTTAAATGTAATGATGCTGCTGAATGTGAATTTAAAAATCCTCGTCTATGTACTAACGAGTTGTAGGTTCATGTTGCATAGAGCAGCAAAGGCGTCTAATTTTTGGCCCCTCATGTTTGCTTGTATGATGGGGGGGGATTTGGTGTGGGTGTCATTGTTGTCAGTCACATGTTATCTCGTACAGTATCTATGTATTCTATTGTATGTCTGAGTCTCTGTTTTCGGCTTATACAAAAACAAAAAAAAAAGTTGATTATATCATTATTTTCCTCAATCTCTTGCACATGTATGCACACGTAGTTTGAATTGTAATAATTAAATATGGTTCATGATTAATATGCTGTTTTGGGTTTATACGGAATGAGGCGAAGTTTCCTTCAACCTTGGATAAATATTTATTTGACATGCCTTTATTCTCATGATAATATAGTTAAATGACTCTGACAAATTCAAGGATGAAATGACCGTGCCAAGTTAAAATAATCCAATATTTAATTAAACGGTCATAATGACAATAGACGTATTTTTTTTTTTTTTGGTATGCGGCTCAATATCAGGAATAAAGATACCAATTAGACATGTTTTACTTTTAATGACTGATAGATGTCAGGGAGCTTTATATACACTACAGTTCAAATTTGGCTTTCAGACAGAAATAAATTTCAAAATTTAACTTAAAAATTTGACTTTCAGAAACTTACTTTTGAAAGCAACAAATGCAGAAAAAAATAAAGTCCAGAGAAAAGGTAAAATGAGAGAAATAGTGGTTGACGGTGAAGGGGAGGGAGGGACGGGAGAAATTTAGGTTAAAGTGAGAGTATTTTTTAAAAAGAAAATTAAAAAAGGGGAGGGATAGAAAAGGTAAAAAAGGTGCTCAACCTCGAGGCTTAGGACATTAGGCCGTTGGAATGCATTTCTTTACCCAAAAAACCAGTTGAACTTTTTTCTTTATTATTATCATTCCATCTTCGCAACATTGTTTTGGAAAAGATGATTAAGTTTCAAGGGTAATTATAGAGTTTCAATTTTCAATTCAGGTAGTTTGGATACGGATAGAACTCAATGAAACCCTTGTAAAGAAGATACATCAAATAGAAGATGATTTAAAAATGAAAGGAGGATATTATACCAAACTATTTTAAATGATAAGACATTAAGGAATAATTTAATATATATCGTCAACCTCACCTAATAAAAGATAATTTCAGGTTAACTAATCTAATTATGCAGGCCATCCAACTACTACTATAAATTTATTTGATGGAAGGGTGGATATAACGTATCGAGTTCTAGGAAACATTTATAAGAACAAAGGAAGTAGTTATTAATTACCGTTTTGCTTTGTTTTAGTAGTGAACTAAATTACTAAAATAATTGTTTAGGGTTTAGTTATTACTTATCGTATTGCCGTTTGTTTAACAAATACAGTTTCAGTTACTCACGGCCAATGATGGAAACCCATTGTTTTCACATTCATGTCACCCTTGTCAAATTTAAAATTGCAACTGTTATAGACATTTCAATAATTTTCTCCAGAATTTTACTCACACAATTATATAGCAATATATATTGCAAGTACAAAAACCTCAATTTGACATCAAAATCTTGAGGCTTCTCCCTTACAACTTCATTGGCCAATCTGATTTTCAAAACATCAGCCTAGTGCACGTCTACTTCAAAATAGTTTTAGGATTACACATATTCATTGAACTAGCTGTTAAAATCTAAAGGATTTGCGGTAGATTTACAATGTTTCAACATCCGAATTCTGCATATTATTCTCAAACTACCCATCCCAACATTAGAAGCCTATACAAATCAAAAAAGGGGGTTGGTAGCTCGGACTTTAGAAGACAAGCCTGACCATCAGGCACCTAAAAATCACCCAGGCTTTTAAAACCCAACGACCCCTTACTTACCCCATGAGAATTAGGGCATATGTCCATTTATTTTCTCCTCTTACCCTGTCACAATAGCATGATCTGCTTCAGTAAAAACGCAGCAGGAAACTTGAGTAATCAACAAGGAATACAACACATTTAGCAAGTACATACCGTGCTTGCATAATCATCCATAGTTAATTGCTTACGCTTCTTCAAAGAAGATGGACTCTCTGTCTGTCTTGCCAGAGCACGCTTTGATGGGGTCATGCTCTGAAAATTGTCAAACATGAGTATGAGAAAAATTCATATAAAAATGCAATATTAGAAACCCAAAAATATTTTGGGAGAACAGAGAGATAAACTAACCTTGGCAAGTTTCTTCTCTTTACGAGCTTGTCTCTCCCTCTCATCATATTCTTGGTTTTCCTTTTCTACCAGCCGAATGAGGGTGTCACACCTCCTCGCAAGTTCCTGTGTTGTGCGAGATTTAACAAACCAATCAAATCTAAACAAGGGTGATGTTCGGAATGCTGCCTTCAACTCATCCCAGCTCCCATAACCAATTTTGTGAACCATGCAT
The DNA here is from genome assembly GCA_026901365.1 of Sesbania bispinosa. Taxonomy (NCBI): domain Eukaryota; kingdom Viridiplantae; phylum Streptophyta; class Magnoliopsida; order Fabales; family Fabaceae; genus Sesbania; species Sesbania bispinosa. Next base: position 1,476,479 of record QLOH01000169.1, read on the forward strand.
ATCTGCAAATTTATAGTAAAAAATAAATAAATAACCATGGAAGACCAGTGGATCTGGACATGGAAAACATTGAAATTATAAATAAAACCCTACCATAAATCTGTCACATTCTTCATTGTATAACTTCCCTTTGTTTTGCCCATACTGTATTTTTAACTCTAACCAAGGAATCTTGTAGCGGTCCAACTTCTTCCCAATAGCTTTCATGATCTCATCTTTCCGAGAAATTCTAGCCTCCCCCCTCTCAATGTTTTTAATAATTCTATCATAATCTGAAGACAATGGTTCAAAATGAACAAATTAGGTAGAACATAAACATTTAAATGAGACACTAATTTCAAATTACAATTGAAAATCAAGACATACATGCATAATAAAAAGAATCAATACAGAAATGTGCTGCATTTTAAGTTTAACTCAACATGGCACCGAATAAGTCCATATCAAAATGTCAAATCACTCAAGTTATTAGCTACATGAAAAAATTAAATTGATTTTTTAAAAAAGATTGTAGCAAACTAGCAGATATAAACACTCATTTGGATTTGGCTAAGTATTTTGATTCCATGCTCAAACATACAGCAAAAGATTGTTTCATGGTCACACTGGCTGTAACATACCATTTAATTCCTTGAATCTTTCTTTGAAGACCTTTGCATATCTTTCAACTTCCTCCTCAGTTTTTCCTTCCATCTCAGAAGCAATATTTTTTATATCATTTCGCCCATATTTTTCACATGCCCTAATGAAAGTATTAAAATCTCTCCGGCTCCATGTTGAAAATCCCTATATTCAAATAACAAAATATAAAAAAGCTCCATATGAAAGCCTAATTTGCAGGGGGGGGGGGGGGGGGGGTTGCTGACCTCTTCTAGCAGGCGCTCCTTTTCTTCCAACTCTTCAGCAGTCAATGGATCCCCCACCTCTAAACATTCAATATGTCATGATCAAGATTAACAATATACATGTATGTAGAAAGGACTAGTCAAAATACTAGTGCATAACACACTATACCTTCTGGTTCATCAACATCTATTGAGTCCTTTATCTGATTCTTCTGATGTGTTTGCTGAAATTTTATAAAATAATAAGCACTAAACATCTATTTGTTAAGCTAAACCTAAAAACATACATAAGCAAATGCATTTTACGTACCATGAGACAGCGTACTTCCTTTTCATACAACTCGCTGAGCCTTTGTGTGTTGAAAAACTGGAAATCATGCCTGGAGGCAAAAGAACAAAAAAAACTATCAGTCATAACAGAAGCACTATGTTGAAAATAAAAATCAAGAGTAGAAGCTTACAACTGAGGCATCCTAGGAATACGGGGCTCTTTTGGTTTCGTAGGACCACCTTGGCGCATTGTTTGCTTGAAGTATTCAGATTCTGAGTAACTACAAGTAAGAAGCCCCAAAAAAAACAGAAAACCCACATATCATGTCATTGAAAAAATATACTGAATAAATCTGGATGTATAAAATGTAAAGGGCAATGCTTACTTGCGCTTCCGCTCCCTTTTTGGTGGTTCAATCCAGTTTTCACTCACGATTTTTTTAAAATCAAATTTGTTCTCATCCTTTATTTAAAAAAGGAAAGTGACATGTCAATCTCTGTTCAATAGAAAAGAAGGGGGCAGGAGAGAGAAGGTTGATACAAGGCAATATAAAATAGTTGCCAAAGACAATAAAATGTCATTTTAACCTTTTCATCATCAAAATCATATAACTCAGCAGCTGCAAAAAGAAAGGATCAATGTTAGTAACTCCAAACTAATAAACAGCTGAATCAGGCCATTATTGTTTTCAGAGCTAGAATGTATAGCCATAGGTTACATACTGTCATCCATCTTAAATTTGATTGCATCTTCAGTAAATTTCTTCATCTTGGCATCAAGCTCAGCTGTTGCCTCCTCTCCTTTAGCAATAATTCTATCAATATCCTCATCTGTAATTGTACTATCTTTGGAACTGAAAACCATTTCAGCCCCAAATCTAACCATTTGAAGTAACTCATCTTTATTTACCGCTGCACATAAAAGCCAATGGAATCATATTAGACAATGCATACATCATGCAGCACAAGTAACAAGAAAAATCATCTAGCAAACCCCTACTCTTCTGTTCAGCCAATCGCCCTTGCTGAATCACCAGAGCATCAAGTGCAAGCTTTTTGTAAGCCCTTTCAATGACTTTCTCCTCAATTGTATACTGTATCATTACCATGATGCAGTAAGATAATAATACATACATAGTAATAATGGATTGGAACAGTAAAATAAAGTTTAAAATTGCAAACCTCAGTGCAAAATCGGAAAACTTGAACTTCTTTCTTTTGACCTATCCTATGAGCACGATCCTGAGCCTGCAAATCAACTTGTGGATTCCTGTAGTAAAACCATCAGCCATCAACAGTCAATAAGCAATAACAATTATGGCACAGATACAAATCATATATGGTTGTGTCCACAACTGTTTGAAATACTGACCAGTCACTATCATACAGAATGACAACATCAGCAGTAGCAAGATTAATGCCAAGACCTCCAGCTCGAGTTGACAACAAGAAGACAAATTTCTCACTTCCCGGTTTGTTGAAAGCCTCAATGGAGGCATCGCGATCATCCCCACCAGTATTACCATCTATTCGACAGTATTGATATCCACGAAACATTAAATAATCTTCAAGTATGTCTAGCAGCCTAGTCATCTGGGGGAAAGGCAACAAATTAAGTACAGAAGAACATTCAAACGGCAGGGGAAAAAAGAACATATAAAAGCAGATTGCAAATTATATGGCATTCACAATCATCAGTGACAAGAATAATATTCTGACAGGACTGACCTGTGAAAATATGAGGACCCTAGAATCTCGCTCTTTCAATTTAGGAAGTAATTTATCCAAAAGAACCATTTTTCCTGGAATTTTTTTTAAAACATAGAAAAAATATTAGATTTTACTGATCAAGCCACAAAAAAAAAAAATCTGAAGTATAATGTAAATATAATTACCAGCATTTGTAATAAGATGGTCTCCTGTTGTATAGGGAGGACCAGGTTCAGCACCTTGGAAAAGATATGGATGATTACAACATTTACGTAGTTGCATAGCTATATTCAGGAGACGCTTCCGTTCTCCACCAGCATTGACAACCTCAAGATCCTTTTGCAGTAGTGCTCTATAATACTGTTTCTGCATTTGAGACATGCCTACTTTAAGAATCATTTCCTTTTTTGGTGGTAACCCTTTCTCAACATCTGACTTCAACCTTCGAAGGAGAAATGGTCGGAGGACCTTAATATACAAAGAAAATGGAAATGTCAATTCAAATTAACATTAAAGACTCAACAATCAAAATAATGTTCTATAATTTACCTTGTGTAATTGTTGAACAACTTCCTGTTGATCATTTTCACCAGAGATTTGAAACCACTCATCAAAAGTTTCAGCAGAACTAAAAATTTCAGGCAGAAGGAAGTTGAGAAGAGACCAAAGTTCATGAAGATTATTCTGTGTCAATAAAAGACAAAAAAAAACAGCAGTAAATAATTGAGTATTCATACAAAAAAAACCACATTTCAAAATAAGCCAGAAAACCATATAATTCAGCAATTTAAGCTGTGAGGCAGAAGGAAAAACCAACAGTAACACCAAAAAACATTACTGAAACACTAACCAATGCAAAGTTATAATCATCTAACTCTTTATTCCTGTTAATCAACCTATTCTGACTGTTAATAAGAATATCAGTAGAAACACAATGCCAATGCCTCACCTCTAGTGAAATTTGTTGCATACCACATAATAAAGGTTCCCCCAGAAGAGTAGCTAATTATTTTCAAATACTCTTTCCTTTCCTTTCTATAATAGTAATTTCATCAACTAATGCTATTCACATCCCTCCACCCACAAAAAGTAAGGAGTAAAAATTAAAAAAAGGTCTAACCTACAACAACTAATAAAGTTTGTTAATAGTAGATAGATTTAGAAATTCAACAGTGCAGCCCAACTCTCAAGTCTCCAGCACTAATAATAGTTTCTTCATTTGAAGATTTGCTGAGATTCTTATAGATGGGACCATACTAATTTACTAAGAAAATTGGAATGACACCACTTCCATGTTTAGAATAGACCAATAAATTAATTAAAAATGAAGATGAGAAAATGTCATTCTGTCTACACACTACAACATCATGGATAAAGCAATAGGTCAAACCTGAAGTGGTGTGCCAGTAATAAGGAGACGATAGTTTGTATTGTATAGCCTCATAGTTTTGGACAGCAAGGAATTCTCGTTCTTGATTCGATGAGCTTCATCAATAATTATGTAGCGCCAACTAAATCGACGCAAAGCAGATTTCTCCTTGATTGCCATTTCAAAACTTGTAACACAAACATCAAATTTTCCAGCAACCAACAATTCCTCCCTTATATGTCTCTGCAGCAATGTAAAACCATTAGTGAAAAAGAGTTCAATTTAAGCATCAGTTGTAACATTTTCCCACATAATCAATCCAGCAAAGCTCGTCTTACCCTTTCATCAGGGTTGCCAAGGAACTTTACTGCACGCAGAACAGGGCAAAAGCGCCGAATCTCATTCATCCAATTTCCAAGAGTAGATTTTGGAGCAACCACCATATGAGGGCCTTTGATCCCTCTGAACTCATGCAAATAACCTAACAAAGATATAGTTTGCAATGTTTTACCAAGCCCCTGCAAATAACATTCATTTGTCATGACTTATTTAAATCAACTCATCAATAACATCTATGCCTTACCCCTCTGGTGGGGCTTCTAAATCAATTCAGTTCGTCAAACTACACATGATGAAGTAAATGCATTCCCATGATGTTAATTCAATGAGATAAATCTGCAATATCAATATCAAACACCTACCATTTCATCAGCCAAAATTCCATTTATTCCATTCTCATATAATCTTATGAGCCAGTTTAGACCAGCCAGTTGGTAGTCCCTCATTTTTCCTTGGATGCCTGTAATAAAGAACAAATAAGCAATTCACATTCATATGAACCAAAAGTTCAAAAATATGAACCATGAATATAAAGATCCATGCAATAGATGAGCAACCCCAAAAAGAAGTTGATTTAAGAGCAATCCATCAGATGTCAACTGACTAGCTTTAGACAATAAAAAAGCAACCAAAGGGAAGAGGAAGATTCTATAATGCATTTCTACAACACATGAAACCCAATGAAAAATCCAGAAACAAAGATGTGACCATATGGAAGTCTTCTACCACTAGAATACAAATCAAGTAAAATGTTTGCATATCTAAAAGTTTTCTGAAAGTTAATTCTATTATTGCATCCTTATCCAGCATTATGGTGCAAATGCACACATCCAAATATTTTACCTACAAATAGAAGAGAGGAGAGAAAAATAAACATGTGGTACTTAAGTCAAACCAAACAAAGAAAAAATAGAGCACTTATAATGCATGGGAACATTGAATATACAGAAAGAGTAGGACAAGTGGTATGTGTGCAGAATGTGAGACGCTAAAAATAGAGCCATGTAACCCATGCAAGCAAGCACATAAACACAAAGAATTTCAAATAATCAGCTTCTACTTTTTTTTCATTCCTTTCTTCGCTTTGAATCCAAACATAGAAGAGTCAAGCTCATCAAAGACCCCAAGGAGGCTCATGGTCAAGGGTAAGGATATTCAAAATAACTGTTATTTTGGAATGTATCAGTTGTGATCAAAGGAGTATGGACAATTACATGATGGTTGTGTCACTAGACGTGTGTTTGCTACACCATCTTCTTCTTCTTTTAGATATTCTTCATCTTCCTCTTCTTCAGTCACTTTTGATGCATGCCGACCCCTAAAATAGACAACGTTAAATGTGGGATAAACTTTTTATACAGCACAAAATTAGTGTCAGGTCAGTCACAACTCTTTAGTGCTTGGCTGAAATCAGTGTCTTACAGAATCACCAGTAGATATTGACAAATAATAATAGTACTTTTTTTACTAATATCATTCATAGCACTTTTTATACATTAAATTAAGGGCTGATAACATATAATAATTGTGAAAATGACATAAATCGAAATTGAAATGAAAACTTTTCAAAAGTTGTTCAGTTATTATAATGATAAATAAAAGACATGATTCAACTGTGTGATCTGAAAAACTAATGAGCATATAGAAACCCTGCCTGTATATCAATTAGCCAATGCCAGTTTATTTCCACAGTTTCCTTGGCAGATAAAAAATTGCATATACCCTTTAAAAGAACCTTAAACTTCAAACTGGTGAAGGTATAATCTATGATGTAATCTGAATGATAAATGCAATAAAATTCTGAGCAAAAACAGAGAAAAAAGAGTGGAAATTGTCATAGCATATTATGCATGAAACTTAGGAATGTACCTTCCGCGTGATTTCTTTTGAGATGATGATTGATCACCTTTTGCAAAATGAGCAAACAGCTCAGTCTGCTGTAAGAGATACTTCAGACGCCCCTTTCCTCTATTGTTCTGTATTAGATTAGATGTCAGTATTATTTACTTTCCAGCCATATCAATATATCATAGTACAAAGAAGCAGAGTAATCACAACTACACGCACCATATCAGCATCAATGGCCGCATTTTGTGCATCCAATATCTCCTGAACCTTCTGTTTCTTCATTTTTTGCATTTCCTTTAATCTAGCCTTCTCACGCTTGCTAATTTCAGGATCAACATGGTCTCCATCCTAAAGTCAGACAACTAAAGGTTAGTCTTCCAGTTAAATTCTCTGTTCAACATCATCCAAAAAAAAAAAATCATATATGCCAACTACAGGATATTATACCATGGAGACCCCCTCGACTCAAATACTCAGAAACAAACTTTTAACTAGGCCAACCAGAAATGAGTTAGTTCGTGACCAAGTTGTTTCTAACTGTCTCTCGTCAGCATACGCATTTTCAAGGCAAGTCAACGAAATTCAACTTCAAATTCATATCACAATCTTGATATCGAATCATGCATGATGAAATAAGCAGCATACTATAACCCTAGAGCAGAAAGAGTAGTGAAATAAAAAAAAAAAAAAGAGTATGAACGACAGAGTAAATGGTAATTTTGACCTGTTCCTCGTTGTCACCATCTTCAGCGGAAGCAGGATCGTCATCGGAATTTGGAGGATTGTCCTCGGCGACTTCGTCGTCTTCGGAACTAGCAGAGCGTGCCACGGCCTCCAGCTCCTCCTTGTCTTCTTCGTTGATTTGTTCATTTACTTGCTCTTCCTCCGACGAACTCGAAGCGTTGGAGAGTGCTTCGTCGGAAGAGACCTCCGGCTTCGAAGGTCTAGCCATGAATTCTCCAAATCAAGGGTTTGTGGTGTGATGGAGAGGAATTGGGGAACGAAAGAAGGTTTGTGTTTTGAAGTCACTGTAATTAAATCAAATCATGAGATAATCATAAGATATTGGGAAAAGGAATGTAATAGCGGTGTTTATAGCCGTTCGATTAAGGAGGTAGATGTGCGGTTACGACGTGGAGGGGAAATGACGATTTCCCGCCATTGATGTGGAAATGAGCTTCTCCCACTTTTCTATATGGACTCAGGCCTAACCCTGGTTTACGCCCAAGTAATGAAGTCCACTGAAAAAAAAAAAGTAAACAAGTTTGGAGTTTCAATTTTGGGCCGATAACAATACTGGCCATTTAGAGTGCCGAGTTTTTTTGGTAAAAGAAAAAAGAGTTGCCGAGTTTTTTTTCCATCCCTCTTTGTTCTGGTTACAGATTTTTTTTTTTTTTTTTAAGTTGCGATGAGTCACTATATGGAAGCTTAATATGCACATGAGATTTTAGATAGTTTCTCTAATAGTTGCAGCGGTGCTGACTAAAAAGAGGAACCAATAAAAGAAGAAGAAGCTCCCAATATATGGATGATCAGTTTAGGAATTATATTTTTTTATTTGTTTAGATGATTTAGTTGGACGGGAAAATGAGTGAGTATGTTTTATACTTTAAGATTTATTTGTATAGCATTATAATATCGCTATGTTGCATGTAGATACCTTGTAGATGTCGTATGGCTGACTTTTGGGCTTGATGAAATTAACATCTTGGAAAAAAAAAGAGTTGCTAGAGTTTTTTGACAAAAAAAAAAAATCAAGTTTTCAAGGATTTTACCTTTTTTGGTGGTTTCTTCTCTGCATTCCTCTCCTCTCAACTTTCACTATCACCATCCGTTAAATTGTAGGGCTTATTTTATCAAAAAAAAATCGTAGGGATTAATTTTAAAAGTTGAGCTAGAGTTAATATCGAAAAAATTGAGAGGAGGGCGAACCCTACGCTCTGCTAGGGTTTCTTCAGGGCTTACTGGAGAAGAAGAAGATCAACTGGACCGGAGTACAAAAAAGGCTAAGCATGGGACATCACAAGAAACTGTAGTGGAGGAGACACAACCAGAAGATGAGGTTCCAAAGGAGGGGGAGGTTCCTAAGGAGGGGGAGGGGAATGTTGGAGTTAACAGGGAGGTTTTTCCTACCTCCATTGGTGAGAGTCTTCGCAGGAAACTCGTTTCCTATAGGGACGCATGCATTGGAATTAATGGAGCTGATACGTACTATTCAAGTTTTGAATGGGAGGATAAAGACGAAGTTTATACTGTTGCATCGGGGGAAGAAGAGGAAGATGATGAAGTTGATATGGAGTTAGAAGAGGAGGAGGATCCGTTGTGTCCAACTATAAACATCTCTAAAGCTGAATTGACGGATGCTTGCAGACCATGGAGGCGATCAATTATGGTGAAGTTACTGGGAAAAAGGTTGGGCATGAGATTCCTTAGGCAGAGGCTTCTGAAAATGTGGCAACCTGAAGGGAGTATGGAGATGATAGATTTAGAGAATGACTACTATCTCATTCGTTTTAGTAATATGGAAGATGTTATGAGGGTTTTTGAAGGAGGACCTTGGATGATCCTGGATCACTATCTGTTGTTGCGTCGCTGGCATCCGGAGTTTTTTCCTCATGAGGATGAATTTAAACGTGTAGCTGTGTGGGTCAGAATTCCGGGATTGCCAATTGAATATTACGACAGAAATATCTTATGGAAGATAGGAGGAAGTCTGGGAAATATGTTGAAGATGGATGGTAATACGCTGCGTCAAAAGGAGCCATCTCGTGATGATGAATTTGTCACTGAAAGAGCAAAGTTTGCTCGTATTTCCGTTGAGATTGATTTGCGGAAGGTGTTGGTTTCAACCTTTAAACTCAATGGCAGATACTATAAAGTGGAGTATGAGGGATTGCACCAAATTTGTTTCCACTGTGGCCGGTATGGACATAGGAGGAATGCTTGCTCTCTTTTACAGAGAGTACCAGAAGGCTATGATGGTGAGCAAAACGTTGAACAGGCAGCCACCACTGCGACGGAGGCACACCAGGCCGGAGAAAATGCAAAGACGGAGAAAAATCAAAGTGACGAAATTTTCGGATCGTGGATGATTGCACAGCGAAAGGCACGACGTAATGTGCGTGAATTAAGAAAGGATAATAATAATGGGAGGAAAGTTAGGAATCATGATTCGGCAGTTATTTAACAAGGAAATCAATTTCAGATTCTAGTCGTTGACAATGATGTGCTAGCTGCCAATAATAGTGACGCTAATGATAAGAGGGTGATGGACGCGAAAATTCATGGTGATATGCCTTCTGGTACGGAACAACCTTTTGTACGGGTTCAAAAAGCTAAGGAGAATATGAAGACTAATAATGGAGTAGGGTCAAAAACCCAACCTAGACTTCTTCCAAATTTGGTGGAAGGGGAAGGCCCACAAAGCCCAGCATCCAGTCCCGAACAGGTGATATGCGCAAGTGGAAAGAAGCGGTCTGGAATGGCCCATCTCGAGGGCATTCTACAAATGCTGGCTCGGACCTTAATGCCACCCGTGTTGGAGGTTCTAGCCCAACTATTATCGTCCCCCCTCAAACACTTGTCACTTCCAGCCCAGCCCAAATTTTTCAGCACTCCTCCAGTGGCACTAGCAGGGAGGCAAAAATGTTGGAGAAAGGCCCGGAGAAGGATGTTGGTAGGCCTCCTGAGATGATTTTTGGAGGGGTTATTAAGGATAACGTTGATGCTATAATGCATGAGAAAGTGGACATCCAAGTGGGTGCAGGGGAGACAAATGTTAGCAATACATGCTAACTTTTCTTCTTCGATTTGGTTTTTAATGAATCTGTTATTTTGGAATGTTAGAGGTGCAGGGGCCTCTTCTTTTCCACCTGTTTTCCGTGATATTGCGCTAGGCATAAGCTGAATTTTTGTGCTCTTTTTGAGCCCAGAATCAGTGGTCAGAAGGCTTCTAAGGTTCTCCGTAGGCTGGGCTTTTTGAAACAATTTTTAGTTAAGGCTAATGGATTTTCCGGGGGGATATGGATTGTTTGGAATGAAGAGTGTTTTAAAGTTGAGATACTTCATTCACATGCTCAGCTAGTCCACATTCGCATTCACCCAAATGATGGAAGCCAAGCATGGGTTCTCACCTGTGTGTATGGCAGTCCAAGACCACATCTTCGTGACCAACTATGGGCGGAGTTGGAGACCTTGAGTGCTAATATGAATGAGGCTTGGGCAGTGGTAGGTGACTTCAATGCTTATTCAGAAACTTGTCACAAAATTGGGGGAGCTATTCCAAATTATTCATCTATGAGGAGATTCAATGATTGCATGTTGCTTTGTGGCTTAATGGACATGGGCTTCAACGGACCTCAGTTTACTTGGGAGGGAAGAGGAGTTAAGGAACGTATTGATAGAGGAATTTGTAATAGTGATTGGAGAGTGCGCTTTGCCGATGTGTCTCCTTTTCATTTTCCGCCATTCCAGTCAGACCATAGACCATTGTTACTTAAGTTGAGTGAAAATGCTATGCTTCATAGTGCTATAAAACCGTTCTGATTCATGGCAGGGTGGCTTCAAGACAATTCCTTTTCCTAGGTGGTTCAAGAAGCTTGGAGAAATAATCAAGAATGGTTTGGTGCTTCAGCAAGATTTGTGCATAATGTGCAAATATGGAACCGAGATCATTTTGGAAACATTTTCCATAAAAAAAAAGCTTTGATGAACAGAATGGGGGGGTATTAATAAGAAGTTGAGTTTTGGGCCTAATCGAGGGTTAGAAAAGTTGCTTCACATAATTTGGAAAGAGTATCAAGCTATCCTTAAGCAAAAAGAGTTGTTGTGGTATCAAAAAGCACGCTTGGATGGGATCAAGTTTGGTGATAATAATACCAAATTCTTTCACATGTCTACTATTGTTAGGAGGCGACACAACAAAATTGAGCTTCTACTTGATGAAGATGACAAAGCCATTACAGACCAAAGTGAGTTAAAGGAATTAATTATCAATTATTTTGATAAACTTTATACTCAGGATGTTATGAGTGGTAGTTGGAATATTAGAGGTTGTTTTCCACCACTTGATAGTCATGCTTTGGAATTCCTGCAATCTAGTCCAAATGAAGCTGAAATTAAATAGGCTTTGTTTGATATGGGGCCTCTTAAGGCACCAGGACCTGATGGACTTCACCCCCTGTTTTTCCAATCTCAATGGGATATCATAGGGGATTTTATTTGTAAATTGATAAAAGAGGTGTTTGTGGATCCTAATAAAGTTGCTACTATTAATCAGACTTCAATAGTACTGATTCCTAAGGTGGTCCATCCTGAAAGAGTGAAACAGCTTCGTCCTATCAGCCTCTGCAATGTGATTTATAAGATTATCACCAAGCTTGTGGCTAACAGGTTACAACATTACATGGATTACTTGGTTGCACCGTACCGGTGTAGTTTTGTTCCAGGACGGCATAGCTCTGGTAATGTCATCATCGCCCAAGAGGTTTTTCATTCTATGAGATCTTGGAAGCGAAAGAATGGCGCCCTTGTTGTTAAAGTGGATCTTGAGAAGGCATATGATAGTTTGAACTTGGATTTCCTCCTGGATACACTTCATGATATTGGTCTTAGTGCGCATTTCTGTCATCTTATTATGCAATGTGTATCTTCAGCATCTATGCATGTTCTATTCAATGGGGATAAGACTCATGAATTCTACCCTTCAAGAGGTCTTCGACGGGGCGACCCACTTTCTCCATATCTGTTTGTTTTTTGTATGGAGAGGTTGGGACACCTCATTCAGAAAGAAGTGGATTCAGGGAATTGGAGGTCTATCACTCTTTGTAAGGATGGTCCTCTACTATCTCACCTCTTCTTCGCGGACGACCTGGTTCTATTTGGAGAAGCAACTGATCATCAGATGGATGTTATTATGGAATGCCTTGACAAGTTATGTCAAGTTTCGTGGGAGAAAGTTAACAAGGATAAGACTAAGCTTTTTGTTTCTCGTAATGTTCATGTATCTAAAGGTCAACATCTGAGTGCAAGGGCTGGATTTTCCTTGACAGGGAACCTTGGAAAGTATTTAGGCGTCCCTATTCTCCATTTTCGTCAGAGGAAGTCAGACTATGCATACATAATTGATATGGCCCAAAAGCGTCTATCTGCCTGGAGAGCTCATAACTTGTCCTTCGCAGGGAGGACCACGTTGGTTCAATCAATGCTTAGTGCATTACCAACGTATGTTATGCAGACCACAATGCTCCCCAAGTCAATTTGTGGTGAATTAGAAAGAGTTATGAGGAACTTTTGTGGGGATCATCAAATGAGAGGAAGGCTTGGCATACTATATCCTGGCAGAAAATTTGTAAACCAAAACAGTTGGGTGGACTTGGCATTCGAAAGATACATGATTTTAACAGAGCATTGATCATGAAGCTCGGATGGGGTCTCATTACTAACCCTCAAGCTTTGTGGGTTCGGGTTCTAAGAACTAAATATAGGTGTGGTTCTCGGTCTACTCCGAATATTCGTCCTCTTGCTAACAGTTCAAATGCTTGGCGTGGAATTGTTCAAACATGGCCTTTCATTCTTCGGGGACTACGATGGATAGTAGGTGATGGTTCTTATACCCGTTTCTGGACTGACATATGGTTGCCTTCAGGTATCAAGCTGGTCGATGTAGCATCAATTCCAATTCCTCAACACCTCTTGAACCCGACAATGAGTAGTTTTGTTCGTGAGGGGGAGTGGGATACGGCCTTATTTTCGCATCTCCTTCCACAGCATGCTTGTATGGAGATTCTCTCCCTTCCACCTGCAACGTTGGAGCATGGGACTGATGTGCCGAGTTGGAAGTTCTCTTCGGAAGGTTCTTTTAATGCCAAGTCAGCTTACATGCTGATTACGGGTGCAGCGCTACCTACAAGAAACCATGTTTGGGACAGAATTTGGAAGTGGGGAGGGCCAAGCCGTGCTAAGTCTTTTCTTTGGACAGTATTTAGGGGGGGATTAAAAACCAATGTCATAAGAGTTAGGTGCAATATTTCTGATAATGATGTATGTCCCCTTTGCAACTCAAGTGCAGAGACAACAACTCACATATTGAGGGAGTGCACCGAATCTAAAAAGGTTTGGGAGGAGGCTTCGCGTCCAGGTAGAGTGGGTGTTCTATGTAGCAGAGATAAAGATTTCATGGGTTGGATGATAGACAATTTATCCTACAAAAATAAGCGGAATGGAGAAATCTACTTTGGAGTTATTTGTTGGCTAATTTGGAACTCCCGAAATGAGAAGGTGTTTTCTAATAAAGTTTTCAATCCAGTTGATATTGTTAGAAAGACTGATTTCTTAATTAATGAAATTAGTGAAGGAGCAGCAACAATGCCTCACATGGTTCATAGTTATCGTTCTGTTGATGTGGGATGGAGACAACCAGCTACAAATTGGGTCAAATGTAATGTAGATGGGGCGTTTAAAGCTGGTGTCAGCACCCAATTTCGTCCGGGAGTTCATTTCTCCTCGTCGCCTCTCTTTATGTTTCTCCACACATGTATAGACGATATTTTCTTTATACTACGTTAAAATTAAAAAGAAAAAAAAAACAATTTGAGTTAATTAATTAGTTAAATATTAAAATAATTAATTAATTAATTAATCAAGTTTTTCCAAAAAAGTCTGGGCCAACGGGCCTTTCTTTTTTCTCTTTCCCTTTTTCTAGTCCTTTTTTTTTCTTTTCTTTTCTTTCTTCTTTACTTTGGGCCTGGACCCTTCTCTTTTGAAAATCCAGGATTTCTTTATTTGACTGGGCCTGAAACCTATCTCTTTTGTAAATCCAGAGTTTAATATTTGATTGGGCCAAGGGTGTTTTCGGGCCCAGTGATTTTTTTGTTGGGCCTGTTTGAAATCATTTCTTTTTTTAATAAAAAAAGAATAAAAACTAAAAATTAAAAAACTCTCTTTGTTGGACCAGGGGCATTTTGGGGCATGGTATTTTTTTATTTATTGGGCCTATTTAAATCTTTTAAAAAAAAAGAGGAAAAAAGATTGAGTTTTTTTTTTGTGTTATGCTTTTTTTTTAAAAAAAAAATCTGGTACCAAGGCTGGGCTTCTCGCCCAGCCCGGCCCATTAAAAATAATAATAATAAAAAAAAACAAAATAAAAAAAGAAAAGATAATAATAATAAATAATGGTAGAATTTAATTAGTAAATAAATAGTAATTAGGATTTTTTATGTTGTGTGTGGGGCCAATGATGCAATCTGAGGCCCAATTTTATTTCGTTGTGTGTAATTTTGTTAATTTTCTGTGTTATTATTCATCTCATTTTCTTTCGACCCACCATCTTGTATTTATTTGTAAATATTTATTTCTTTTATTTGGTCTGCTTTAAATAATTATGAATATTTGTCTGCCGTGAATTTTAGCCGCTGTTGTAAATAGTACTCGTTTATGACTTAGGACACGTGTAAATGCGGTTAGTTTAATTTACTCTTTTTTAACAAAATAAAAATAAAATAATAATTTTTTTCTAAAAAATAATCGATCACGTTAATGGAATAGCATTTCTATCCTTTAACGTATTTTTTTTAAGAAAAGCAAAGTAATTGAGTATAGTCATTTACTAGCTCAGTTATGTGTTTTCCTGAAAATAATCTCTTCCAAAAAATAATAATTTCTTTTCAAAAATTACGTTAATTGAATAGCATTTCTATCAATAACGTAAAAAGAAAAATATTGAGTATAATCATTTACTAGCTCAATAATGTGCTTAATCTCAAATCTCTTCCAAAAAATAATTTTCTAAAAAAGTTTACGTTAATTGAATAACACTTCTATCAATAACGTAAAAAAGGGAAATATTGAGTATAGTCATTTACTAGCTCAATAATGCGTGAAATTTCAAATTCATTTTCAAAAAAATGATTCTTTTCAAAAATTACGTTAATTGAATAGCATTTCTATCAATAACGTAAAAAAGGAAAAATATTGAGTATAGAGATTTGCTAACACAATAATGCGGAATTTTAAATCTTTTTCTCAAAAATGTTTTTCTCCTCAAAATAAATGACGTTTATTGAATAACATTTCTATCAATAATTCCGTCTAAACAATCTCAAAGGTTCGTTGTATAGCCATTTGCTAGCATCAACTTTGCTAAAAAATAAATTTTTTTTTTAATTAAAAGCATTCCCAAAAACAATTTCCTCATTTCTTTTATTTTCAAAAATTAAAATCAATTTCTCAAAAAAAAAACAACAAAGTCAATCTTTTTTACAACACGTTTTCAGAACTACGTAGCTTTGATTTCTCCATTGCACCTGGGGATACGTAGGAGCGGGAACCGAACCCGTCAAGCCAAAATAAACAAAAAATGTTTTTTCCTCTTTTTAATCCAAATTCAATTCTTTTTAACTTAGGTTATTTATTTAAAAAAATACAAAAAAATAAATAAAAAAAAACAAAAATAATTTTCATTTTCATAAAAAAATGGGTAAAACGAATATTTTCAAAGTTAACAAGTTTTGCACAATTAATTAGAGGTAACCGTTTTTTCAAACGGATGTTGTAGGGTGCTAATACCTTCCCTACACATAAATGACTCCCGAACCCAAGTCTGGTTTCGAAGACCATTTTTCTTTTAAAGGGTTTTTCCAAATGTTTTCCCTTAAAATAAACTTTGGTGGCGACTCCATTGAAACTCAATTTTTCCAATATGTTTCGCCGACCCGTCGTGACCCCGGTTTCGACAGCTGGTGGAGGCTTAATAGGTTGTGGTGGTGTTTTCCGAAATTCCTTTGGTGCTTGGTTGTATGGGTTTGCTTATAGGCTTCCAAATGGGACTGTCCTCTCTGCTGAAATTCAAGCAATCCTTACTGCTATTCGGTTAGCTAAGGATAGAAATATTACCCACTTGTGGATTGAAAGTGACTTAAGGGTAGTTGTTCAACTGGTAAATGAAGGAGTTCCTGGATCACATAGTTATGGAATGTTGTTGAATGAAATTAGGAGACTGAGAGAAGGAATTTGGACTGTTGTCATTTCTCATGCCTATAGGGAATGCAATGGAGTTGCAAATTGGTTAGCCAGCTTTGCTACTACTCTACCAATGGGTGTTCATGTTTTAACTCACCCACCGTCTGCTTGTTTTTATTTGCTTTGGCAAGATTTAGTTGGGATTCATTTCCCCCGTAGAATTCCTTTGTAATTTCTTTTTTGGCCGTTAGGCCTCCTGAATACCAAAAAAAAAACTTTCACTATCACGAGTGAGGTGAGATAAATTGAGTAGTCATACTTCACTACACCCCTTTGTAGTAAGTGAGATAAATGGCAGATTTTTCACTTGCAACAACAATAATAATGGTGAGATGAAAAAAAAAACTCCAAACAACACAACAGTAAAGAAAAGCCACAGTCGTCATTGTTATAAACTTTGCTCATTCTCCCTCATGACATTTAGGGGGAGCGATCCAGAGTGAATGGTGATGGGTGATTATATAATTTGGGTCTCGAGGGTGAATATAGTTTTTTAGGAAAGCCACGTGTAAGATGTTTTGTCAATGATTATTAAGTGTTCGTGAATATAGTTTTTTAGGAAATCATAATCATAATTACTACAATTCCCCATGTCTCTCTAGTTATGTATATATCTTGTCTTTTTTGTTTTCCCAAACCTTATTTAAGGTGATATTCTTATTAATATTGTTAACTCCTTGTTTACTATAACATATGTAACGTTAACCTATCATAATGTCCAACTAATAATATATAATCGGCTAACTGTTTCATATTTACTAGCCACCTATGTATTATACTTAGTTGGTAGGCGTTAACATTATAATTATTTTTATGAGTATTTTAAAGCAATTTGTCCTGTATTCCATTATTTAACTTACGGTGCATAACTATGTTGTTCTTATGGGTTTTGAAATCCCCTTTAATCGTTAAGGTTGTTTGGTTGCCTTTTGGGCTATTATATCAGATTACTTCGACCAAAAAAAAAAAAGAGTTGTCAAGTTTGTATATGGATGTTTGGGTGCGTCACGTGAAACAATTAACGTGGTGATCATGCGAAAGCCCACTCTTGTTATATATCATTTTTTTATGGATGTTTCCGTTTTGCATTATTTTGAGTGACATTTTTCATTTTATAGGGATTGACTTTAAGATGAAAAATATAAAAGACCAAAAGTAATGACATTATTATACTCTAAGAACCAATTCAAAGCGTTATTTTAAAAGTCGTCGTTTTTTATTTAATCTCATCATCTGAAAATAATACATCCATCCATGATATTGTAAATGGATTTATAAAAAGATTGACAGATGTAACAAATGATGTTACACGGCAAGTATATTTTGGTACTCTTGTTAACTATCCAATATAAAAAGGTTGTTTAATTTACCTATACATGGGGGAATAACCTCAATCCTAGATGAACTAATGAAATTAAAACCTTATATTGAAAATTATATTTTTTTTTTACTTAAATATAATTCTCATACATGAAGTTTCATTAGTTGATTTAGGATAGGGTTATTTATCCACGAGGTAAAGTTAGACAATCCCATGTAATGTACGATACGTAGTTTTAGTTTCTTTTGTTTTTACTAGCTTTTTCAATCAAACTTCGACACCTTGCTCATTGATTTATAATAAATGGAACTATACCATGGGATTTTATCTCTATCACGCAAATACAATCCAAAGATGACGAAGAGAGGAAAATAAAAGGAGATACAAGCCTTGAGAATTTAACTCCATCAATTATATTTTGTATGTTAATAAATATTCAAGTGATAATATTTTATTATAATTCAGATGTCAAAGATAATGGAGGTTGGACCCAAATTCTATCCTATATAAAGGATAAAATTTTCACCTTTGATAATTATATTGATGAATCACTTACTTTAGGAGTATTATAATTTCTTTTCTCTTGTTGGGATTTTGATTTTAATATGCAAAACATCGAACAAGATATTCACCATTAAAATATACTAGCAATCATTCAAGAAATAGTTTTATGGAACGAGTTGAATGTTAATTTGAGCTGCTCTAATTAAGCACAAGAACAAACACGCGACTAGTATATTTTGGTGGGAAATATATCCTTATTAACTATCCAATATAAAAGGTTGTCTAATTTATAGTGAAATTAAAACCTTAAATTGAAAATTATATCCATTTTTTACCGGTGAAACCTTAAGTTCTCATACATGAAATCTTATTAATACTAGTGAAATTTGCGCATATATGACTAGCAGGTTTTTTTTTTTCTATTCTTAAAAGACTTGAACTCGATATCTTAATTAAGAATCAAATGTATGATTTGAACCAATCACTTCTCAATATATGTAACAATGTTTAATAATATTTTATTTCAGTTGTGAACAATGTTGTACTGTTTTAAATCGTTAGATGCTTTTTAGTGAAATATTACTAGGTTAGTACGTTGGATAAAATTTTCTAAAAAAATCTTACAAAAAATAAATAGAATAAATGAATAAGTGGATATTACTCATATTAGATAACACATGAGATACCATATTTATTAAATGATATGATAACATATCATTGATGATAATGTAAAACTCAATATATATTAATAAAACTCTATTTAATTATGTTGTAGCATCGATGATCATATTTATTTATCTACTTATTTTAATTTTAATTTGTGTTGTGCTGTACTCATAATTATTGTTTGTTTTCTTAATTCTAGATCCAGCTGATTGGCTTTGGCCGCATGCGCCTTGCGGTTGGCGAGTGTGTGGTACGAGTATACTGCTGCTGTAACTAATGAAAAAATGTGGATATGAAGAAATGTGTATATATATATATATATATATATATATATATATATATATATATACTAGTGCGGTACCCGTGCGATGCACGGGACGGGAAAATTAGGGAAATGATAGAGATTTGAGTAAGTTTAATTAATAATACATATAAAAATAATTATAATAATAATAATCATTAAATTATAATTTTTTTGATAAAATTTGTTAAAATAGAAAATTATTGATCTGTAAATATGAAATGAAATCATTATATTTAAAATTATAAGCAGCCCGAGCCAACCTACTAATATGAGCAACACAATTTGCTCACCTACTAACATGAGAAAAAGAAAAAGAAATGAACCTAGTAGAGAAATTAAAAAGACTTAAATATGTTTTTGGTCCCTCTAAAATACACATGTTTTCATTTTCGCCCCCCTAAATTTTTTTTGTCATTTAGTCCTCCTAAAATTTTTCCTTTTTAAATTAGTCCTCGCTGTTAGAGTAGTAGTCCCTCTAAAATACACATGTTTTCACTTTAGTCCCCCTAAAATACACGTGTTTTCATTTTAGTCCCTATAAAATTCTATCTATTTCTTTGTAGTCCCCTGTTAATTGTCACATCAACGATCTATTAACTATTTTAACAGGGAGAACTAATTTGAAAAAAAAAAATTTTAGGGGGACTAAATGGTAAATTTATAACAAATACTAAAAGTAGCTATCAATGATGACAATTATAACATCATATAATTTAAAAGGGGAACTAAGGAGAGGAAATTTAAGCTTATCTAAGAAACAATTTCAATCAAATAATGCAATGATTAAAAAGTTATAAAAATGCGAAATATAATTATCGATGCTAGAAATTTGAACCTCACATATAATTTAAAAGAGGAATTAAATAAAGTAATTTGAGGTTATAACTAACCATAGTCTACAATCAAACTAAAAACAAATATTAGAATTATGAAAAAATTGAGATAATAATAATACAAAGTGAAGTCAATATCTTAAAATAAATCTGTGGTGTGGTCTATTTTATTAATAAAATAATATTTATTAACAAAGTATATATATCTAAACATAAAAAACTCAATAATAGGTGAGTATAAAATATTTTTACTCTTAGATTGTTATCTTATCACATATACTTAATAGATTTAATTACCTTTAAGATCTAGATATTAATGTGCTTTTACAAATGTGTTCCGTGCACAGTTTTTGTCCCTATGTGTTATAAGCATTTATCCCTATATTTTAAATTCTAATATTAATACCATTTATATAAATTTGTCATCCTTAGCTGAATTATATTTAGCTCTTGAAATCTATATACTAAATTAATATTTTATTAATATCAAAGAACATTCATGTAAATATTTATTACCCTGTGGTGTACCAAAAAGCATTATTAAAAAAACTAAAAAGGAAATTGATATCAATATAATCACAATTAAAATTAAAAAAAATAATTGATTTTTTGTCAATTAGGTTTTTAAATAATTTTACAACTAAAAAAACATAAGAAAAACATTTATAATCAACATAAATTTATATTAAAAAAATTAAAATATAATTTTTACCCTATTAATTTAAATACTAACGATCTTTCAATAAAATGTTCATTTATTATTAATTCACAACTTAAATATTAAAAAAATTAGTTTGATATAATTAACACAATTTACTATTTATATTTTACTTTAATATTAATAATAATATTGTTTATCCAGTAATTTAAATATTAAACTTTTTTATGTAAATTTTTCTTCATATATGATTTACTTTTATCCTATAATTCAAATATTAATAAATTTTTTTTTCCTAAACTCTCATTCCTGTGTGATTTAATTTTTTCTCATAAATTAATTATTATCAAAACTTTTTACTATGTTTTAAAATCCGAAATTTAAATAATTGTCACTTATTTTTCTTTATTATCATTTCAAATGTGATAATAATAATAAATAGTTCATAATTGTTAAACTTCAAAAGTCAATGACATAGTAATGAAAAATAATTAATTTATGTCTAAATTTAAAAGTTATACTTTTATAATTCAAAATTTGAATTCTATCCAATTATAAGTATTTATATTTATATTGTATAATTTAAATATCAATGCATTTTATACAAATTAAGACAAAGAAGCCTTTGTGAAGACGATGGTTGAAATTAGAAACAAAAAGGGATAGGGAGAAAAGCATAAGAAAAGCTCATCCAGTGAAGCATTCATCCACAGAATTGTGGTGAGTGAATGCAGTTAGAAAGAAAAGGCAGAAAGCTTTTCATTTTACTGAGCAAATAATGGAAAATAATATAACCAATTAATCGTTTAATAGTTTCCAATCCCACCAATATTTATTCTTTCCATTGTAAATATGAAATTTAAATTAAGTTATTAATAAGCAATTAAATTAACATAAACAGTGACCGATATTTACACTTTCCAATCCTACTATTCCACTACTAAACATTAATTGAAACTTCATTGTTTAAATTTTTAATTTAAAATAAAAACATTAAATATAGAATTATATAATTAGCCCCAGTTTTGGCGGAAAAAAATAATCCCAAATTAAATCTTGCTTCTAGAGAACAAACGTATTTAATTAAACTATTATAATTCGAGTATCTCCATTCTCATGTATAATGATAATTCCCACAAATAATTTTTTACTCTTAATTAATTATTAAGCTTTCATATATATTTACCTTTATAGTTAATCATACAGAGTTCAATCATATACCAAGAGAAGGAAATCAATGTGCGGATACATTAGTAATAAAAAGGAGCTCATTCTGATTCATCTTAAATTGTTATTTTAGATTCTTTTGAAGACATTTCAGAACTTCTTCTAGGTGATGCTAGGGGGTTTGTCATTCTAGGATTAGATCTAGGTGATTAGTTATTTTTTTCTTTTCTTTTGTTCTATTTTTTCTTTTCCTTATTGTTACCAAAAAATATATATATTTACCTTTATGATATAGATATTTATATTTTTTCATAAAAAATTATTCTTATACATTATAAGTATATACCCTTGTAATTTAAATTTAAACATTAACACAGTTTACATAAATTTTTCATCAACGGAATTATATTTACCTCTTGAAATTTATATACTAAATTAAGACTTAATTAATGCTAATGAAATTTTATGTAAAGATTTATTCCTCGTAGAGTATGAAAAAATATTACAAAAAACTAAAAATGAAACTTATATCAATATAATCACAATTCAATTTAAAAATTTCATTCATTTTTATTATTATGAAATTAAATATGATATCTTATGTTCATATATATTTTAAAATATAAAATTTTTATAACATGCTAAAGATAACAAAATGTGACCAAGCGAGAGAATTTTTTATAATAATATAAATAAATATATAAATATTATTTTCTAGCGCATCCAAGAAAAACGTGTGCTTGGAGTTTGAATTCCCATTACCAGCAGCTACAACAATTTGGATTTTATGAGTTACAATACCCTTAAGATGTAGAAGTTGATGTAGTCAAACTTCTTAGAGGCAGTAAGGTTGAGTGAGATAGCTATATATACAATGCAACATGAAACAGTGTGACAGAAAAATGTGCAATTTTAGAATGATACATATAACAAACATTATATAACGTTTATTTGTACAACGCTACACTGTACAACATGGAGAGATATAAATACAAAGGAGAGAGATTAGAGAGAAATATAGGATGTGATAGAGATATGATGAAGAAAGATAGAGAGAAAAAAAGTGTGTTGTATATGAATTATTGTATATTTTTATTGTATAAATTTATTTTCTCAACTTTAAATACCACTCAATCTTAAAGAAATAATAAGATGAAACTAAGAAAAGTGGTTTGACCAAAAAGAGAAAAACTCAGAGATGGAAAAGTATTTAGTTTTATACTTTTATCTATCCTATATCTTCTTTACATTAACTACACACTATGATAAAATGTGCAAACAGGATTACGGGAGTAATGGTGAAATAACATATAATTCAAAGGAACAAATTTAAATAGTTTCTATTAAAAGCTATTGTCTTTCATAATAAAAATGACAGTTAACTTTTAATAGTTTCTGTTATATGTTATTGTCACAATGATTTGCCAACAAATAAATAATGTTTTCTTATGCATTACATCGAAAATTTAAAAGAGAGCCTATTTAGCAAAATGATATAAGACAGGTATATAGTGATGCTCATCACATAAGAGATTCTCGCTCAGGTTTTTCTTTTTTTATTTGTTGTTTTCAACTTTTTTTAAAGGCTGAGTTATGCTGTAAGGGAGCTCACCTTTCCTAATTCCTACTCGCAAATATTCAGCTATGACATGTATTATTGCGTGGCTCTAAAGAATGACATGAATGCTTTTGTACATGAGCGTATCACCATGGCTCTTGAATTTAACCCCTCATAATGCCATGAATAGAGCACATTATGTAAACTTGAAACACTTGGAATGCAACTTGGAGAAGTCTTGAAAAATGAATTGTGGTATTTTCTAACTGAAAAAACAAATAGCTTGAAAATGAGCTCATGTAAGCGAAGAACAACGACCACTTAGCTGCTTCATTACCTATCATGTAAGAGGACTACCCATCAATCTAAACCTTAAACCTTTCATACATAACAAATAAAGAAGAATAGCTCTGTTATAGAGAAGATTTTTCTTTCCCCCACTCTAAAAAAACTTTCCAAGTGTAATTAACATGGGTCTACCCAATAATACTGGACTTATATTTAAGTGCAACACCATGAAGACAACACACTAACAGAGTTAAAGATATTAGAGTTACTTAAAAATAAAAATTCTCACTTATGAAATTGATGAAGGTTAGAGTGCATCAAATCCTCTTTTACGGATCTACCTTGTTCAAGCCAAGAGAGTTAAAGCACAATGTGGAATCAGAGATTGAAAGAGAAAAAAATCCGAGTGTTAGAAAAAAAATTGAAAGAAGAAAAACGTTGAGTAGAAAAACTCATGAAGTGGTTTCAATTTTCACCTCCTGCATACCGATTCTTTCTTGTTGTTGCAAAATAGAGCAAGAGTATAACACAAATTTTTGAACTACATGTTCTTCCTTGTTCAACACATAATCCCATTTCAACTTTTTTTACTATGCCCACCTACAATGACCACAGTTGTAAAAAGGGGAACTGCTTCTTAGCTAAACCATTAATTATAAGCACTCTAACTCTTTTCTATTTCTAGATTTGCATAAACAATGGTTACCTGTCTTGATTATGTGGCATGTACAAAGGTTATGACCCTTTGTGCCCATTGTCCGATTCATAAGTCATGTACCAACTCATCAGCAGCAAGAAATTAATAATGTTCATGAGAACTAAAAATCAAGCTACTCTAAACCATCTTTACCAAGTTCCTAAACAGAAGCCATCAATAAAAAACTTGATTTTGTTGGTCCAATCTAATGTATAACCACACTATATATAAGGCCTAAGACAGGTAAATAACCTTTAAGCTAATTTTGAGCACTCTTAATTTGACTGCAGATCAACAATTTGTCGAGTTTAGACCAATGGTTCTAGTACCTAAAATCAAAATCTTACATTACCTTTCTATCCTCTGACATTGAATAAAAGAATGTGTTTGACAACAACAGGTGTTCCATGCCAATGGGATTTAAATTTAAAATCATACTAAAAGATCTCTTCACACAGAATAAGACCAAATCTCAAACCTAACATGCAAATTTGTTCATCAATAGCCTTATTCTAAATTTCATAAAAGCTTGCACAAAAGATAAGTCTAGGGAGAACATATAAGATATACAGTCAAAGGCTCAAAGCAAAATTCACCCACAAGAAAATAGATATTGAAGCATACCCCATGACAATATCAATCTTGTAGCAATCTTGGAAGAAAATCCAGGTTCAGCTTGTGGAAGATTATCTAAAATTTCATATACCTAAAGTAGAAAATAAACTCTGACAAAAATAAATCTCAAAATAAAAACTATAAAAAATTAATGTTAGAAAGAGATACCAAGTTGTGCAACTTGCATAGACAGCGCTTCTAATATACATATCAGGCATTTTTCTTACAGGGTCCAAACCTTCAAGTACCTACATGTATTAAACAACCATTCAACACAAAAGCCAACAACCCATAAGACATACCACCAAAGTATGTATCAAATATGAAAACTTGGAAAAAATCAAGGTAAGGCTTATGTGGCAGCCTCATTTCCCAAAGATTAAAACTTTGTGAAACTGAAGATAAGCATCACTTCACTGATCACAACCAAAGTATATATCCAATAAGCAACAAACCTTGGAAAAGATATTCTCGAAGTCAGGTCCATCTTACCAAATCTGCTAGCATCATGAGATTTATATTCCAATTACTAAGCAATTAATGATCACTAATAAATCGAGTCAAGAAGCCTATTATAAAAATTGGATAGGAACTAAATATGAAAGGAAGTTCTATATAGAATCAACCAATGTTTCTTTAAGGTTTTAAGATATCATATTTTCATCCATGAAATAAAAATGCACAAAACACAATTACTAACATGCAAGTATTAATTTAATCAATATCATGCTTGTATTATTGTATATAGATGTTGGCGGATCTTAATTTAGAGCCAGTTTTTTATTATATATTTTTTGTAATATTGTTGCCTAGACTCTCTATAAGTCAGATGAGTATATTTTACACACGTCCTATAAGTGACCAAAGCTGCACATTCTTTTCCTTATTCCAGAAATGTACTACTATTCAGAATGCCATAACAATTTCACTCCATCAAAGAGCTGTTGTTATGTACAAAAGAGTTTTTGTTATCATAACATTCGGTTGCTTGGGTAGGATATTTAAAAATGTTGCAGAGTTTGATTATGTTTGTCATAGCTTATATTATTTTGAGAAGCAATTGCCCCTAATTTAGCTCTAAAGCACTTTTCAATTGATGTGTCTAAATGCAAGATAGCTTCTGCATATTGTACAGGAGCATTTCTAAGCAAAAGCCTTCAATGTAATGTATGAAAGAAATCTTTTTATTTCACCCCACGTTCAATAACTCAGTGCAATAGTTTTGTTTCATAGAATTGGCATAGAATAAAGACAAAAGGCAAGGTGGGACCAATGTAAATGTGACCATCTATAATCACTCTAGTTAAATAAATTAAAATAGAAGCCAAAAGAGGATTTGGTAACCAAGACTCAAAAGATGTTACAATTACATGCTCAGTTGCAATCACTGCTTTATCATAAAAGAAAGCTCTTAAAAGGGGATTTTCTCTAAAAGATGCAAGATCAAAATAAAATGATGAATATTTGTGCATCAATATTTTGAGGAGAAGAGACCGAACTTACCACATATTTCTTGCTCCTAATCATACTGGATCATTCAATGCAAGGCCATATTTTTAATTTCAAAATCCGAAACTAATTTATTCCGAAAATTATGAAGAACAAAGTAATACACAAAATAAAATCACGAAAGTGAACTTCCTCACATAAACAATAACATATGATTCTTCAATCAGCTATATCCTAACCCTAAACAAATAACTTACCCAAATGCGATGCTCATTGTATGCAGAAGACTGGCGCTCAAATTCCAAATGTCCCAAACACCGATGACAAAGTAACTCCCACATAACTAACAACCTTAAAAAAAGAAGTCACAAAGAATATCAACAGTATCATCTATTAATCAGAAAACCAAAGAGCTTGCATTGCTCAGTTGTACCGTCTCCTCCTCCAGTTGCTCGATTCAAATTCCAGTTCGCTTTTTTCATATACTTCAATGACTCCTCTCCGATAAACCTCACGCTCCTATCCCACCCTCTCCATCTTGCTCCTGCCATCAATGCATCGTCATCTCTCTCTACAGCTAGTGCCATGGCTGACGCTCTAGCCACAATCCAAATCCTAAAGCCAATAACTCATAAAATAAAATTTTTTAGGACAGACAAAGAAAAGAAAAAACAAAAAAAATGAAGAAAAACTCCGAAGCTAAAAAAAAATCTTACTTGCTCTATCTTCTATCCGTTGTTCTATGCTCTTTCATTGTTCATAAACCATAGTCACAACCTTTTTGACATGCGAGAGATAAAGAGAGCGACATACAGAAAAAACAGAAAAGAAGGAGGCAAAGTGGCGATGAAGAACCACATAAACCCAACCACATGCACGAAACGGGAACCACATAAATCCAGCCAAAGTCGCGGCGAAGAGCCCAAAGACAGCCACAGCAGCTGTAAGGAGAAGTGGCCGCAGCGAAATGAAGAAGAAAAGAGGGAAGAGTCACGCAGAAGAAAAGGGGAAAAAGAAGAAATGAGGGAGAAGAAATTTCGAGCTTCTGAGAAAGAAAATTGAAGAACACCGTGAATAGATTCCCACTATTTTGAAATATGATGTATTGGAAAACAATATCTAACATTTATTATAGTGTGTAGTTTCCAATACCACTACACATTTCAAAATTCAAATCTTTATTTTAAAAAATTAAAAGAAAAAAAATATATTTACTTAAATAGCCCTAGTTTTGGTGGAAAATTATAGTCTCCCACTCATGTGCTATAAGTGATACGGTAATCAAAGAGAGTTTTTAGAATATTCACAAAAATGTCATTAAAAAGAGCGGGAAAATGAGAGTCCAAGACAATCTTCTTTTGATATATATATATATATATTAATATTAATAGAAAGATAATCGAACACAGTCGTGACCATTAATTGAGCATATATATGCAAGACAGCAACAACCTCATTTTTGCATAGAAAATTGTTATTATTGTAATCTTCCGGATCACTTGGGGGATTCTTTGCTGCTTTTGCTTGCAACCTTGAATCATGCACAGGCTGAATATATATATATGGAGAATCTCATGCACGGTTTGTGTTAGGTCGTGAGCCATGGGGAAAATAATCAGTATTTTTCAAAATTAATTATTTTTTTAACATGTGTAATATTGCACAGAATAATAAATATATTTAATACACTGATAATATTAATAGCTGTAATTTTTAATAAAATCTTTCTACTTTTGATTTATTATTCTGTGTAATGTTGTTCTATAAAAATCGTTAAAAAAAATAATAAAAGAAATGATTATTTTATTCCATAAAATTAAGCCGAACCAAACACATTGATTGAGAATTGAAACTGAGTACTACAAGCATACGATATACTTCCTTCAAGGCTTGAATCCTTATGTCAGACACGAACATATATTTCCTTAGGGTAATTATGTGGCTAAACAGTTCAGCAAATTAATCCAGTTGTTATCCTTGACTTTGTATTATTTGGCGTTTTTAATTTTTAACTTTCTTTAATTCCTTTGCATTTGTTCGGTTCTCACATGATGCTTGTTCTAACACTCTTTTAGAAAGAGTGGGATCTAGTTGTTTCTTTTGTCGTGAGTTTTACGATTTGTTTGCATGTTAAGAGAATATAAGATGATAGAAATTAGCATGACAAAAAAAAAAGATGATAGAAATTAGAAATTGAGGTAAAATAATTAATTAAAAATATATAATTATATATATTATTTAGGCGGAAAAGGGATTTTTTTTGTCTTTATAAAAATTATTTATCTTATGTTTTCATGAAACAAATACAGTATTAACCCATATTTTCATTCGGAAAAATCTCAGCCACTAATATAAAATTACGTGAATATGTAATTATGGATACACACGCCATACACACGTATATGTCCTAGAGAAGTACATATCTTGTATGTTATCACGGCATGTTATTTAAAATTTAAACAATTTTTTTTACAAGCAAATTTCATTGTTTCAAACCCATAAACTAACCAACGGGGTTGATTCAAGTGGTACATAATTGATTTTTCTTGAGTAAAATCTCGGGTTCGAGTCTTGTGGATGGAAAAAATACTTGTGGTTAAAAAACCCATAAACCAAAAAAAATATTAATGAACTCTTTTTAATTTTTTTAAAATTCTATTTTTCTAAAATAAAGATAAAAATAAAAAATAAAATAAATTTATAAAACTAATTTTTAACCAAAATTATTAGGAAAATTCTACGGTACCTTTTAGTGAGAGAGAGTTTTGGTACCTTCTTTGATCATTTAATCAATTTCTCTCAACTTTTTTAAATGATCTTAGTATTTTTACAGTTACGGGACAATATTTAATTATTAAAATTTATATTTTTAATTTTGAAAAGACTTTTTGACCCCTATAACCATTATCCTGTATTTTTTATTGCATTCCCCCATTTTTCACATTCTCATTTACAAGTCTCATTTAAAATCTATTTTATGTCTTCGAAATAATTTAGGACGGAGTACACGATTTGTTCCTATGTAATTTTGATTTTTATGCCTCCGTTCAATAAAAAAAATAACAAAAAGGTAAAACTACTTCCTACACTTATAAATTATTGAAACTCCCACATTAATTGAGTGGCATTTTTTTTTATTTTATTTTAAAATCATAAAAATTTGGAAAAAATGCTTATTTATCTTAAAAGGTTTATTTTTTATCTATTATTGTCCACATGGCTTAAATCTTTTCTTATTATTTGTATTTTTTCATTTTTTTTAACTTTTGGATGCTTTTTTATTAAATTTTAAAACATATCATTTTTTATCAACCATGTCTTGCTCGCATGTCTCATGTTTTGAGTTTTTATATTAAATTAAATTACTATTTATTTTTTATTTAATTAATTATTCACCCAAATTATTTTTTTACTTTTTTATCTTAAAATTTTAAATCATCACAAAAATAATTTTTAATGAATTAGACTATTTTTTTTTGGTTTTTACAAAATTAAAAAATACAAATATATATGTTTTAATATTTTAAGTTTTTTGTTATAATTAAAAATATTTTTTTATTATATTAAACGCTGGTCAATATTTATGAATGATGATTGGTCTATCTTAAGAATAATAAAATTAAATTTAATACGTTTCTGTTGTAACTTGTAAGAATACCAACAAAGAAGAACGTGGGAACACACTCGATATATCCATTCTTATCGCGTGCGTGAGAAACAAATAACAGTTAAAAGTTGGAATACGCTACGAAAATGACGAAATCAACACCAGCGACGTCGTATTCGCGCTACTTCTTTCTTTCCTTCTTCTTCCTCTAAACCCAAAATAAAACTAAAATTATTATTGTTATGACTCTTTGACTTCTCTTTTCTAGCTCTTCGCCGTAAAATCCTTTCACCGGAAAACTCGCAGCGCAACCTTTGCGGCGGAGGAAACAGATTCCTATTCCGTTGTGCCCCTTTTGTACATGTATCTATTCAATTTCCCCTAAATGTTACTTCCTTTTTGGAATGTGGCTCCTAATTTATTTATTTAATTTTTCAATTCGACGAGCATCCACTTTGGGTGTTGAAGTAATTGATGTTTTCTCTACAGAAAATTGATCTTTCCCCCTTCCTCTTGTTTGTGTACTTCAATTGCAGAGTATAATATGGGGAAAACCTGGTGCTTGATATTGGTTACCTGTTTATGCCTGTTTGCCTTTTCAGATGGTAGAGGTAAGAGTGGAACTTGTGCATTAGCGTTAATTGGTTTACAATATTGGATTGTTTGTCTCATTTCTCTCTGTTGTCTTTCAATTCATTGGATTGTTTAGTTTGGTGTGTCTATCAATGATAGGCGATCCTTGGATTTTATTCCTTCTGTTTGGTTGGTAAAGTGAAGCTCTTATTAGGCAGTAAGAAAATAGGGACACAGAGACATAGGATCAGGTATCCCTCTTGAAAGAGTTCAAAAAGGAAATAAAACCAGCAAGGATAGAAGAGTATGTTTTTGCTTACGGGTTCCCAGTATTGGCTTGCTTTTAAATTAGTTTGATGATTGTTGTTGGGTTAACCTAGGTTAGGCATCGTGTTATTTCTCTTTTCAGTACAGTTGCTCCCTTTTTGTGGGACCCTAAAACCGTGGGCAATGAGTTTTTCTGATCTAATTCAATGGTGGAATACCAAATTTAAAAGGTATATTCTGGGAATGGATCATATCGTCGGGCACTCAAGGGTATGCCCTTATTGGTTTAGATAACACTTGGCAGATGCATATTTGGAAGCAATATCTGATGCATGATGCATGCCACAGAACACATATGTAAATATGTCTATTGCATAGATGAACAAATATGAAGTCATGAGATATGAAGAAATTACATTCTAAATCATAGTGTTGTGGAACATTCACATTTGCATAGCAATGATGCATTTTCCATTTGCAGAACTCAAGGCCAGGCATGCAACTAAGCACCCCAAGTACAATCATACACTTGCTACAATATTAGTGGAATATGCTTCTGCGGTAAGTTCTATAGGAATTTTATATGTTCAACCTTTAAGTAGTATATGTAGAGGAGTTATAATTATTTATGCATATTATTTGTTTCCTAATCTCATATCGAACAGGGATTCAAGATTGTAATGGAAATTTCAAGTTTCATCTTCCCCATGTTCAAATGGGTTTAATATTCTAGCTCTGATTACAACTCCGAAATAGATTTTTCATTGTTTGACTTTGTAGGAATCCCCAAATAAGTTTTTGAGACAATAGGCCACTTTAAACCATACATTCTTTCTTTTAGTGATAAAGGAAGTCAATGTCTTTATTTCTGCTTTTGCACAACTAAAATGATTTAACAATTGAGGGAGCTTCTCTCTTGCCAATCCTAATGGAGAGACTCCCCATGCTGGCCAAGCTATAGCCAAACTGTCATTTATTGTATTCTATCAGAATAACTGAGTTTAAGTCATTTTGCTTGCCTGATGTAGTGAAGCTAAGTTGCATTACATTCCTTTGGTCAAACTCCTACTCATGCAAGACAAACCGTGTGAGAATTTTATATAAAAGGACTGAAGTAGGTTAGGTTCTTGCAGGTATACTTGTCAGATTTGACTGAACTTTTTACTTGGACGTGCTCTAGATGTTATGACTTGACCAAGGTACTGAGAATTTGAATATTAATTTTAACTCCACATGTTCATTCATGTTGTGAGCAAGCTATAATTACTTACATTCTAGTATCCTACTAATTTGGCTCTTCTTTTAAAATAGTTGGCCTAAAGATCTTTAAAATTGTAACAGGGATTTGAAATTATAGAGTTGGTTGTTGATGTCGAGCATTGCTTACAGGTGGGTGAACCTCTCATTATGAGAATAATATTTCTTTAAAATATAGAAATAATTAATTCTCTTCATTTTCTTCTAATTACTTCTATTGTGTTAATATACTTTTGTTCTTATGTAATTGTCACTTCCTATACTAGGCATTTGTTGGAGTGGCCGAGGATCCTCATGCCATTATCATTGCATTCAGAGGCACTAATGAGCGCAGGTTGAATTTCTTACTGGCTTAAATTTATTTTTTGTGGTATTTGGGCCCAAATTTCTATAGGCACCATTAGAATGAACCTATTGGAGTGTAGTGTTACATGTGATGCCTAGATACAGATATCTGCAGATTTTAGAAACAAGGCAGAATATTTTACTTATGCATGTGAATTTTGTGTGAACAGATACTCACATTCATGCATAGCAGCGTATGCAATCATAAACCATGAAAATGCATTTAATTTTGATTTACTGTGCAAGCAATGTATTATTGGCATAACAGCAGTAAGCATAGGTGACTAAGTAATATGTATTATTTTCAGTTTTACTTGCATCAGGCATGCGATTTCTGTGACCTGAAATTGATCAGCAAGACTCTTTAGTTTATACAGTAGATAACTATCCGTATGTCCAAAATGTTTGAGTCCTTCTACACCATATATTGTTGTGTTTTTAAGATATGTTCTCATATACCTTTGAGAGGGTCAGAGCACAATTATCTATATATGAAGAAAACATGTTCTGCCAGTCATGTTTGAGATATTGTAAATTATTGTTTAAGAGAGCCTGATGGCATATTATTTTAATATTTTCCTATGAAGAAAACATTTGTCCATAAATACATGTTTAAAAGGAATCAGTATAAGTCTGTTTGGCTCATTTTTAGACAAGTTATATTCTGGCTGATCTGTTTGTAACTGCTTTTATATAGTTTACAGAACTGGATCGAAGATTTATATTGGAAGCAACATGAGATAAATTATCCAGGCATGGATGATGCAATGGTGTGTGCTGTGAAAGGTTTAGCCTTACTCTGTGCTCTGTAGTATTGTCAATTCTGATATATCATTGTTTCCAGGTACATCGTGGCTTTTATACTGCATACCACAACACAACAATACGTCCTGCAATTTTAGATGCTGTTGAAAGAGCGAAGAAGTTCTATGGAGATATTCCAATTATAGCGACAGGGCATTCAATGGGAGGGGCAATGGCTTCATTTTGTGGACTTGATTTAATGGTAATTATAATTTAGCTGTCTTGACATGACAGGGAAATATACAACAAAGTTTTGTTGTCCCATGCTCCTCTTGACTACTATGCATAAATATTGTCTATATTTTTCCTCAGTCAACAACTTTAAATTTATTAGGAAACTATTGTATTTGGAAATCTGATTTTTTAATATTAGAAATTTGAGTAATGCCCAACACACTATTTTCCATACGCTTTCTACTATTGGGTGAATGTCATGTGGGTCTCACTAAATAAAGTGAACCTAGATTAAATGGTGGGACTCACATGAAATTCATCCAACAATATACAGTTTTGGAAAGACTAAAGAGTGTGTTGCTTGTATTTCTTAGAAATTTATATAGCTGGCCTCAAAACAACAACAGCCAAGTCTTTTCTCACTAGGTGGGGTCTACTATGTGGATCAAACAATGCTCTAATTCCTTGTCAAGCTGGTCTCAAGCTTTGGGTTATGTATTTTGGACTGGTGAATGCCAAATAAGTTTAAATGTCGTAATTAAAACTGAACTTCAACCAACTCTGCTCATGAACACCTGATTCATAAAATGATCTAGTTTATGGATCTCGATTAATCTCCAGAAACCTGTTCAGAATAGTGTCCAAAATCTAAACTGCAAACCTATATTATTACTCTGTATAGATCATTATTTAAGTTCTTATTTCAAGATTTTCCTATTATATAAAGATGTATAATTACTTGTTTGATTTTACATTCTCACAGGTAAATCAACATGAAAAAAACGTTCAGGTTATGTCATTTGGACAACCTCGTGTAGGCAATGCTGTTTTTGCATCTCTCTACAGTGAACTAGTTCCAAATACAATCCGAGTAACAAATGACCATGATATTGTTCCCCATTTGCCTCCATACTATTACTATTTACCACAGAAGACATACCACCACTTCCCGAGAGAGGTAAGGCATTGCATAATGGAGTGATGCAATCTGTAGTTTAAACCAGTTATATTATCTTTGACTTAAAGTAAGTCTGCATGCTTGTTTGTGGAAGTTGTGACTGACTATGTCATCTGCTATATCTCTCCTTTGGTAGAGATTAGAAATTTTTTGTTTATAATGGAGATGGTTTTTGCATATCTAAATTAATATATGAAATTGCACCTTAGTTGTATTACAAACAATAACATGGCTTCTCTGTATTCATAATGACAGTCTTATCTCCTTCATTACGGTCATGTTTTCCCTACTCATTCAATTTTGTTTCATTCAATTTTGTTTTTATCTGTTACCAAAATCTCATTCTTCTTGCTTCTAATAGTTTTAAAATCAAATTTTA
This sequence comes from Sesbania bispinosa, assembly GCA_026901365.1. Taxonomy (NCBI): domain Eukaryota; kingdom Viridiplantae; phylum Streptophyta; class Magnoliopsida; order Fabales; family Fabaceae; genus Sesbania; species Sesbania bispinosa. Next base: position 1,511,301 of record QLOH01000169.1, read on the forward strand.
GAGCATTACAAGTAACGATTGTGTGCTAATATATAGTTATGATTATAGTTTGGTACTCATGTGCCTTTTCGGGTGTGACTTATTTGAGACACCAACTCTCCCCCGCATGTGCAGCAACATCAGAGAGGATCCTATTTCTGAGTCATTCTGTTTTGTCTTGTCATGATCTATGATTCTTGGTTTATCTATAGCAGGGACTATGTATACCTGCAGCACTTGTTTCATTTGTTTTCCAGTTGTTCAAGGCCCTAAGTTATTGTGGACTGCAGGTTTGGCTTTATAACATTGGATTAGGCAGTCTTATATACCAAGTTGAGAAGATTTGTGATGAATCTGGTGAGGATCCATCTTGCAGCAGGTTAGTCAATCTTTTTGTCATAATGCCACTGAAAATGTAGATTTCATTGAAATTTTTGCCACTGCAGTGGATTCCATGGGTATTTATTTATAGAGTAACCCTTAATTTTGGTGTTATGGTGAAGTGGTAGGGGGAGGTTTTAGCCATTTCCAACCCTCCATTTGATTTGGTTATCATATGCAGGTCTGTTAGCGGGAATAGCATCGCAGATCACTTAGTCTATTATGGTGTTGACATGGGATCGGATGCTCCAGGATCATGCAGAATTGTTATGGATTCTCATGTTCTGAATTCTAGCATCAGAAGAGATTCAAGAGGAAACTTCATCTTGTCCAGAGATCCTGCAACTCCCCTTATAAAATTGAGTAGAGAGTTTGACAATCAGGAAAAGCCTGTAACTGTTGATTGAATTGACATGGGACTTGCAACATTGTTAAGTGGCCATTACTGATTTCTTCTTTCTTCACGGTCCTTTCAAATGACGTGGGCCATACAGTAGAAGAATTTTATTGAAATTACCTATGGCTTGAAGGAGCTTGTGTATATACTCTTCAAGTCTTGTATATGCTCATCCTTGTATATATGATTAATAATTCTTGATGCCGTTGTTAAGTATATAATAACAATTTGACATTCATATTCTACTGAATTCCACTCGTGGTTTACCCATTTGTTGCTTCAAAAGTTTAGTTTTACCCAAATTTTATGTTCCTCGTATTTATTTAAACTTTGAGAGTTTTTTTTGTTGGTATGTCTGGACTAGCGGCGGAAATAGGTCAGACTGCTCGTCAGGGGCCTGTCTATTTAAGGCCTAGTTTGGCTTGACTTCTTTAATAAAAAAGGCTAGGCCTAAGCTTTTGAAAAAATCTTTTTAATTAAATAGGTCAGACTTATGCTTTTTAAGAAGCCTATTAGGTTTGACAGGCTAGCCTATTTATAAATAGTATTATTTTTAATAAATATATAAATATATTATATATAATAAATATCATAATAATATATAACTTTTTAATTTTTTCTGTTGGCATATTTTGAGATAGGCTTGTTGGCCTATTTAAAGGTATATGTGAGTGACATTTACATAATTAAAAAGTAAGCCTAATAGTTTGTAAACACACCGACCTAGTTAGAGATAAATTTATTGGCCTATTTAAATGTCATAATATGAAAACAAACTTTCAAACAGGCTAGTAGGCCTAACAAGACTTTGAAACAGGTCAGGTCAGACCTAAAAAATTGGCCTATGACAGGTACTATGCCAGACTTAGGCCATGAAAATATAATGCAGGCCATGTTTAGGCCCTGCAAAGCCTAGTTTGGCTTTGTCTACTTCCACCCCTAGTCTTGGACGGATTGGAGAAGTGTAGGCAGTTAATTGTCACAAGTGCATCATAGCTTAAAGCAGGTTAATTCATAAGTGGATGAATTAGATTCCACCGATTTCTTAACGTTGAATTTTATCAACACTAAATTTATTTGTTGGATTCGAAGTTTTATATTAAAAGGTCAAATTTATAAAATTCATACAATTAAAAAATTAATTGAGATTTCATCAAATAATTTTATTTTAATATATAATATATTTTTTAATATTTAAGTAAATATTGACTATAAGATTATTAATCTATGAATGTCTATTTATTCAAAACTTGATGTGTGTAATCAAACATATTAATATAACATTATTTAATGGTTAAATACATTAAATTTATATTTTATAAAGAGTTATTAGGCGAATGTGGAAAGTGTCTTTCCTTCAAACTGTTTAGTTTGAATTTGTCACATAAAAAGTTTTGGAGTTATTAAAGTATCTCCTCATATGAGTTGTTAATTATAATATTTCATCATTTTTTACCATTATCTATAAACCTTAAACCCTAAACCTGATTTTTTTTATTTTAAGTAACTCAAGCAATTTTTTTTAACATCATGTAGCAACCTCCTTTTCTGGTTACAAGGGTTGTGAGGAGGAGCACCCATGAGATGTGTGATTACTCTTCACCATCCCAAATATTAACATGACATCTCTCAGAGTTTAATAACTCAATTTTCAAACTATCAGACATGCTCTTAGCTCTCTAAAGTCGTATCGGATAAGGCTCTTAGCTCTTAATGCATCTCGAGCAGAGATGCTTAATCTAGTTCTTATTTTGAGAATGAGTGCTTAGAAGAGCATCATTGCAACAAATTCTTATATAAGCATCTGCATCCGTGTTTACATAAAATGTGAGATTCATTTAGTTGATTTTTTAATCGTGTTGGATTGGAGAAAAGAGGAGTTTAAATTATAAAAGGTAGAAAAGAGTGATGTATACCGATCGACAAATTTAAGATATGTGAATAGTAAAAGTGAGGTGTTGCATCTGCTTTGTTAACAACTTAAAAGTTAATGTTTGTATTTGGTTTTAAACTAATCAATTGATGCTTTCATGTAATAATCTATTATTTCTTTTAACTAAATTAATCACACCAACTCGAAAATCAACAATTAAATTAATAAGAAATTAAACGGCAGAACGTAGTTACTGCTAAGGTTATAAAACCCTCGATCCTCCTTGATGATATATCTGTAAACTAATCAATTAATGCTTTCATGTATCTGTAATGTGTTACATAACCATGATGATTTCTGCATTAGTCCAGTTGTCCCTAATCTCATTTTGTCTTCACATTTTCACAGCTTGCTGTGTTCTTTATTGTCCCTGCATCACAAACGTGTTTCCATTAATTCCTTTCTTACAACAAGCACTTAAACTAATTAATGTGTGAACTTTTGTTAACCCCACACACCTCCTCAGCTTTCAAATCCTTTTCTGCACCTTCTGAGGTTGAAACATTTGCCTCTTTAGTTATGCCTTCTTCTTCCTTAGCCAAAGTCTCTTCCTTTACACTGACATCCTCTGTACTCATAAACAAAAGACAAATTAACATTTATAATTAACAACTTTGAAGAATTTTTTATGCCAAAATGACAAAGGGTTCAAGGGAATAAACTTTAAGTTCCATCTCAATATAACTTTAGAGATTCATCCTTTGCAAACCTTTTTCATTTTCTGCTGGTTTTTTCTCTTCTTCAGCACCAGCAGTATCAGCATCATTGATTTTCTGATCAATCTCTTTCAATGAGTCATCTTTCTCACTTTCTTCAGCAACAATTTCCTGTGTCTTTCCCTCTGCAGCATCACTCTCCTTCTCCTTCTCTTGTTTTTGTACATTTGATTTCTCAGTTTCACCTTCATTAACTTCATCATCCTTACCTTCAACAACTATCTCTCTGACACTTTCATTTTTCTTCTGTTCCACTTCCACCTCTGAACTTACATTGTCAACATTGTTGTTGTTTTTTTCTTTGGTTTCAGTCCTATTTTCCTGGGAGTTGACACTGGATTTCTTGCGCTGAAGGACAGTGTTTCCTGAAGCAACATCATGTTTGGATTTCCCACAACCCATTTTTTTTCTACCTTTGTGTGAATTGATTGAGCTAACAGAGAGAAAAAGATGGAAACTTGAGATGAAGGCTGGAATGAAATGTGGAATCACTCTCTCTTTAATAGGAGAATATGAAGAGAAGAGGGATGGTTTATGTTGTTATGGTTCATAGATGGAACTATGGCTTGCATGGGTGTGATTAGGTGTCATGGAACCAGCCATGCTATAATTGGAGCTTTGTATTGACAAGTAGTTGTATTCTTTGATGGAAATGACAATATTAAGTTTTTGGTTATAAGTAGGAAGCTGCCTTGGCAACTTAACTTTGTTTTCTGTTTTTTGGTCCCCCCTCCCTTTTCCAAGATTGGTAATATTGAGATTGATTTTTTTGGTAATAGGTTCACTAAAATCAAGAGAGAGAATAATTAAGAAAAATGTCAGACAGATATATGTTTGTTTTTGGATATTTCTTAGGCATTTTGTCCCCAAAAGTTTTCATTAAGATTTTGATTAAGAGATACTTGAAACTTAAGATTAACCTAATACAATATGTGTCAATAAAAAGCTTGGTTGGGTGATTGTTACTCAAATTCATGAATTGATCCAAGAGCACATTAGTTTTAGCAAATCTTTACATTGGTATTGAATTACTTTTGGACTTTCAAATGTAATCTTCAAATATTAATATAAATATGCATAATCCTTTTTGCCTGAATGTTGAGTTTGGGAGACAACTGACAAACCTATCTTTGGGCTACTTCCAACTCCGAGCCAAACATGATTAATTTTATCAAACTCTTTCAACTTTGATATTTAATTATATTCTCAGAAGTGAATTGATAGAGCAGGGATTATGCAGTTGTTATTCAACTGCAGAAAATCTCAAACTTGAATATTTTTGTTTTTTATGATGAAATAATTAAAAGACACAACTTTCAACATTTTTCACCACTTGATTAGAATTGCACCTTGTGCAGTTAAAATTTGAACTCTAGAGGATCCATTTCCACAAGAAGTGCTTTTTGATTGATGTCCATCAAAATCACGTTTCAAATATGTATTCAACCAAATGCTACTTCTCTCAAACATGGATCTATATAAACCAAACACGGTATCAAGAAATGGTTAACAAAAACACAAGGAGCTGGTGAAATACCATCAATATGGCTGGATGAACACTAAGATTGTTCATTCATCTGACTTCATAAATTGTCATTTGCCTTGTGAGTATAGAGAATTGAAATCCTTAGAGATTTAACTAATTATATCATTACAATATCCATTTAGCCTGTACATACATGTCCTTCAAAACAAACTCAAGAAGCAAGTACTGATACATTTTACAAATAACTAACATGTATTGATTGGAGTGGAAAACTGGAAATGACTCAATCCCTCATGTATCTGGTATATATCCTTTAAGTATGTGGTGCTGAGATCAATCATTAGACTTATGCATATGGAAAAAAAAAAGTATTGTTGAGAGAAGTTGTAGTTGACTCATGTCACAACATTTCTGTTTAGATTACATCTAATCCAACAATAAACACTTAGATTGGAACATTTCTTTTTTAAAAAAAAAAATCAAATGGATGATTCATGCTTGGGCAATGGCACTTGATGAGGACCACATGGTGCATGAATCTCGAAGCTCAATAATATTAAAAATTAAAAATAATGAAATAGTCCTTGAGAAATCTGGGGTCATGCTGATGGTGAGATCAAATTAGGGAATATGTTTTTTTTTAATAAAACTTACAATTTACAGGTGAAGTTTACGGTACACAAGTTTTTGTGACCGTTGATTTAGTGTTATGGTCAACGGATTGTAAGGAATAACACTAAATCAACGGCCACAAAAACTTATATACCGGTACACAACTTCACCCAATTTACATGAATAAATTCGATTTTTAATTTTTAGGTTGTGTATTCAATAGAGATTCAGAAGTTTTTGTTTTCTATATTACAGTAGCACCAATGATTTTATCAATGTTGAAATGATCATATTTGTGCATAAAAAAGTTATAAGTGATTGACATTTAATGAATTAAAATAATCTGTATACATACAGAATTTATGCATAAGTTTTTTAATATGGAAATGAATCAAAATCCTTAGTTTAGAAAGATGATTCACACGACAAAGTACATGTTACTTCTGCTGTACAGTATAAATAATGATTATCTTCCTTCATCATAATAACCAACTATCTGTCCAAAAAAAATACACAATTGTTTGGTTCCATTTCATTTCTTGGAATTTCCGCAAACAGAGAAAGGCTTTGGGATTCACATTTCACAGTTCACACTGAGTTGGGACTTGGGAACCTATCATTGTATTGGTACTGAAACTGCATTGTTAAATTATTATCTCAAGAAAAAGTGAAACTTGACACAAACAAGAAAACGGTTTCGTGAGGGTTGGTACTTAGCATTTCTCAAATACTACCCTTAACTGGCTGATCCTACGGCCATATCCATCCCATCCATTTACCCTTAAATTAATAATGCTGAAGTCATCTTCTTCTGCCAATTGCCACCCCATCCCAGCCATCACCTTATCCTTTCTCTCTCTTTCTCTTTCTTTTTCTCTCTCCTCCCAAGTGGGAAGGGAACATACTATTATTCAATATCAAATTTTGTAGCCAAGATTTTTGCTAGAATTACATTGCATTAAAAAAATACATGATAATGGGTTGCTCTATTTTTCTCTTTATTATGGATCAAGACAAAGAGTTACAAACACCAACAAAATCTTTACAAATCAGGAAACTCCCCCTTTCTCCCTACCTCCTCTCTTCCAAAACTCATGGAAGGCTCTGTCATTGAACGTCTTGATTTTGGGAAGATGGGATATGGGTGAGTTCCTCCCTAGTCCCTACTTCTTCTTCTCTTCCATGCTATCCCCACCTTCTCTTGGGAGTTCTTGGTTTTGGCTTCCAATTTCATTGTTTTTGTGATTTTTTTTTTATTATTATTGGTAGGTGCAAGCATTATAGGAGAAGATGCAGGATTCGAGCTCCCTGTTGCAATGAGGTTTACTCCTGCCGTCATTGTCATAACGAGGCAACGGTATTTCTTCTTCTTTTCCTCTGTTTCACCTCAAAAATCCTGTCTTTTTGCTTTTATCTGATCTGGGTCTGTGTTATTTATTCCCCTTCATTAGAGCATGCTGAGCAACCCTTTTGATCGGCATGAACTCGTTCGCCAGGATGTTGAACAAGTAAGGATAAATGGATACCACCCTGATTTTCATTTTCCACATTCTAATGGCTATTGTGCCATTAACATGAGATGATGATATGGCTAATTTGGTTATTTTGTATTTTATTGCTTGTTTCAGGTTGTTTGTTCGGTTTGTGACACAGAGCAGCCTGTGTGTATCTTTTTGAAGTTCTGTTTCTTTTTTGGATGGTCTTATCATGGTTTTATTTATGCTTTTCTCTTGTTGTTTCTTTTAAAGGCTGCTCAAGTTTGTACTAATTGTGGCGTCAGAATGGGAGAATATTTCTGCAACATCTGCAAATTCTTCGATGATGATGTAATGGATCACTGATTAAATCTGCTGCATTTGATTCAGTTTTGCCTCTTCAACATGATTGTATTACTTCTACTTTATGCTTCCTGGAGATGGACTAGACTTGGAATTGAGATTTAGTGTTTAATTCTGGCTTGTGATTGTTAAGCTTATAGTTTTGTATTTGATGCTAATTGTTGTTTACACATTATGCAGACGGGGAAGCAACAGTTTCATTGTGATGATTGTGGGATCTGCAGGTACAATGGTTGTTTTGAGTACTAGCGTGTTTGATTTACCCAAAATCACGTTACTAACGTGGATACAGACCAATGCTACTCACTAGCGTTAGTCCAAATCCACGTTTATAACCTGATTTTCAGGTAAACCAAACACCCTGTAAATCATCCTATTATGTGCTTAGTTAGGGTACCCAAATTTATGAGATGCAACTAATTTTGGTGATGTAATTTGGAAACAGAGTTGGTGGACGTGAGAATTATTTCCACTGCAAGAAGTGCGGTATGCATTCATCATCAGGAATAGATTTTGAACATTCAGGATTTAGTATATCAATTCAAAGAATAGATTTCGAACCTTTGATCTATTGTGTTTTATAACTTTGTGAACATTTTGCTTTAATTGTGCTATAATTTTCCCTGAATTCCTCTATGATGAATTTTTTTGTTTCCTTTGGAATCTGGAATCATATATAATATTAGTTACTGAATGGACCTATTTTTTCTTCTGTTAACAAATCAATTGCTCTATTCTGAACAGGGTCTTGCTATTCAGTTAGTCTGCGCAATAATCATTATTGTGTGGAGAACTCCATGAGGCATCACTGCCCCATTTGTTATGAGGTTCATGCTCTTCATCCCTTTCCCTGGCTCACATTTTCAATCAAACAATGAATTTCTCTGTGTCATTGGAAACATGAAAGTAATTCTGATCTGATGTGACTTCATTATGTTGTTGTAGTACCTTTTTGACTCATTGAAAGACACTACTGTTATGAAATGTGGTCACACAATGCATTGTGAATGCTACCATGAGATGATAAAGCGTGACAAGTGAGTGTGTTAACTATCTGAGAATTCTTTGGCCTATAAAACATTATCTCTGCTTAAATATTAACTTGACTTGGTATATGGCATAGGTACTGTTGTCCCATATGCTCCAAGTCAGTGATTGACATGTCTAGGGTATGGAAGAGAATTGATGAAGAGGTAGCTGATTAAATTAAAACCTATAGATACTTTCAGAATATTACTGTGCAGTTATCTGGTCAACAATATTACTTGCAGAAATGTTCTACTACAATTATGATTTCTCACTTATTTATTTGTGCTATATCAGATTGAAGCAACTGTGATGCCTGATGATTATCGATATAGAAAGGTAAAATTAGATTCATAGAAATGCATCTTTAATCTGTACTACTACCTCTATTTATCTCCATTTCATTGACTTCTGTTAAAACCTACATGTTAGACATGAATGCACCTTTTGTCATTTGTGTCTATGGAGCAAAAAACAGCATGCAGATTTTATAGGGAAAGATAAATATGGATGAGTTTGACTTTTTATGTGAAAACCAACTTATCTAATTGGATTGAAATGATAAAGAATCCCATCCTTTTTATCAATTACACATGTATATATATACAGGGTCATGCTAATGAATGCCCTAAAGGCATTGGTTAAGGATTCATATATAGAAGGTTTTTATTGGAAATCAAAGCATTGATTGCATTTGTAACATTAAATGACACACTGCAATGAAAACTTTCTACTTTTAATTCCCTAACAAGTGCCCTTAGGGTACGCATTAACATTTCCCACATATATATCATGGTTCTATTTGAGAAAGAAAACTAAGTAGCATTGATTGCAGGTTTGGATACTCTGCAATGACTGCAATGACACAACCGAAGTTTACTTCCATATTATTGGGCAAAAATGTGGTCACTGCAGTTCTTACAATACTCGTGCAATTGCTCCTCCTGTTGTTCCTCAATGACCAGATTCTTGTGGTTCAGGAAACAGATCTTGCAAGGCAGTAAGTTCAAGTTGAGAGGCAATTATTGTAGAGCCTTATTTAATTCTTCATCATCATGAAGAAGATTAATTGTGTATCATGCCCTGAAACATGTCTTGGGTTATTCTTCCTCCACCATAGTGGAGTTGGTATTTGAGTCATTAGAGTGAAAGAAACATCTGTATACTGTAATATAGGGGAAAATGTTCACCCATCATCAACTGCTGCTAATTGTGTCTGCTTGTGATATTGGACGATGGATTGGTTGTCTTTGCCATTCAATTTAATCAACACAACTGATGAACTTAGTCATGCCTTCATAGAAATTCTGTTATTGATTTGTTAGAATGACAAAACGTGATTTAGGATATCAAATCAAGGTGGTAATAAACTTGATATGAAACACTTACCTGTCATATAAAATTGTGTTAAATGGCATCATAAAATTGTGCTACAGAGGTTTCTTGTTTTTCCTTTCCTGGTTATCTATTAAATCTTGAGCATGTACTTAAAAGAGTCTTGTTAATGTTTTGTTATATTGAGCTCATTATAAGCTACTATCTATCCAAATCCAATCCACTTCGGCTAGCTGGACACTGTTATCCTAAAACATATGGATTACCCCAATCATACTTGACAAAAATAAAAATGCTTTCCCCCCAAATCAGCCAGAGACTTAGGACTCCAACAAAAAAACAAATGATTAAGCTTTCGTTTGGTTCCGCGTTTGAATAGTGCGAAACCATAGATTACGTCTAACGTGCTTCGTATAATGTGTATCATTTATTTCAATCATTGATTTCTAGAATCAATTTTACTCAATTGTAAATTAAATGGACATTAAATAGAGGGAGGTATATATAACTACTCTAAACCTTGTCTTTTGCAAATAATCATATTCAAATTTTATTTTATTTTAGTTAATTCTTTAACTTTTACTATTGTTATGAATCTTATGATAGACTTTTCTGATATCTCGGGGTTAATTCTTGAATCCATAGTTATTTTTACTCTTTTTTTTTCCCTCTAGAATACATTCAATCGTTTTAGAGAAGTTAAATCCCATTTAAGTTTGATATACCCTTTTTTGTATGACACCTACCTACACTTAAAAAGAAAACTCAAAAAAGAGGGAAACCTAGCCCTTGGCCCCTTGCATTGAGGCAAAGAGGCAAACAGCAATCATTCCTTCTATCTCCCTCCACCATTACTTCCACCTTCATCAAGATCCTATTTTTATGTTACGGAAAAGTTAAATTCATTTGACCACTTTGATTTATTCTATTTTTATTTTTTAGAAGTTCTTTTACAGAAATGTATGTAAACTGGATCTTAATTAGAATTAGGATGATTATGTGATTTTTTTTCTTCAAATAAGTATGACAAAACAAAATGAGATAGTGCAATTGTGTAACATATGAGCTGACATAAAACTTTACACATATTATTGCCCCTAGTAATAGGATTCCTGTTCATCAGCTCCAAAAAAATCGAGCGGAGGGAGCATTATTGTTGACAAATCTAAAGTCTAAAGATTCATTTACCGAAACATTGAAAAAAAAAATACTGAGTTAAAATTTGTTGCTAATAATATAGAAGGTTGAAATTCACACAGATGTATATATAAAGTGCATTTATATATGCTGCAATCAACCGTAAAAAAAAATATATATGCTGCAATTAATCAAACCTAGCTATCACCAAACACTGACAGTACTAATATACTGCTAGTAATTTCCAACACTAGTAGTAATTAATATTCTGACACATATCATATCATATCATAATAAATAAAGTTGCATGTGGACAATTAATTAATCAATTTATCACATACATTTATAAATTTTATTGAGTAATTAAGGGGTCTGATCCGCGAAATTAATTAATTAGTTTGGTGAAGTCTGAAAAGAGGAAGCAGGAGCAGCAAGAGGAATGCAATTGATCCAAGCAGTGAAATGAGAAGGGAAGCAGCCATTTGGTCACAAAATTTTCCAAAGACATTGCAGACTTTGTTCCAATGAATATGTGAGTTCCCTTGCAAGCCAAGGACACCAACAGCAATAGCAGCACCATTGCTAGAGAAGAGCAAACCTACCATTAGTCCATCAACCACACTCATCCACACCCTTTCACTCCTATTTGCAACAACCACCACCACAGACACGCTTGCATATGCACATGCTATTATATTCGCCACCACAAAATACCTAATACGTACATCAAAACACACGTTAGATCCATGCCTCATTTAACATAGAGATCAGTTGAGTTTTTAACTGCTGTCAATTGTTACAATTTTTCCTAAGAAAATACCATCTTAGTGAACAAATCAAACTTCTATAAAATTATTTTGTACTAAAAGTCTAAAACTTTTCAAAGTGCATTAATTAAAAATCTAAGTTCTTTTTATTTTAAAAAAAATATCATTTTAATCCCGACCATTTTAAAGCTAAACATTTCATTTTTTAAGTGGCAACTCCAAGATTCAAACCATTAACCCTGCAAGTCTGAATCACAGTCCACTCTCACTAAATCAACCACTATTTGCTATATTCCATACATTTTGCAATACACAGTTTAAAATGTTCTGAAAGTGATGAATTTTTAACTCCTATTAAATCACATAACAATGAAAATATTAACAATACTATTTCGTTTCATTACATTTTTGCTATCTTCCATATTTCTAGCTTCTCAGCCTTAAGGATGTCTTAGCACATCAGTTTAGTTATACACTGGCTAATAAAATTAACAAGACTCCGCTCCTAGTATAAATGTCTGCATTAACACATGGGTAAGGCTCAGAAATTAAAATAACTTGTGGGGGGCTTTGTGATTGGTTTTCTATTTTCCTATACTTACTAGAGCCAAGTGTGGGGCTAATATATAGATTAATGATATAGGTTTACCTGTAAAAACATCAAGAGCATGTTTGGTTTAACGTTAAAACGTGATAAACTCGTGTTCCTAACGCTAAAATTAGTTACATTGATGAATCCAAACTTGAGTTTGATCAGTTTCAGCTCCAAACCAAAGATATACATTAAGTTATAAAAAAATCCTTGAATGTGTTTCTCACTGCATATGGGAATATATATGTTCTAGTGTCCTGTTTTAGTTCTGATAAAAAGCAGAGGACAGAAAGAGAGAAACTTACACAAAGGCAGAGAGATAATGCCACTTAGCAGTAACAGGAACATCCAAAGGTGGCAAAGAATCCAAAAATTTGATTGGAACAATTGTGGTCTGCTTATCTGCTCCACTAACTACAGCAGCTACAAGTGTTAGTACCAAAGCCAAAACCCTCAGAAGCAAATCACAATTCCCATACTTTGCTTCTCTTCCTTTGCTCTCATGACTAGTCCCTTCCATCACATTCAAACTTCCTTTACTCTGACCCTCCATTATTCTAACCAACAAGAGCTAGCTTAGAAATTATATGCAAACTCTCTCTTATGCTGAATGAAGCTAGCTAGCTAGTTAATTTTTGCAAAAGAAACATAGGGAAATTTGTCTTAAATAGTGAGTTGGATCATAATTGAGTTAGTACGTGGGAAAGTGAACATATGGCAATATTAGGCGTCTGAATAAGAATCATTATCCCCAACTGTTTTATGGAAGATCATCAGAAGGCATTTAATGCAGGGAAAAGCATGCACATCTAACAACAGGTCCTTGTCGGAAAGTAATTAGCATAAAATTAAATTACCAATCCTCTTTTATTATCTGTTTCAATTAAAAAAAACAGAGAGAACATGCTATCATTAAAGAGAAAGAGAAAATTTTGGTTCATGTTATGTTTCATAGGGAAAAAAAGTAATTTCAAGTGTAGAACATTCAGGAAGTCAAGCAAGAAGTAACTAAGTGCATCTATTTTTTTTGTTTAACCATATAAGACATCCTTCACGGGAGGCAATTTTGGTCGAGTCAGAAATATCCACGTCATGGTGGGGTTAGCTCTCCCAGTAATATTTTGCATTCAAAGACTCGAACTCGAGACTTACTTAAAGGAAAACTAGCATATATCACTTGAAACAAATCCTATTGGTAAAAAAGTGCATCTTTAACTTTGCCTTTTCAACCAACTTTAATGTGAAATGGACTATCAATAAGAATTTCTAACCTTGCATTTGCATATTGAGACAAAAACATGAGATCACTGTTGCACTTCACACTCCATGAATTAATGCATCCCTGCCACCCTAATTAATTCAAACAGCAATGATAATTAAGAAACAATATACAACGTGTCAATTAATCTCCTTGAAACAGCTTAGGGTGGCTTTTGATTATATAATTTGACTCAACAATTACAAGACTTTTGGTCTTGACTCTTGAGGTTTGCCGTAATTGTCACAAAGAAATCAAGTAATGTATACATTCTATATATTGATGGCTTCGTTCACAAGTGTGTATATTCATAGATATTAGAGGTGTTTTATGGAGTGATATTAATATTTATTTTTTCTAATTAAATATTCTTGTTCGTCATTCTACATTTTTTTTGTGTTTCACAGAATTCATTGATCTCGTGAATACTGTGCATTTTAAATTTATCTGACTTATAAGATGGAGGAAGCAATTGCAATTATGATTGCGTTGTTTCAGATTTAAAATATATATATTCTATGATTTGTAAACTGTGTAAATCACATATCAAAATTGTCAAAATAAAGCCTGAAAATCTTGTGAGCTTACACCCTATTGATTCAAGTGAGGTAAAGGGGAGAGGAAAGAAGGATCGAAAAAAATCCCTTATTACTTTGTATGGTTGAATGGGAGGTATATTGAGGGAAAATAATAGTAATTATTTTTCACTTTGGGACTATTGGAGAGTGATAAAGGTCAAAAATAGAAGTATATAAGACTTGGGATTAAGTTAGGATGAAATCCAAAATCTAAAATGAACTTAGATGTGCAAGGGTGTGTTAGAGGGATCTGACTCCTCTTCATTACCGGAGAGAGCTAGTAGGAGAGAGAAAGAGAGAGGGTATGTGGTGGATCCGACAAGGTGGTGGGACCCGCCACATACCCTCTCTCATTCTTTCTCCTATTGGCTCTCTCCAGTACTGGAGAGGAGCCATTTCCGTGTTAGAGAGTACTATATTAACTAGTGATGATAAGGTTAAACAGAAGTATATAAGTCTTAGATAATTATCACCCTACAAGCAGCTTTTGGGGTTGAGTTAAACCCTATTTAAAATCTAAGAGGACTATTACATGTGAGGTGATTGCAAGTATTTAACACAACTAAACACTTTAAAATTTAGGTGGTGTTTGGAAGAGTTTATTTGGGCTTATCTTATGACATAAGCACTTATGTTACTGTTTGGGTAAACTTATGAAAAAAGCTTATGACATGCTCATAAGCTATTTTCAGCTTATTTCAATAAACTTCTGAGAATAGCTCATAGAGAATTTAAGTACATTGTGTCCTCTTCAATTTTCATCCATTTTCTTAAGAGTTTATTCATTAAGAGCTTATTAAATAAGAGCTTATGTTATAAGCACTTAATTAAGTTGTTCTTCCAAACATGGCCTTAAACTTGAGAATACTAGATAAGTCAGAGCAACCTCTACTAAAATAATTTATTATATCTTTTTTGAAGGTGAAAGAAATTAAGAAAATAGAGGACATATCCCTTAGCCTTTAGAAAGAAGGCAAAACTAGGTTAAGAAAGAAGCCAAAACTTGAAGGGAAAGGATTTTAATTCATTTTTTTTTCCTCTCCTCTCTCAACCATATATTAATTTTCTCTCCTTTATCTTCCATTTTCTTCGAATCAAAGACTATATAACCACCCTTCAAAATTAGAGGTGAAAATTCATTAAAGATGAAATCATCTTTTGGTCAAATGTTTGTGGTGGAAAATTAAAGTGTAGAGTTGGAAAATATCCTTTCCTGATACAAATTTTTGTCTCTAAATATTTTAAAATTAAAACACGGTGAACTTTTTTTCTAAAATAAACCTATATGTGAAATAAGAAATTAACCATTATTTTTTTGGTTTAATCACAGGTATCATCCACGGGAGGCAATTCTGATCGAGTCGGGAACATCCACATCATGGTGGGAGGATTTTTTTCCATCCACAAGACTCGAACTTGAGACCTTACTTAAGGGGAATCAAGCATGTACTACTTGAACCAACCTTGTTGGTGAAATTAACTGTTATTGAATCATTATGAGTTAAGATTAAAAAATACTTTAAATTAAATTAATGACAAATATTATTTTTCTCACACACTTTAAAAATAAGATCTCCTTAAAGAAGTTTCGTATAAAAAAAATAACATATTAAAAATAAAAAATTACAGCTTTATTTGTAACCACATTGTATAACGTGTTTTAAATAATTAAAATGAAATCATTTTTATTAAATATACATCATAATTCATGCCTAATTTAGTTTTAACTATTTATTTTAAAAATCAGTTTTATATAGTGAGCACTCATTTGTCTCTAGTAGTGTTGGATGGTTGGCTCTATTAATATAATACCGGTTTGGTTTGCAATTGAAGAAAATTAATTCTAGAATTAATCGTTAAAAATGAGTGACTAAACATATTGAACATGATTAATTTAAGAGTCCGGTTAATGAGTGGTCTAAGGATACTAGTTAATGATCCATTTATGGAATGTTTTTATTTGAAATGAGAACATTGATTGTATCTGAAACATTAAATTTTATCTAATAAAAATTTTCTATGTTTGGTTCCTTAATAAGTGCTCTAAGGACACTCATTAGTATTTTTATTGGAATGTGTAACATTTAATGTTACAGAATCATTATCGTGATTTTTAATAAAAACCTTCTTATCATGGATCCTTAACTAGTGTCCTTAGGACACTCGTTAGCATATCCTTTATTATTGATTTAAAATTAACTTTATGGAATTTAAACCATACTTTCCATTTCTTTTTGCTAATGAAATCAACAGCATTTATGATAATGAGCTGTGGTGGACGAAGACCACCTATCACCCTCACCACAAAAGTTCAGTCAGTCATAAAATCCATGTTTGTTTTTAAATAGCTCTAAAATTATTTATGATCCAAACTACCCAATTCATGCAGAACACGCAAATGAATGACTTTGTGGCATTCATTTCCTCTCAGTTGCCATATATAAATGCAACTATAGAACAAGCCACAGAGACAGAGTTAATAATTATCCATACGCTACTGGACTTATGGTAGTATTTTAAACGAATTTCTAAACAAAAGATACAAAAAATGAGTCATTTGATGTTGAAGAAGTATGGAGGTTCTGACACACTCCCATACAAGCAAATTTTAATTTAACTCCTTATTATAAGATCGAATTTGAGCAACAATAATGAAACTTTTGACTACTAGAGAAATTTAAACATCATATATCAACACCCCGAGATCTAGGATACACCATAGTGTATATATAACACACCATGATATTAGCTAAGAAATTAGCTATGAATAATATTATCCATAGTTAATATATTAGCTATTTTTAACTACCAAAATTTAAGGGCCCGTTTGGGGTAGTTTTAAGTTTTCAGTTTTGAAAATTTTAAAAACCAAAAGCAATTTTCAGTTTCGAAAATTTTAAAACTAAAAACCAGTTTTCAGTTTCAGTTTTATGGTTTTCAATTTTATATTTTTAATATCGGTTTTCAGTTCTATTGCATTACAGGAATAATTCTCTCTCTTTCGTTTCTCTCTTGTCTCTCTCCACTATTTCTCTCTCCTCTCTCCTCCGTTTCTCTCTCCTCTCTCCTCTGTTTCTGTACTGTCTCTCTCTCCTCTCTGTTTCTATCCCATTCTCTCTCCTTTATTTCTCTTTCCTCTCTCCTCTATTTCTCTATTGTTTCTCTCTCCTCTCTCCTCTGTTTCTCTACGGTTTCTCTCTCCTCTGTTTCTCTACTGTTTTATCTACAGAGGAGAGAGAAACATAGGAGAGATAAGAGAGAGGAGAGAGAAATAGAGGAAAGATAGGAGAGAGGAGAGGAGAGAGATATAGATGAGAAAGAGGAGAGAGGAGAGACAAGAGAGAGAAACAAAGGAGAGAGAAGAGAGAAATGTGAGAGAAACAAATGAGAGAGATGAGAGAGAAATAGAGAGAGGAGTGAGGAGTGAGAAACAGAGGGGAGAGAGAGGAGAGAGAAACGTGAGAGAGAGAAATAGTAGAGAAACAGAGGAGAGAGGAGAGAGAAAAGCATAAAACAAAAAACACAAAACATAAAACCTTTATTTTTTTTGTTTTAAAAAGTAAAGGGAATTGGTTTTGAAACTTGTGTAAAAATCATTTTAACCCTCATTTTATCCAAACACGTTTTGTTTTCAAATTTGGATTTCGAAACCAAAAACCGTAAACCGACAACCACCCCAAACGACACCTAAATTAATACCACAATATACCTTTGAAGCACCTAGTAGGAATAGATTTCTTTTATCAGTTCTATATATAGTAAAAGTGCATGGTTAGGTAATAAATACCTATAGCTACGTGGCAATTTTTTTACCAATTATGTGGACTTAATCACAACTCTTTGATAATAGCTAAATAGAGTCGTGTTTAGTTAACAACTTAGTTTAAAAACGAGTTCTTAGATTCGATCCTCACTAAATACATTCTTAAAGAGGGGGAAGAGAATTAACACCAATAAAAAAAATACAATAGCTACGTGGTAATTTTCTACCTTACCACATTATGAATAAAAATGATTTTCAAATATTAGATTCTAGAAAGATGTGAATGAAAAAAATTATGAGAATTATAATGAAAACTCACTTATTTACCCTTTTCAAAGTTTTATATAGCAAATAAAAAATAAAAATAGAAATATCATCACATAATGTTTGCTCATTAATCATTAAATTTTAAAATAAATCTATTAAAAAAATGATTAAATATTTAAATGACAGTTCCCGTGAGATAAATATAAGTGTCATAAAAATGGCTGTGAATATACTTCCGAAATCATAATTATCAATAATTAATACTATCAAATAGAAACAGACCAAAGGAGAAGCCTGCTAAGTAAATTAAGTTTGAACTCAACAGCAATCCGTCGTATTAGGAGTTTGAACATGCGAAAAACTACTTTAAGTGTTTGTTTGGAAAATTATTTTCATGCCTATAAATAAAACAAACAGAAACATTGTAAAGAAAAAATAATTAAATAGTAAAGAAAGACAAGCACACAAGAACACCAAAAGCTACCAAAACACTCCTAGAAAAATCCTCAGCTCATCTTTTGGGTTTTAATTAGTCATGTTTCGCAACAATTTTATTTTGAAAAGTAACAAGTAGTTTGTGATTAATCGGAAGTTCATAACACCAGTTTACCAACATATAATTTTAATTAATTAACACTGCAGAATTATTACTTTATGATATGTCTAGATGCATCACCAATTGTGAAGATTAAGTGGATATTTGGTTTAATTAATTATGTAAAAATAATTTTAAATTATTTTTGTTCAACATATTTTATAAATCGTATATTATTCATTTTCTGTTATTGATTTTATAAATTTATTAAAATTAATTTTACTAAATCATACGCACGTAATAAGGTAAGACAAAAAGGAAGCGTTGAGTGGATAAAGTGAAAATGTCCATGATTGAGCCCTTGAATCTGGCCAACAAAATCCAAAATTCATGATTAAGTTAATTACGGCTTTGACTATGTCCATAATCACTGTTCAAACTTGATTTTAGTTGCTGGAAAAATCCTGTAAACAGATAGGCTCTAATATACATATGATATATTATAGTAGTTATTTTGAAGGGTAGGGGGGAGTATGTGTGTGAGAAATTATGTCTTCTTACATTAAAAATAGCATAAAATAATATTGTAAAGAAAGTATAGTATATAAATAACATCACACATTCACAAAGGTTACGCTAGTGAATGGTTGTTAAATGGTCAATTAGTCATACTTTGTCATCGTTTTCTTCGTGAAGGTTCAATTTGGTAATGTCTACAAATGATGTAGGAATGGTAGTTTTATAATAATCCACACTCAAAGTTGGCCAATTAAAAGATTGGCAAAATTAAAATTATATATTCATATTTCAGTGTGCCAATGAAAGAAAAAGAAAATTCAGATTCTCTTATTCTTTTTCACTTTTATATACCAATAATATAATCTATTAGTCTGATAAATCACAACATAAGTATCAGGATTAGCTTTAGCTTTAGCTTTAACAAAGTTAAAAATTAAAAGAAAAAGAAGGAATAATTAGCTTTAGTTAGGTTTAATATTGAAAGATAAAGGCTATTGATTCAGGATACATTTGAATTCTTTCTTGGTGTGTCAAATCATTTCAAAAAAGATGGATTAGATCAAAGACAAAAATAAGGTGATTTTTTTCTTAAAAAAATCTATGACCCACCCCAAAAGGGGATATAACTATAAGAGAAATTATAAATGTACTCTATAACATAGAGTGAGATAGGAATAGAATAGAGAAACGTGGAATGTGATGATTGATATAATGAAAATAAATAGAAAAAAAATAAATGTATAAATATGTTGTATGAATAATAAATTTCTAACTATAAAACTACTAGTCACTAGAGAATCAATAGAATGTGGACCAGCCACACTCAATTTATTGGTGAACACATAAGTTGAGATTGGCCTGCTGAATTTTACAATGCTCAACTCAATGACATTCTATAATTCAACCATTTTCCTAAGTTTTTTTTCAAACTGAAATGGAAGGTGCCAGAACATGACACAAGTAAAGTCAAGATAGTTCTCATTATATTGTTTTTGGTCTTGAATATTTTCCTTGGCCAAGCACTGAAGTTTGCTCGAACCTCTGAAAACTAGGTTATGTATTTTAAGACCAAATTGTATTTCAAGACCAAACCAGAGAAGTAAAAATTTGGTGGATTGAAAATCAACATACGATTACAAACATGCTAGAAATTGTTAATAACATTCAAGTTTACATTTTTTTTTATTTAAAATACTATTTACACTGATAACCCAAAAGAGTTCAAAAGGAGAAGAAGGGGTCTCATTAACTACTAAAGTTTAATTGTAATGTTAGAGGAAAAACTAAAACAAGGAAAAAAATAAACAGAAATGAAAATGCAAAGAGGGAAAAAAGGTAAAAATTGGCCATGCATTAGAAATACTATGTGTAAACATTTATCATTTTAGCTCCTTTTTATTTCTCCCATCTTCACTTCTACCAACAACACCATTGATTGTCAATTTTTTCAAACACATTTCTCACCTATATTAGACAGATGATAAGGAGACAAAAATCAACTACTGATTCTTTTTTATATATACATATTACATGACAAGTACATAGGACAATTTAATCTAACAGTCCCTAACCTCAACAAGTTACACAACTAAGCAAGAAAAGAACTACCAGAGGCTAGTGATTTGATTTCAAACTCAAAACAATTTTATACATGCCTCTGCCCTATGCTCTCTGGCCCCATAATACAGAAACATCTCGTGACAACTATGCTATATACCTATATCTAACATACAAAAAGAGAACCTTCTAATCCCATTCTCAATCAAACAAAATCAGAATCCAATAACACTAAAGTAATTAAGCTGGCAACTCAGAAAATGTCTTTTGTGTGAACCTTGAGCCAAAGGCATATCCAATATTCTAACATACAATAATACAATATGGTTATTACTTATTAGCAAAATGGCATATCACATATGCACCAACTAACAAGCAACTGTTCAAACCATATCACTTATCGTGCAGGGAACTCCAACTCATTTGTTTTTGCACATTTTCAATTGGCTCCATCTATATACACTTGGTTGGTGTTAACATATCCTAAGTCCTAACTATATATAAGCATATAGAGTACCTGCCATTCAAATAAAATTCACCAGCTACCTTGCTGAGCACTTCATGGCTTCTACGGACCCTGAGCCTGAGTACAAATCTTCTTCAACTCCACCTCCTCCGGCCGGCGTGGATTACTTCAAATTCGATGTAATCCTCAGAGTTCTGTTGTTTGTGTCATCAGTGGTGGCACTTGCAGTGATTGTCTCTAGTGATCAAACAGAGCTGGTGCTTTTTCAAGGTAGGCCTGTGCGAAAGCCAGCCAAGTTCAAATACTCACCAGCTTTTATGTAAGTTGAGAATTTATTCAAATTCTTTAAGGCAAAAAGTCTTTTAAGTGTCTGTCATATGCTTGTCTATGTTTGCTTATTTGCAATATGATATCAGTCAAATATGTTGATACGAAGAAGAATCAATGAAGATAAACCTCTATATGAATATGAAGGGTACCAACCTTTTTAAGATCAAAACTTCCCTTAAATGTTTGAAGTTCCTTTTATTCTTAAATTATTCTGAGTTCTGAGATGTAATTATGTAACTAGGGAATTTCTGGAGGAATCAGTTTAGAAATTAACTTCTTGGTTTGATTACTCTTAGAAATCAGGGATGCAATATGCTGGCCTTTCTTTAGTATAAAGTTTTGCTGCAAAAGTAAATAACTGCAGATTCCATTAACTGCTTTGCAAGTAAAAGGTAAAAATCCATGACATTAATTGTTCTCTTTTCTATTTTCCTGATGTTATGATCCTTGAGTATTTTTCATTGATGATTCAAGGGTCCAATCCAAAGTCTTCAATTTACATGTATATCTATTATAAAGCCTCATTCCATTTGATATCTTTTTTTTCTGTCAAAAGTCTTGTGGAGATCACTTGCTAAGATTTTTAATTTGACAAATAACATGATATGCATGCAGATATTTTGTGGCTGCATTCAGTGTCTCTGCCCTTTATGGCCTCATTTCTGCTCTTGCATCAATCTCTGTCATCCAGAAGCCAGAATTCAAATTGAAGTTCCTTCTCCACTTTATCTTTTGGGATGCGGTAATTATTCAATTAAAATTTCATTTCACCTTTCTATTCAATATTCATATTCTATTCTCAACTCTCTTGCTTCATATATCAAAGAAGATAAATTGTTTACCATGACTCTGTGCAGCTGATATTGGGGATAACAGCCTCAGCAACAGGAACAGCTGGGGGTGTGGCATATATTGGTTTAAAGGGAAATAGCCATGTGAGTTGGATTAAAGTTTGCAATGTCTATGACAAATTCTGTAGGCATCTTGCTGGCTCCATAGCAGTGGCTTTGTTTGGAAGCATTGTGACTGTCTTGCTCATCTGGCTTTCAGCTTACACCCTTCACAGTCGAGTCCCTAAGTAATATGGATCCTTCAGCATATATGGACTCAACTCCACAGTCACATTCTTCACAGAATCAGTGTGTCAAGTTGATATTCATTGACGTGAAAATATTTGTTGTGTTTGTGAGTGTTTCTTCAGAGGTGTTGATTATTTGTAAATGATGTACTACATGGAAATGGACCCCCCAAGTTATGTTTTGCATTCTGTTCCTGTTGAAAATGATTTATGAATTATGTTTATCCTGCTCCCTCCAAAATAAGAAAAATTGAAAGTTTTAATCAACAAGTTACACCATTAATGCTTTATATTGTGATTGTGCAAATCCTACTCCCCCTACCTTCATGACTTAAACCTTCATCAACATTAAAGAAAGCATTTGGCGTTCGGACAAAACAAAACAGAATGTTCTATACCATGTTGTTCTTTTGGTTCCACTCTTTTTTAAAAGATACCAAATATAAAGTAGAACTTGTGTTATATTCTGACCTATTTTAACATGTCTACCAAATACTACCATAGGAAATGCCTTCTTTTATTTTATGAGGTGTAATAATGTTGGCAAACTTTGATATATCAGTGAGATAGATTTCAAACACGTCATTTAAGGAAGAAACTCAGTATAATTAACAGGATGGCAAGAATACCTAAATAACATAGGTTGATTTATAATTTCATCACACTCATCATTTTATAGGTGCTTTAAAAGATAGTTTACTCAATCCATTCTAAATAGGTTCTCATATTGAGTATTCAATTGACAAAAGTAACTAAACTAGGCATGCCAAAATTTATGTAGTAATATATTGGAGGAAATATGAACATTACATTTGTTTACACTCATCCAGTTCTTTGTCCAGAACAAAAATGAACTTGGTTTTAGGGCATTATACATAACTGCTGGTAGCAATAAGCAATTTATTAACAGGGGAGTTGTAGTGCTAAGCAATTGAGGAATGAATCTTCAATAATGCATTTCCAGAGACTTGAATTTCTTTCAACAATGTTTGAACTTGTAAATGTTTACAGTGACTCTGGTTGAATACATACATTTACAGAAACAAAACTGGTTGTTCTATTTGACCTGTTGGGTTCATATTTGTTTAACAACAAAACCATCCTAAAATATTGTTTGCTCACCTAGCTCCTGACCAGCCATTCCTTCCCTGAGCACCCTTGCAAAAAACTCTTCTAATGTATCATTTCCATAGCTAGGTGTCTTCTCAGCACTATACTCTCCAGTCTCAGGATCCAAGAGCAACATACTTTCAGCTGCATAGTACCTTCCAATTTTTCCAAACTCAGCAGCATCTTCCAATGAAGGGAAGATCTTAACCAGAAAATCAAGAACTCCAATGGCAAAATCCATTATCCCTATTGGAACTTTCAAGAACTTAGGCTCCTTTCCCAAAAGTTTAAACAGCATTTCCCCTTGTTCCAATGGAGTCAATGCTTTCCCTGGCCCTCCAATAGGTAAGATCTTGTTAATTTTGTCCTCACTTAGCACACAATCCACAATAAAAGAAGCCAAATCTTGCTCACTCATGGGCTTACAAGCACATAGCTTTCCATCTCCAAACATTACATATGGCTTCCCATCCTTCACCAACTCAACCTGACCACCCAAACTCTTAAAAAATGCAGTTGGCCTCACTATGCTGTAAGTGAAGCCAGCATCCTCTTCAGCTTCCTTCATCAGCTCAGCCTCAAATTTCAGCTTGGCACGCTGAAACTCAAGAAGGGGCTTCTGCACACATATTGCTGAAAGCAACACAAAATGAGAAGCCCCAAGCTTCCTACCAGCAAGAAGACTATTCTTTGTTGCTTCATAATCAATCTTCCATGAGTCCTTCACCCCTCCATTTCTGCTAGCAAGGCATGACACTACAACATCAAATGAAACCCCTAGGCTGTTCAAAGATTCATCCAAAGCATCCAAATTGGTCACATCTGAGAAGCACACATTGGCCCCTCTTAACTGAGCCAATGTGGCATCCTTGTCATTGCTGCCCCTAATTCCACTCCTCTCTCTAGCAATGGCTATAACGTTAAAGCCTCTTTTAACTAACTCGTTCACCACAAATTTTCCAATATACCCAGTTGAACCCACTACCAAGACGTTAACATCTTTTGGGTTCTTGGTTCTATATGTAGATGGGGTGGCCTCAACAGCTTGAGATGGTGTAAGAGAGGCAGAAAGATTCAATCTTTCTCTGCTAAACTTAATGGGGTCATATGATTTCCTAGGCCAGGAAGGTAGAGCATAAGGAGTTGAGCTTACCCGGAATAGCTTGATGAACCGAGAAGAGTCTGAAGAGAAACTAAAGGGGAGCCTTTGATGCTTGGGTGAGTGGAGTGTGATGAAATTGGAAGCACAACAAAGGGACATTTTCCCAGTGCTTCTTGAGAAGATATGGAAAAGAGGGTATTTTGGATGGGAAAGGGGTCGCCAGTGAGTATGAGAAGCAGAAAAAGAGTGCAAATTGCAAATGAAGGGAAATAATTCTGAGGACAGAGTAAACACATGGTCGTTAACTTGGTAATCAACAGGTTAGAGAGAGAGAGAGCAGAATCCAAATGGATGGTCGTGATGAGATGACGTGGGATTGCATCCATCCACTAAAATATCATTGGGTCTCTTGAGGTTGTGAGCTACAACATTGGGGGAATTGATATTCACACCACCCCTGTTTATTATTCTCACCACCCTTCCTTTTGTATTTTTTACTTTTTTTTTTCCATTACTTTCCCTCTCCTCTTTTTCTCTTTCGGACATTTTTTTTTTTACTCCGTGACAACTAAAAATTCAATTTTTGGTACATAATTTTTTTAATTCGTACTAGAAATTTAAATTTTAATTGTTACAGAATAAAAAATTATGTATCGGGAGAGATTAAATTTTTGAAAAACAATTCGAAATGAAGTTCCCCATAAACAGTTTTTTAAATTGTCTATCAGAAATACACAAATTAGAAAATTGTGTACCGAAAACTCAATTATATTTTTATATAACTATATTTTATACATAATATTTTTTATAATAAAACTATATATATTTATATAAAAATTATATAATATATAAATCTTGATGTATATTTTATAATATTATATAATTATATGTTAAATTTAAAATATTTATATATTTTTATAATATTTTATAATAATATAGTTAATTTAAATTACTGATATATATATAAATATAAGATATAATACAGTATTATAATATAAATATATATAAATTAAATATATATGTATATATATAATTGTAATATGAATATTTTGTAATATTTATATAGTATATAAAATTTTGTATATTTTATAATATTATATAATAATATAGTAAATTAAATATATTATTATATAATATTATAAAATTAAATATTTATATATTATCTAACAATTTTATATATAAACATATATAGTTTTATTATATAAATTATTGTGTATAAAATTAGTTATATAAAAAATTAAAAAATATAACTTATGTTGACTAGAAATTGAAGTAGTGCTTTAATATCAAAAATTCAATTTCCGATATACAATTTTCTAATTTATGTACCGAAAATTAAATTTCTGAAAAATAATTTATAAAATTGTTTATCGGAAATTTAATTTTTGTACATAATATATCTTTTATTGTGAAGAAAAAATGATTTTCATGAATTCATTAATGTGTTTTTTTATTAGTTAAAAGGGAAAAGGATCGTAGCTAGGGTTAGTTTGCTAATGATTCAAACCATGTAGTGCCTAGTTTCTTGGTAACAAAGAAGAATCATTTAGCCAAAATGAGATGATATCCATAAGTGACATTTGAAAATTGCAATGATATGTCATGATTATGCTTAATCAAAATGATACACATATGTCCATGTGTATAATGCCCTTATAGCTGTTCATGGTTCACCTTTAAAGAAAGTTACTACTGAAGTTTCAGGTACTTTCAAAGCATTTAGTAACAAGCACAACAAGTCAACAATCTGCTAATGCATCTCATGCACACCAACAAAATGAGTGCACATGTAAAATGTTATTGGCAACAATCAAGTTGAGCCTGTCTGTTTCCATTTAACAGCTGATGGATGATAATCTTCTATTTACAATGTCAACATGGAGATAATACTGATTAGACTTAATTTCAACCCCAAAGATACAATCAGCAGAGTCAATCAGATAGTCTCAAGGAAATGAGCAAAACTAGAGTACTTTGGCTCCCACCCAAGTTCCTGGCGTGTTTTGGAGTTGTTTAATCTTTTACCAAGTGGATCATCAGTTCCTGCAAAGCAAAATTACAAAGGCATGGTGCTTTCACAATGAGAAGTGACATAGTACTCCAAAAGAAAAAAGTTAACATAAGATAAGATGATTATGGTTCATTAATTACTGTTGGTTTTCAATCTCAAAATTTTCCTTTACAAATCAGTAGTATTACCTGTAAATTTCTCAAATTTTTTACTAAATTTCCCACTTTTGTTGACTAGATCCATCAATTCTTGCCTGCCAAAATGTAGAAAGGGTGAAAGAGTTTTCTTTTTAAAAAGAGAAAAAAAAAATAGAGAGAAAGAAAAAGGACACTGGCAAGATATATTAGCACCATTATCTAAAACAGAGCAATTGTAAGAGTTAGGAACAAATCTCAGAAAGAAAGAAATAAAGAAGCAATGACTATCTCCATTATAATAGTTACAAACTCAAGGGAAAGCATGTAACCTGGATAAAGGATGATTGTCACAACCCAAGAAAATCCGTCCACGATATGGTTTCTTCAAAATTGCAATTGAGAGGGAAGCTGCATCCTGGTTTGAAAGTGGCACATTAAACAAAGTATTCAACTTTTCATATTTGCCAATACTAAATGACCAAAAGTAGATAAGAAAAGCAATGTTCCAGAGACACTATCTCCAGCAGTTTTAAGGGACTAAAATTGGTCTCATGTTGAAATACCAAATATGAAACATAATATGCCAACATGGTAGGAAAAAGAAAGCACTTAAGTGTTGAGTAGTCTTCAAGATGGCAATTGCCAAATAATAATATACATGCAATGAAATTCTGACCTCATAATGTATAAGATTCAGGATGTGATCAGGTCGAGATTCAACAATCCCCTTCTCTAACCAATAAGCATGAGCACCTCTATCTTCTTTGTTTAAAAAGTCAAGGTTGGCATCAAGTATAAACATAATAGAACTAACCACCCAGAAGAATGAATCTTTGAAAGCATATTGAATTCTGAAAAGGATATATAAAGTCCAGACAGTCTTACAACAGAACCACCAAACTCCAGGACAACATTTTCAGCTTTTAGAAGGACATCAGTCCTGGGACTCCTCCCAATTGGCACCACTGGAGTATCCTGCACACAAGTAAATCTAAGTTAATCCCATGAGCAAGACAAATACACAACAGATCCATATCCCAAAACACAAGAAACATGATTCTTCAATGTTTGAAAGAATGTTTAAGACCTACCTCATCACATAATCCATTATCGTTACAATCATAAGGGGCAGAGCTTGATGTAAACAGGAAAGAACCTTCCCTATTCCAGCACAATGCAGCTAGCCTGATTTGTGGATACTCCATACATGAGTTTAAAAGAAAAACACAACTAGTAAACTGATATAGTCTTGCCTTAATTTATTCAAGTAAATTTAGTTCACAAATGCACAGTATTTTCTAGAAATTTAACAAAACAGTATAGTCATCACAAAAGGTAAGTTCACATCTTGAATATATATCTGTAATCCTTTACTCTTATTTCATACACATGATGGTCAACAAAAACGTTAAATCCATGTGATTATTATACAAAGTAGGAACACCCTTCTTTGCAAAGATTAATCAATACAAAAGGTGCTCAATAGCTCAAACTCCCAATTAGAGCCTTATTACAATAAGAAGCATATGCCATCCTGCCAACTAGAAATCAAGGGATTAACTCTAAGATTGCTCACCTAAGATCACCGGGGTAGTCAGAGGATTGGTAAGGAGGAGCACAGAAAATCACATAGGGAAATTTGTGCATGGCTTTGGTCCACGTCAAAGAGGGACTAATACCCATTTTAATCAACTCTTCATGATGATCAGTGGTTACTGTTTGTCCAAAAACTTGGCAACCTGGATATTCCTGCTTCAATAGACATATATAGTGATAGAAGCATATATACTAATACTAATAACAAATGCCAAGAAAGAAACCCCATATACTACTATAATATTATATCTCTAACAAATAGCAATACTATTCCAATTCGTTGCTCTCATGGTATATTTCCCAGTCCCACAAAATGAAACATCATCATCCACAATTACATATCATCAGGACTAGTAGCTAGATATACAATAAAAAATTTGGAGAGAGAGAGAGAGATGAAAGAGTACCTCTCGCCATTTCTCAGCTACCAAACGACCAAGAACCCCAGGACCCACGATTAGGAGGTCATGCTCTCCAATTGGACGAGAAGGGGAGGAGCCCAATTCTTCAGTGGGTGCACCCTGCTGCAAATGGGTAGCCATCAAAGATAGAGATAAAGGTAAAGGTGCTGACTTTAGCCTGTGTCTCAAACTGGGTGAGAGGTTGGAATGGCCAAAACGCTGAAACGGGGTGGTAGTGGTATGTGATTGTGTTTGGTGCATGAAATTGAAAAGAGTGAAATGGACAAGGGTTCCTAATCCCATCAAAAGCATTGATATTTGATCCTTTATTATTATGTTGTGGTGTTTCCCGAGATTACTATTCTTCTGACAGACATGAAAGGAGTGAATGGTTAGCAAAAGCAGTGACCCCAGGACCAATCAGAATGTCACGCGTCAACCATTTCTCGGTAACATTTCTTTATTAAACAATTGTTATCATACGGTTATTTTCACGTGACTATGCTCCTCAATTTTTCTTGGGATGCTTCCAGGCGTGTCACCCACATTGTGACATATCGGTATGACACATCTTTTTAGTAGTAATAATAGGTCACTCAATTATTTAGAATGAAATAATCAACCAATCAGGACTGTTTATTCAAAAATGAAAATGATCCAATAATTTTTAATAGGTGTCATACCGGTATGTCACCACCCTAGACGCAGCCTTTTTCTTGATGAGGCCATGGTAGATAATGTATTTCGGGCTGAAAGAACACTTATAAGGATATTTACATTTCGTCAAAAAAAAAAGATATTTACATGTATCTTATCTTAAAGATGAGTGGAGGTTCGAATATCTATCATATGAGACTCCGTCTTGCTCCATCCGACCAATCCCTTAGGTTCTCCTCAATTAGTACTATGAGAAATGAGATAACAAGTTTATACAACAATTTATGTAATACATTCTTTTATCTCTCTCAATCACATTTTTTTATCAATCTCACATTTCTCTCTCTTTTCTCTTTTTTTATCTTTAGATCTTTCTTTATTGTAAATGTTGTCATTGTATAAACAACATTTCTCATGAGAAAATGATTGATTGTTTAACAAAAATCAATGCAATATAGAAAGATAAAGAGAAAATAAAAAAATATGGGATAGGATAGATAATAAGTGTGTTTGGTAAGACATTTCAACTAGATAAAAATTGAAATTAGTAGCTAAAATCGTTTTATCAATATTTGGTAAGGTAGTCTTTTTAGGTAGCTACTGACTTTTCTTGAAAGGCTACTTGAGGTAGTTTTTTTTTAAAAAAAACTCTCATTTTCAGCTACTAACTGAAAATTTATTACAAGTTTATCCCTCAGTCATCCCCACTCATTAATTATTTAATAATTAATTACGTACTTATATGTCATTTAACCATTTTCGGCTAGTTTTACCAAACATCTTCAATCAAATCAGTAGTTTTTTTAGCGTTAAGCTAGTTTGTTTGATACAACATTTCGGTCAAATGAAATATGAAATTATGAGTTGAAATCAATTTATTGTTTGGTAGTTTTCTTAGCTGGTTACTAGCTTTTTTTAAAAACTACTTGTGGTAGCTTTTTTTAAAAAAAATCATTTTCAGCTATTAGTTGAAAATTTATTACAAAATATTATCTCTCAGGAACCTTCACTAATTATTATTTAATAGTTAATGATATCCTTGTATGTCATTTTACCATTTTCAGATAGTTTTGCCAAACACTTTCAACCTAATCATGTCACTTTTAAGTTTTCAACTAACATTTTCAGTTTTCATCTAGCTTTTCAACTGTCACTAGTTTTTCAACCATTTTTACCAGACGCACTCAATGTAATGAAAAAAATACTTCATACGATCCTATTTATAACACTCTCATTTGATTCAAACACGCATGTTAAGAAAGTTGTTTTAGTACATTGATTTTTAAAAGTTTTATCTAAGTACACAATTTACCTTTATTTGAAATTGAACTTCATTCAATTCTCCAAGTTAACTAACTCTTGAAAATTACTATGTTAGTTTCTATTTAACTTTTCCTCTGGACAAAAAATACACATACTTCTTCCGATCCTATTTATAAGACAACATTTGAAGCTTTTCATTGGTCTTATTTATAAGACAGAGTACACAAATTAATCTATAAGCATTTATTGTTTGTTCTCATATTTGCCCTTGTTGATCATTAAAGGTTTTAAAGTGACACAATTACCATTGTAGTGGAATTTAATTTTTAACAGGGGTAAACTTGTAATCTTGTAGAGTAATTTATTGAAAATCAATGCATTAATTATTTTTACTAATACGTGTGTTTTTGTCTGAATTTTCTTATAAATAGGACCAGAGGGAGTATTAAGTAATGCAATTATTATTCTTGTTTTTATGGAAATAAATTTTACACTTTTCATCCTACCCTTTATCTATTTTAATACTATTGGGTTTCATTAGTTTTTAATAGTGTGTCATTTAATACATGAGGGTAAAATGAAGAAAGATGTAATTATTATTACATTGGATTTGTAAGTGGACAGTAAAATAAGAATAATTTTTTTTCTAAAAATGAACAGTTAAAGAAGAACAGAGTTAATACAAATGTTCATTAATTGTGAATGATAAAGATGATAAAAAAAACTAATAAATGGACAAAACAAAATTATCAACAGGGTATTAATTATAAAAAAAGTGTGTTATATGAGTTGTTATATATATATATATATATCATATAAATTTATACAATCAAAACATGCACAATTCATATAACATTTTTTTTTCTTTCTCTATCTTTTCATCACATTACCCAATCCCACAATTCTGTCTTTTCTCTCTTTATTTCTCTTTATTCAGTGTATAAATTTCAATCATGTAGCCTCTGTTTATTTGAATAGAAACACAAGACAGAGATGGGCGATAGAGATGGCTGAGAGAATCATTAACAACCGTGTTTGGTATGTATATAGATAAGATAGAGATTGATGAATTCAGCGGGCCCCACATAAAAAGTTAATCTCCTCCCAAGTGAGGAGAAATATAGAAGAGACTTGCGCCCATGCTATCTAGACTTTTATATCCTTCACATTTGTTGTGTGTGGGTTATTTTTTAATTTTTTATTATTGGTATATGAAGGACATTTGTGTCCAATAAAAAAATACAACTTTTTTTTTCTAATATTTTTATAAATTAAAATTCTTGATTTGACATTATACTCTTTTTTCCCCTATCTCTCATCATTTTTTTCTCAAATTAAACAACTTTAAAATTTATCATATTTCTCATCACTTTCTCTCTCTCCCTTTTATCTCTTTTCCATTTATCTCTTCTCTATTTCTCTTCTCAAATCAAATATAGCAGTAGAAAATAGCATGCTAAGATGCTAAATCATAGGTAAGGCAACTGCAAATTAGGAGCCCAGGTTAATTCATCGGTTTCTGAACAAAGGTTGATGGCTCCACCAAAGTTTTCGAACATATAATAACTAGATTTTTTTTCTATTAATGCATGTGAGGAGGGATAATTGATTGATAATGAAATTTTGTATTGACCACAATTAATGGAAGTTAAAAAATATATTTTTATATATAATTTTAAATACTTATATTTATATTTTAATTAATATTTTATTAAAAACAAACTTTTTATCAATTAAAGTAATATTATTTTAAATTTATATTTTATACTTTATTTATATGTAAAAATACTCATGTAATGAAAAAAAAAGTACCAGCATATATTAGGTAATTAAATATCAATTAAGTTAAGTATGCACCCACATAAATTGTGTGCTATATGAGCATCACAGATAGATGCTGCCGCTTAGGACATGTTTGATTTGCATTTTCATTTCCTGTTTTCATTTTTTGTTTTTATTTCGTTTTTTATTTTCTAAAATTTTATAAAGAAAAAGGTGAAAATACTGAAAACAAAAATTTTGAAAAACGCCCTTAGGTTGCAGTTGAAGGGAAGGAATGTTGTGGGTCTCACGTTTTGTAAAGCTTCTTTGTTGCTTTTACCTTTCATAGCTAGTTTCATAGAAAAATAAAAAAAAGCCTTTTTCTTTTTTTTTTTTTGTCAACTTAGGACCAAATCTTTACTTTCCTAATGGTTTTATATTGTTAAACGTATAAAAAGTATAAAATGGATTGATTCATGTGGTATTGATTTCTTTAAATAAGGTTTTGAGTTCGATTATTGTGGATGAAAAATTTCCATTAAAAAAACTAATCCAATAATCCTACCATAATATTAATGTTCCAATTTGAATAGATTGTTCCCAAAAAATATATATTTGTGGTTTAACAAAGAAACCTAAACAGTTTGTAAGTCCAAAATTATTGTTGCTCTCTGCTTTATGCACAGTTTTATTTGTCATCTTTATGCAAAGTTTCGGGATTCTGTCTCCACTCCCCTAATTCATTCTGATTGCGTGGCACTATATGATTTTTCTATCCTTTAATAACAAAGTTACAAAGAAATAAGAAATTGTTAAACCCAAAAAGAAATGTTGAAAATCATAAAAATAGATCGAGATGATAAAGCGGTTAATTTGATCTACCTTCATTCACCACCAACTCACCAAAAAAGGGCATAATGGATTGGTCTGTTTCTGAAAATAGATAGGTAAAATCAATAGGTTGACAAGTTAGAGGGTTAATCTATTTATTAAGTAAAAAAAAGTTAAAAAAGTAAATAGAAATAATATAATTTCAAAAAAATATATATAAGGTGAGGAATGTAGATGTGAATGAAAGTTAAAATTTAAAAAAGATATAGTATTAAATTTAAATATTTAAAAATTTAAGATAATAAAATGAAAATTAAACGAAAAAATTACATACTGTATACTATAACCTTTTTTTTTTTTGTCGAAATACTCTATATATATAACCTAACTTGTCAAAAAAAATCGTGGATCAATCATGTTATCATGGGCTTTATACGTCAAGGTCTGAAATCTTTTGGTGTTTATGCAATAATGAGATTCTATAAATTTTCAGTCATCATTATTTAAAAAGAAAAAGAAAACAAGGGGAAAATATCAAAGGTATGTAATTTTCCTGTTGTTATTGTGGGCGTAATAATGTTTTCCCTCTCTTTGTATAATCCATATTAGAGTACTCTTTACACTCCTTCTAATTTAATTAATTTGCTTATAAAAAAAACAAAGGAAAAAAATCAAAGCTAAACCCCATAGCATCATTATATCTATTTTTATTAACTACCTAATAATTTCAAAACAAATTTCTTTTTAATTAAATCGCTTTATGTGTAACGTCCCCGAGCCGCTTGCAGGAGTGATGAGGGTCCCCACAAACCAACACGAGTCTTTCCAGTATGCACTTTCCGGGAAACTTCCCAGAAGGTCACCCATCCCAGAATTGCTCCAGCACGCTTAACTATGGAGTTCTTATGTTATGGGCTTCCGAAAAGAAGATGCATCTTGTTGGTATAGTTCTCCCCAACAATTTCCTTTAAGCTATTTTCAACTGTGCAGTCCCATACCTGCACAACCTCTAGATCACTTTTATTCGGGTGTGGGCTCGGTTCATCCATGTGTCCCTTCTTGCTTAGAAGTCTGCCACGAGCCGCTCCTTGTCCGTGCCTCTTTACACCGGCGACCACTCCCCGCCCTCATTAGCCTCCGGCTCTCACATTATGCCGCATCAAGTATGAGTTAAAGTGAACATATTATTTTTTTTATGTGAATCATATATAATTTTTATGAGTGACAAAACACTCAATTAATTTGAGTATATCTAATAAAATTAAAAACAGTTGTATATATGTGATTATATTTTTAAACGTTATAATTTGACAAAAAATATAGTGTATAAAAGGATATTTCAAAAAAATATAAATGATATGATATGGTATATTTTACATTTATAATTATTAGTATTTGAAATTTATTGTTTCAAATAAATTTTGTATGTTTTTATTTTTTTAATTCTTTCTATATAAACAAGTATAAATTTTAATATAAAAAAATCACTAATCATTATCATTTTCTAAAATTTACATATTTATATTAATTAGATTAAATATATTATAGTATTCAGTATAAACAATCTATATGAATAATAATACCCATGCATCAAACACTAGTTTCTAAAAAATACCCCTTGATATTATTTGGTTGTATGGTATAACCAAATTTCGGCGAGTCTATGTTAATTGCCACCCTAAAATGAATTAAACTAAATAAATAGATTTTAACATGGAGGTAGTTAAAATTTAACATTTTTAAAATTTCTAAATTATTTAATTAATAGGAACTTTATAAAAATATTTTATATCATATATTATTTTTTACATTCATTTATATTTTTTTCTAACTTTCAAATCGGATTAACAATCATCTCAAGCTTTCCAAAAATTAATTTATCTTTAAAATTTAAGCTCTTAGGTTATACTTCTAAAATTATTTTATGTCTAATTTTAAATTTTTTTTACTTGTAATTCTCTCTTTTTCCTACAATGCTAATAACTCTGTGGCGTTGTCTTTCGTTACTCAAACCATGATCTAGAAAAGTTACAAGAGATAAGTTTTTATCTAGATAATGATTTGAGATTTTCTAAACATAAAATTAAACATGCACTTACATCTTATACGAAACACGTGTAGGACATCATAAGGGTAAACAACAATTTCATAATGTTAATGTAGTAATAAAATTTTTTTTTTTTTGCCGAAGATAGAAATTTCATTCATTCACAACGTGCTAAAGAAATTAAACCAAAGAAACTCATATAGAATATTAGTGACCCAAATCAAAATCAAACCAAACCTTAATTAACGAAACTAAGCATTCAAAGAAGTAAGGATTAGCGCTTTGTGTAATGGCTAGTTCTAATCAATCTTTTTTTTTTTTAGCTTAATTTCCAAAGCCCAAAAGGGAAGAAAATAACACTACGTTTTGGGATCTCAATGGGGCAAGACAGGTAAATATCCGTACTCTTTAAAATAAGTGAATATCCATGAGGGTAATGGATACTCATTAATATCCATTAATATTTAAAAAAATAAAATTATGATTTAATTATTAATTTTTTTGGTATAAACCACAGGTATCCCCTATTACTATTTATTTATTTAAATATAAATTTATTTGAATATAGATTTTCTATTTTTACACGACGAAAATATTTATTTATACAATACTCACATTTTTATATATTTTTTTTATTTTCATATGGAATAAATACTCTCATTCAAAATTTATTTTATTTTCTTACCATTTAAATAATTTTTATCAATTAAATCATTTTTTTATATTTTATAAAAATACCTAGTTTCAAATATCTTAAAAATACATGGGATAATTGTTAACCCGTTTTCAAAATTAGAAAAAAAATATAAATGAATGTAAAAAATAGTATATGACATAAATTATTTTTACAAAGTTTTCTATTAATTAAATGATTTTGAAAGTTTAAAAATGTTAATTTTTAAATATCACTATGTTAAAAATTATTTCTTTAGTTTAATTCATTTTAGTCACTGAAGATGGAATAAATGCTTCACTTTAGTCCCAAGAGAAATAGTGGATGCTTGAGGCAGGCCATATAAGCAACCCAATTGGTACCACATCAACAAAATTAACGGCATCAAGTAACTAAGGGTGACAGAGGGACTAAAGTGAAGGGCGGTAAACAATTTCAGGGACTTAATAATAGACTTTCTACCTTCAGGGACTAAAGTGACTGACACTTACACTTTTCAGGGATCAAAATAGTGGTTTACTCATTATCTTTTCTTGTGAACTTCGAGGTAGTTTTTTTTTAGAAAATCTTTTTCTAACAAATGAGTGAGTTTAACCTTTTTCAGCTACTAACTGAAAATTTATTACAAGTTTATCCCTCAACAACCTCTACTCATCATTATTTAATAGTTAATGATGTCCTTGTCATTTTATCATTTTCAGCTAATTTCACCAAATATTTTCAATAAATTAGCTAGATTTTCAGTTAACTTTTCAACTTTTATTTAGTCTTTTCATTTTTCAGCTAGTTTTTCAATTTTTAGCTAGTTTTCAGCTTTTTTTACCAAACACACTTGATAGTTGATAAACTAGCTATTTTCATTGACAATATTTGGTAAAAGTAGTTGAAAATTATAAAATGGTAGATAAAGACATAATTAAATGACAAATAATGGTTAGTGAGAATTATTGAGAGATAAAATTGTAAAAAACTTGAAAAAATTAGCATTCTAAAAGAAGCTACCTCAAGTACCTTCTAAAAATAGCTAGTAGCAATATAAAAAAAATAACTTATCAAATACTGATAAAATAATTTCAGCTGGCAATTTTTAAAATATCTTATCAAATACACTCTTATAATACGAGATAATAGGCTTTATTACTAAAAAGTGATTATATATATATATATCTTTATCTTTATATATATAAAAGTAAGGTAGTGAAAGTGGCCAATGAAATCTAAAGTGATGTCACAATAGTAAATTCCTTTATGTAAAATTTCTTAAAATAGAAAGTATCTTTGACATTTTAAATGATTCATTTTATACATCACCATTAATTAACTATAGTAATTATATTAAAATAAATATCACTATAAAATAAAAAATTATGATAATAACAAATATAAATAATAATAATTTTAATTTAAGGCATATATAATAATTGTAAAAATAAAAAATAATAAAAAATTTAAAACATTCTCAAACACTTTAAAAACTAATTTATAATTATGTTGATAGTAATTATTTAGTTATAGTTATTTTTATATAAAAAAATAAATATTATTTAAAGCCCATTTTAACAATTTTAATATTAAAAAGGAAATATTTATAACATAAATAAAAACATAATACAAAATTTAAAACATACAAAATAATTTCAAAAAGGTAAAATTTTATTGTAAAAAAATAAAAATATAATATGAAATTTGAAACATGCTCAAACACTTAAAAATTATTTAATGATTATAATAAAAATAATTGTATTAATTATTTACTCATAGTTACCTTTATTATATATCAAACATCAATATTAAATCCAATTTAAACAATCAATATTAAAAAAAAGTTTATAACATAAATAAAAATATAATACAAAATTTATAACATATTAAATAATTTAGAAAATAATTTCAAAAAAATTAAAAATATAATATGAAATTTGAAACATGCTCAAACACTTTAAAAAATGTACAACTTTTGTTATAATAATTATAGTAAATTATTGTATCAAAATATCAAATATCAGTATTAAAGGTCATTTTAATAGTTTAAATATATTAAAAATGGTTTATAAGATAAAAAAATATACTATGAAATTTAAAATAATATTAAAAAATATTTTATAATTACGTTAACCGTAATTATAATAATTATTTAATTAGCATTCTTACGTGGGTTTCTTATTTTTGTTTAAAGGGTCTTTGTGACCTAAGATGAAGAACAACATTTCTTAGTTTTCATACTTTGCAAATGTCAAAGTCCCAACTAAATATTTGAAAAGATTAAATTGTGATTGGTTATAACCATTTTCGTT
This sequence comes from Sesbania bispinosa, assembly GCA_026901365.1. Taxonomy (NCBI): domain Eukaryota; kingdom Viridiplantae; phylum Streptophyta; class Magnoliopsida; order Fabales; family Fabaceae; genus Sesbania; species Sesbania bispinosa. The sequence goes on from QLOH01000169.1 coordinate 1,549,734, forward strand.
TACTTTTTGAGTTTTGTTTTCTATTTTTATTTTATTGTTGACAATGATAAATGGAAGATTGAAAATGTTGCAGAATTTCTTTAATTTGTGACTTATCTTTGTATGTGTTGCAACAACTTAGTTGTTTTGCAAAATTTCATTTTATAGGAAAATTAAATTTTGATTTGGTTATGGGTATAACTAGCTAGCAAAGTTTTTAAGTGGTTGATGAATTCGACAATGCCTATAACCCATAAAATTTTAGTTCTATTCAATTGCATTGTCAAATGCGGCCATATATAAGTTGTCAAGAAAACTATTGGTGTTTAGAAAGAAATATTATAGTTTGGCCTATTTGAATTTAAACCTTAAAATAAAATAATGAACGTTACGTGTGAAAGCAAATCCAAGAATATGAAAGTTCTGTCTTATACAAGAGGCATTCTTGGAGCACTAGAAAGAATACTCTAAAAGGTCATTCATGTTTTTTTTACATCATGTATGTACCAGAGGTATTTCATAAGCAATAAAAAAATCTCACTGAGGAGTCATTTCATATTCCATAAGCATTAGAGATAACGGATTATATATTATATCATAAGGTTTTTTTTAGGGTTAAATATGTTTTTGGTCCCTAAACTTTCACCCGAATTTGATTTTGGTCCCTATTTTTTTTTCGTTATTTTTTATCCTAACATTTTCAAATCATTGAAATTAGTCCCCTGTCGTCAACTCTATTAAAAATGAGGGCACGATAGTAAATTTCTAAAAATAGAAAGTATCTTTGACATTTTAAATGATTCATTTTATGCATCACCATTAATTAACTATAATAATTATATTAAAATAAAATCACTATAAAAGTAAAAAATTATGATAATAACAAATATAAATAATAATAATTTAAGCCATATCTAATAATTTTTAAAATAAAAAATAATAAAAAATTTAAAACATTCCCAAACACTTTAAAAACTAATTTATAATTATCTTGATAGTAATTATTTAGTTATAGTTATTTTTATATAAAAAAATATTATTTAAAGCCCATTTTAATAATTTTAATATTAAAAAGGAAATATTTATAACATAAATAAAAACATAATATAAAATTTAAGACATAATAAAATAATTTTAAAAAAGGTAAAACTTTATTGTAAAAATATAAAAATATAATATGAAATTTGAAACATGCTCAAAGTCTTAAATTTTTTTTAATAATTATAATAATAATAATTATATTAATTATTTACTTATAGTTACCTTTATTATATATCAAACATCAATATTAAATCCAATTTAAACAATCAATATTAAAAAAAAGTTTATAACATAAATAAAAATATAATACAAAATTTATAACATATTAAATAATTTCAAAAAATTAAAAATATAATATAAAATTTGAAACATGCTCAAACACTGAAAAAATGTACCACTTTTGTTATAATAATTATAGTAAATTATTGTATCAAAATATCAAATATCAGTATTAAAGGTCATTTTAATAGTTTAAATATATTAAAAAATGGTTTATAAAATAAAAAAAATATACTATAAAATTTAAAATGATATTAAAAAATATTTTATAATTACGTTAATAGTAATTATAATAATTATTTAATTAGCGTTCTTATATGGGTTCCTATTTTTGTTTAAAGGGTCTCTGTGACCTAGGATGAAGAACAACGTTTCTTAGTTTTCATACTTCAAATGTTAAAGTCCCAACTAAATATTTGAAAAGGATTAAATTGTGATTGGTTATGACCATTTTCATTTACTTTTTGAGTTTTGTTTTTTATTTTTATTTTATTGTTGACAATGATAAATGAAAGATTGAAAATGTTGCATAATTTCTTTAATTGGTGACTTATCTCTGTATGTGTTGCAACAACTTAGTTATTTTGAAAAATTTCATTTGATAGGAAAATTAAAATTTGATTTGGTTATGGGTAAAACTAGCTAGTAAAGTTTTTAAGTGGTTGATGAATTCGGCAATGCCTATAACCCATAAAATTTTAGTTCTATTCAATTGCATTGTCAAATGCGGTCATATATAAGTTGCCAAGAAAACTATTGGTATTTAGAAAGAAATATTATAGTTTGGCCTATTTGAATTTAAACCTTAAAATAAAATAATGAACGTTACGTCTGAAAGCAAATCCAAAAATCTGAAAGTATTATTCTATACAAAAGACATTCTTGGAGCACTAGAAAGAATACTCTAAAAGACCATTCATGTTTTTTTTACATCATGTATGTACTAAAGGCATTCCATAAGTAATAAAAAAATCTCACCGAGGAGTCATTCCATATTCCATAAGCATTAGAGATAACGGATTATATATTATATAAGTTTTTTAGGGTTAAATATATTTTTGGTCCCTAAACTTTCACCCGAATTTGGTTTTGGTCCCTAATCTTTATTTTCGTTGTTTTTTGTCCCTAATGTTTTCAAATCATTTAAATTAGTCCCTGTCGTCACTCTTATATTTAACAGAGTTGACGACATGGACTAATTTCAATTATTTGAAAATGTTAGGGACAAAAAATAATGTAATATAAAGATTAGGGACCAAACCCAGATTCAGATTTGATCCCTAAACTTTCACCTGAATTTGGTTTTGGTCCCTAAAGTTTTCAAATAATTGAAATTAGTCCCTGTCGTCGCCCTATATTTAACAGAGTTGATGGTATGGACTAATTTCAATGATTTGAAAACTTTAGGGACCAAAAACAACGAAAAAAATTAAGGACCAAAACCAAATTCTGGTGAAAGATTAGGGACCAAAAACATATTTAACCCATTTTTTTATTATAGATCAAAAAGCAAATAAAATAAAATAAAATCTTTTCAAATAAATAAAAGGGTATAAAAGACTATAAGATATAAAAGTGTGTTAGGAATAAAAGATGTAATCATTTAATTTAACACTGTTTGATAAATGAGAATGAAGAATATTAATCATAAGTGAATTTTCTTGGAGAAAAATTCGTTCTGTATGAAAATGAGGTATTATAAGAGGGAAAGTTTCAAAAATTAGTCAATTTCATGGATATGTACAAAAAAATTTAAATATCATTTCCATGGAAAAATAGTTGGTAGAAAGTATGATTAAAAATAGTGGTGACATATTTTCAGTTAGATAAATGGGTTAGGGGGAGCAATTATAGGATAAATAGTTATCAACCATAAAAAAGTGTTAGTTATCCCATTAAAAATGTAATATATAAAAAATTCTTGGGCAAATTAAAAAAAAATAATAGTTCCTTTTTTAAAAATGTACTTTTGAAACTTTTAGAATATTTAGATAATCATTTTTTTTTTAAAATATTACTAAATCAATAAATTAAAATATTTTTAAAAGTTATTATAGTTTTTAACTTCTTTTATAAATATAATTTAAAATATGATTTAATGGATATACACAGACAATATAAAAAGTTTACATGTTGGGGTGGAATAAAGGAAAAAAAGGAAAGTAGCTTGAGTTTGTTAGGATATATTGTACACATGAAAAATTGAGGTATGGATAAGAATAAAATATGAATAGAGAAAAATAATTATTCACATTAATATGTAATTTTTAACTTTTATATATTATGAATTCTATTTATTAAAAATTATTATGTCTTTTTTTTGTCAAATAATTATTATTTATCTAATACAATAAAAATGCCCCGTGCCATCGTACGGGTACACGACTAGTATATATAAAATAGATATCTATAATCAGCTTTTAACACTCAACAAATTTGGAATTCGGATTCTGTGCAGTCCAAATTTGGTGCATTTAGTGCTGTCATGAAATCTGGGCCGTCCGATCTTAATCAGACGATTCATATGTCGAGATATTTTTTTAATTTAATTCTGATTTAGCATCTCGGCATTTGAGTCGTTCGATTAAAGATCAAACCGATCAAACGACCCATATTTCATAACAGGACCAAATGCACAAAATTTGGACCGCTCGGTCCGAATTCGCAAATTTGGGGGTGTAATTATTCTTTTAGTATATATTAAATTGTTTATATAATTTTAAGGCGAGAATAATAATTAACTCATTTTTTAAAATTTAAATTTATGATTCTTAATGTTATAAGTGAGTTTCGTTTAATATTTTATTTTTATTTTTATTTATACTTTTTAAGTTTTTAGTAAGTAGTACATGAGCATTAGTTTATCATAAATCTTGACCAACTAACAATCCCATTTTAGTCACGAAAACAATGTTCTAACTCCTAAGTTATAACTCAATATCGTCAAAACAAACCCCAAAATATGTAACAAAGTACTACACATTAACAAATTAGGTGAACATGGGATCCAATATATGTTTTTCCACGAAATAAGCTAATCATATTTTGAGAGATTGCATTCGTACTTTTTTTTTGGCATAATTTTTATATAATAAAAGAGAAAAAAAAAGAGAGACGAGATAATTAACTTGAACCAAGATAACATTATGAAAAACATTGTAAAAAAAAAAAAAAATAATACAACCCATATTTTAACCACATGAAAGCATGGTAAAAAAGGGGGGAAACATCATGAATGTGAGTACTGAGTAGCATAAACACCTTCCTGGTACGTGACCCTCATTTTTGTGTCTTTACTTTGATTGGACGCTGAAAGTTTACCATGGAAGCTTCTTCACCTTGATACAACCAGAGTGTACTCAATTAAAAACTGAATATTGCACAGTGCCATAGACTCACCTCACATGTAACTGGGCTATAAGACTTTACCTAGTCATCCTCTGTATAGTTTATGGAATCATATTCAACCAATTATACACTAATGTCTAAATAGTTTTATTGAGATATTCAAATTTAAATTTGATTATTTTTTAACACCCAATCAAACCTACACTAATGTCTAATTAGTTGAATATGAATTTTTCACGTAATAAATTTATATTGAAATTTTCACAAAAAAAGTTTGATTTACAGTCCCGTAAAATTAATTTTAATAAATGTATAGAATTAATGATTGATAAATAATTTATGAAGTAAATTCAACTATTTAAAATCAATTTCAATAAAATTAACTTTTACTATTTTTAACCACAAATCAAAACGGATACTACCAATGAACACTGCTGATAGTAATGTTTACTCGAATTACAATTTAAACGTGGTTTCGAGCAAACTAAACACATTAGTACTTCTCTTCCTAAAAGTTTCAGCTTACAGGTAAGAGTATTCATGGTCACAGTACCATTTTCCAAACAGTATTTTGCTGTCTATGGCAGTAAAAAATAAATAGAGAAACCATTGTGTTGTGGGTATGTGAGAGAAATTGAAAGAAAAAAAAGGAGATCCATTCCACCCCTTGAATTTTTTCTCTCTCTCTTAAACATTCTTTTCTTTTCACTGATCCTTGAATCTGGTAAGACCCAACTACAACCATAACTGTTTCACTTTGATCCTCTTTTATATCCAAATCCGCAATCCAAAAACAAAAACAAAAGGAGGAAAAATAAATAAATAAAAGACCCACCTTAAAGGGAAAGGGAAAAAAAAAAAAAAAAACACTGGTTATATTTTCTTTGACTGCACCACAATTTGTGGGGTGTCTCCAAATCATTGCTCTCTCACTTTTGTCTGCCAAAGTTAGGGTCTTTTGAATTAGCGTTTGCTCATTCCAGCTTTGCAAGATTTATCATTAGGGTTTTTCAAGGCTGAATGATTCCTGGCAGGGTGTTTGGATGGCGAGAAAGTGAGGGAAAATGTGGCTGGTTCAAGTGTGGGAACTTGATGAGGGAGGAGGAGGAGTAAATGAGATATTTTGAGACATGGGGTGTGTGTTTGGGAAAGGGTCATCGGCGGAGGAGAGGAGAGAGGAAGTGAGAGAAGCTAAAACAGCTGAGGTATGTGGAGGAGAGGCTCCTCAGAATCAGAATGAGAAGGAGAAGGAGGTTAGAGGAGAGGAGAAGAGGACAACAAGGCCAAGTGGAGAGAGAAGGAGGCGATCTTCGAAGCCAAATCCCAGGTTGAGCAATCCACCTAACCATGTTCATGGTGAGCAGGTGGCGGCAGGGTGGCCCTCTTGGCTCTCCAAGGTTGCTGGGGAAGCTATCAATGGATTGACCCCAAGGAGAGCTGACACATTTGAGAAGCTTGATAAGGTAAAGGAAATCTAGTACTCAGTGGGTGCTTACTTTTGTTTCCAATTTAAGCATGTGGATATTTTGATTTGATGATGTTGGTGAATGCTGATATGGTATTGCTCTCTTGCTGTTTGGATTTTGAGATAGTGTGAGGCTGTGAGCTGTTCTGATGTTTCTTCATTGCTCATTTCCTTAAAAGGAAGTTGTTGATTGTTGATGTTTGTTTCTATTTTGATCTTTGGAGTTTTGAGATGATATAGGGAAATTTGGCTCAAAAGAAGGATTTGTTGTTTGTGTTGTTTGGTTTTTGAATGCAAGCAACGGCAACACCTAAAAATAGTAATGTGGATTTCCAACATGGTTTTATTTTTTGTTTGAAACTTTTAAATTGAAAAGCCTTCCTTTAAAGTGTCTAGAAAGTTATTTTTTCTGTCTATTTACCTGACAAAAATTGAATCTTTCATTGGTGCCTTTACTATTTCTCAATCAGATTGGGCAAGGTACATACAGCAATGTTTACAAAGCCAGGGATACGTTAACAGGGAAAATTGTTGCCCTGAAGAAGGTCCGTTTTGACAATTTAGAGCCTGAGAGTGTGAAATTCATGGCCAGAGAGATTCTGATTCTACGTCGTCTGGACCATCCCAATGTTGTCAAACTGGAAGGCTTAGTGACTTCTAGAATGTCATGCAGCTTATATCTTGTGTTTGAATACATGGTGCATGATCTGGCTGGACTTGCTACAAATCCTGCAATTAAGTTCACAGAGCCTCAGGTGTTTCCATAATTACATTACTAAGTGCTTGTTCTTGTTGTTTGAAATTATGATCATACCTGGGTATTTTAGGTAAAATGTTACATGCATCAACTATTTTCGGGGCTGGAACATTGTCACAATCGCCATGTGCTGCATCGTGATATAAAGGGGTCAAACCTTCTCATTGATAATGAAGGAGTTCTTAAGATTGCTGATTTTGGATTAGCTTCCCTCTTTGATCCTGATCACAAGCACCCAATGACCAGTAGAGTGGTGACTTTATGGTATCGACCTCCAGAACTTCTTCTTGGGGCCACTGAATATGGTGTAGGAGTTGACCTCTGGAGTGCTGGCTGCATTCTTGCAGAATTGTTGGCTGGAAAGCCTATTATGCCTGGTCGAACAGAGGTAATCTCTATGATGGGATACATTATATTTAATAGGTTCTATAATTGCATTGCACCTTTTATGCACATTTGTTGCCCATGGCTTCTCAATTTACTGCTACTTTATTATGAGATATGTGCTTTGGATCTTGCTGATGTAGTATTTATCATGTTTTGTAGGTGGAGCAGCTACATAAAATATTTAAGCTATGTGGTTCTCCTTCTGAAGAATATTGGAAAAAGTCAAAGTTGCCACATGCTACCATTTTTAAACCCCAACAGTCATACAAGCGATGCATAACAGAGACTTTTAAGAATTTTCCCCCATCATCCCTGCCACTAATTGAGACTCTTCTTGCAATTGATCCAGCTGAACGTCTAACTGCCACTGTCGCATTGCATAGTGAAGTAAGATAATAATTGAATTGACTAAATGTTGTGAAATCAGCTAAGTTCTTGTGCTTTTTTTTTTTCTTTTTTGTATCAGCATACTACAACTGCATAACACGGTTTTTGTCATGTTCAATTCTTAAATATAATAGTTAATTCACTTAAATTTATATCCTTGTGTAATAACTATGAATAACAATTTCATAATATGTTAGTAGGGCTCTTATTAGATGAGTTAAATGGCTTTTTTTTTTTACCTTTCCCGCTGCTCATGCTTTTGTAAAAATGTTTTTCATAACTGCTCCGTATGTGCATCTCTTTTTTCCACTTTGATAAAAGATAAATGTATTGAGTTGAATGGGAAAATATTACAAAGAGAGGTGAAGTTTAGGAATAATCCTTATCAGAAGAACAAACAGAAACAACAAAATAAAGTGAAAACTATGGAAAGAAGCTGTCTAATCCCTCAACATATCTGTTAGTGATACCCCTACCCCATTAAAAGGCTATGTGCTTTACACCAGATAGAAGCTAAAATGCCTAATTTTATCCCAAATCAAGTGTTCCTCTGTTGAAACATGTTTAAAAAAATGAGGTTTATGCTCTAACCAAATGGACCTAAGCATAGCATAGAGTACACCATGTGCATCTTTCTACTAATTATTTGACATTATTGTCATGAGTTTGTCATAACATTGGGAGCTCAGGTATTCTATTATTATGTACCTATATTTTTTTAAAGAACTTGTGTTTTGCATGGTTTTATGAAAATAAAATTTAGTGCTGCAGGTGCATATTTGTTGAAATTCTCAAATAGAGAAACAAAACAAATTTCTAGGTGCCAGTTGCAGATCAATTATTTATTTAGCTGTACACTAAGGTTTATGTTCAAACTAAACTCTGAAAATTTTGTATTCTAGACTTGTCCTGCCATCCTGTTAGAATGGGTATAATATTTCAAAACTTGTTTGGAAAGGTTAAACAATTAGGTCATTATAACCTCGTGAATTATTGGATTATTAGTTGTCAGTCAATATGAATTTGGCTGTTTCTTACTAAGTTTTAAGTTTTCTGTAATCCTGGTCATTATGCTGCTTAGGATCACCTAATTGGTTCCAGTTTTCTGTGCCCATCAGGTGTGCTTGTGTACTAATTTACCCAACCCAGGCACAGCATCCTCATCAAAGCCAAGTTTATTTTTATATGACAAATCTCTGTTTATACTATAATGTTCAGCAACTATCCAGTTTTATTTCTATAAATACATTCCTATGCGCTTGTGAGCACAGTTATTTGAGTTTTGAATTCCATGGTTTTGGTTGGTAAGCAATGAATCCTGAGCAAATGTGTAAATTATTTAGTATAAAGATGATAGCATTAGAAATGCCAGAGATAGCTATATGTTCGAACTTGTTTATTTAAGTGTAAGATATGATGAATTGTACATGCAATCCTTAGTGTTTCAATAATTGGATGTAAGGATCATAGTTTGATATTATTTGGTTCTCTTTTGCAGTTCTTTACAACAAAACCGTATGCTTGTGATCCCTCTAGCCTTCCAAAATATCCTCCCAGCAAGGAGATGGATGCAAAGCTACGGGATGAAGAAGCTAGAAGGTGGCTTAAATTACTTTTGACATCCCAATGATCATCTCATCATTCATCTGATTGAACCCTTATAAAAACTTACCAAAACACTTGCATGTTGGTTATGTTTTGACCATGTTATACTTTACTCGGTTCTGCTTCATGCCTTTGTCTTTATAATTATCCATTTTTAATTATTTCTGTTACGTTGCACTTGCTGCTCATTTTGTCTTCTCTTTCTTCATGTTCCATTATTTAATTGAGGAAATTGCTTGGCATATATATAACTTGCATATGCTTATTCAGTCATCCTTCTCCATCTTTACTTTCTCCACCTCTTCATGATACTGGAGGGAGGAGCAGAAGATACTTCTTTTTAGAAGACAAAATGAAAATGCACACATTTCCGTATTTAATTTAAATATTTCATGATTGTAGGATGAGAGCAGCTGGAAAAGCCAATGCTGATGGTGTTAAGAAATCTCGTCCACGTGATCGAGTTGGGAGGGGAATTCCAGTTCCAGAGGCCAATGCCGAACTGCAAGCAAACATCGATGTATGTCTAATTCACTCCATTAAGTATTTCTTATTGCTTATAATTAATGCGACGGAGTAATAAATTTATCAATTGAGAAAACAATGTAGATGTCAACTTGATATACATAACAATATCCATTTCATGTTTAGTTTTCACTTGGCTGCATGAAATCTTTATGAATGTCTATTGTCATGTATCTGCCTCAAATACCATAAGAACTAAAACATCTACTGTCATGGATCTCCTGTTAGATTTGGTTACATTGGTTGTTGAAGTAGTTTATTACTGTGAAAACTAAGCATCTGCTCCCCTCTTAGAAATTTTAATGCTGTTTCAAATAATTGTGTTATTATCACAGCTTACATTTATATAGAACAGTGCTAATGTTTAACTCTTACAACAGAGACGGCGAATGATCACACATGCAAATGCTAAGAGCAAGAGTGAGAAGTTTCCTCCTCCCCACCAAGATGGAGCTCTAGGCTATCCTTTAGGTTCTTCACATCACATGGATCCAGTATTTGATCCTCCTGATGTTCCATTTAGTTCCACAAACTTCTCACAACCTAAAGCAAATATCCAAACCTGGTCAGGCCCACTGGTAGATCCTGGTGGTATGGGTGCACCAAGGAGAAAGAAGAAACATGGAAGGTGATGGGCATATACAATCAAATTCTCAAAGGAGGATTTGAAAAAGATAGGAATATGTCAGGAGTCAAAGAAATATTGTTGTAGTATAACACCAATCATTTTTTTGGAGTATCCATGAAGCTGCAAATGTTGCTGACTTGATGTCTCACATCTAGTTGGTATTGGTAAAGCCATTATTAATATTGGAGGTAAACTATATTGTATTTCCTTCTTCTCCCTTTTCTTTCTCAATGATTACTAATTAGAGGTTTATTGTATATCTTTATTCTTTTCATCCTAAGTTAACAAGTTTAATTAGGCCAGATGAACACCTAATAAATAGGGTTCAGGACGTTTATAGTAAAAGAAATGTGTAATTTTTGTGTTTTATACGCGCGCCAAAAATGTGAATAGAGTTAACTATTTTATAAACAATGCTTAAAAATTAAAATCTATGGTTCTCCTTGAACTAATTGATATATGAAGATAGTTTTACAGATGGTTTGTACGATTAAATTACACAAAATATTAAATAAAGGTTATGGCTTATTTATGGGTAACCTATGCCATTTTACTTTCTTTTGAATGCCCCTCTTTTTTTTTTTTGCTTTCCTCTCTCTTCATAACTCTTTCTTTAGATGGGGTTGCATTTTGTCAAATCATTGTCCTCCATTTGAGTTGGGAAGATTGAACGTGTCTAGGGTCGAGTTGAACTACCATTCTACATCAAGTTTGGTAGGAGACATTTTTCTTGGAAACTTTCTCTTTCCTAAGTTGCCAAATTTTGGTGCCATTTATATTTCATCATAAGAAGGGTAGATTGAAGTTGCTGCTGAGGTTGACAGTTAGATTCCAAATCTGCTCTTCTTTTTAAACTGTTTTTATGAACACGTGGCAGCCATGTAGAACATAGGTGCTATCTTCACTCTTTAAAGGATAGCCACCAGTCAATTTGTTGGTTGGGTCTATATATGTTGTTACATCTCTTAACTTTTGATCTAACCTTTTTCTCTAGGACTAGGAATTTACTACGTTGAGAGTGAGAAATCATAGCAGCAGTAAAATAAGTGTGCTTTTTGGGGGTCATCTTCAGCTTGGTGTTAGATGAAAATTATTGTTGGTGAGCTTGCAAGTTCTTGAAAGTTGAAACCTAATAATGAGAGCCCAAGGAGGGCCTGGGCCTCCGGGCTACCCAAGTTCATGGCCCGAACCACCTTCTGTTATTGGCAACTTCTTCCATGGACTGTGTAGTACCATATCTTCTTGGTAGGTAACATCTTTTTCTTTTTGCTTTATAAACATATATGAGCATTAACACCAACAATATATGAATATTTTCTAGTAGCATCGCAAAATAAGTACTAGTAGTCTAGTAATAACAATTTTTTTTATGTTCTATTTTCAAAATAGTATCCCTAACACCTTTTCACAAAAGGTGATACCATCTTTTGAGAAAGTGTACAATTGTACATCTAGCGCAGTGAGTGAAAGTAGTTGAAATTTTCATTCCTCCTTTGTTAAATGTTAAATGTGCACAATTTTTTTTTTTTTTGGTAAAAAAATGTGCACAAAATTAAACACGAGAAAAATACAAAAGAAAATTCCTTGTGTTTTGACAGTTTCTACATAGTCTGCTGTTGTTGGTTGCTACAAGACTGTTTTGGTGCGCCACCACCGGAACCACCACCTATGCCACCGTCTCCACCACAAGCTCCACCTCTACCTCCACCAAATCCAGTCGGCCCACCCGGACCTCCCATTCCACCGCCACCGGAACCTCCTGGTCAATATTGGGCTCCTCCTTATCCTGGGCCTCCAATTGGCCCTCCTGCGCCTCCTGGTGGTCCAATTGGGCCTCCCGATGGGCCTCCTGGTGGCCCACCCGGTCCTCCACCTCCTTATTAAGGAAGAGATACATAGATCTTGTGATATTGGACCATACTAATGCCATGAGAAAAGCATGTAGTTGAATAAATTGTACGTGTGTCATTAGCAAATTGAAACATACCAGTGACACAAGCACACACATCACAGTTGTTTTAAGTATTCTGTTATAGTTATTATAAGGTTGAACCATGGTTCAAATACTTCCCAATATTTAATTTCACTGACAATAACTCTGGCTGCTCTTAGCTTATTGGTAAAAGAACAACAAAAAATAAAAATAAAATTGAAACGTATTGGCATGACGAATAGTATAGTAGAGCTTAAAAGACAACCGTATGGTACATGCACTTATCATGAATTATTAAGAGAATAAAAAGGCTATCCATTATTCCAAGTATTTTATTAGCAAGTAGGGAAAAAAAAAATTGTTTGGGTAGACAGGTACAAGTCATAGTCACATTTGAGGGATGAGGATCTCGAGGTCTTCACATGAATGATTGAATTCGATTTATAATTGGATTGTTATCATGAATTCAGGATGAGTAGTGGAGAACATATCCACATGGAACTTGATGTCAACGTCCCATACGCAAATGCCAAGAATATCAAAACTGTGATTGAAAAAAATTATACTTTTGAGTAGTATTGAATAGCGATAATAATTTCTCAAGTGTGAACTGTAATTATACCATGCTTTAAGTCATTTGAGCATTCTATAACGATTATTTATTTTAGAAGCATGTAGTATTTCAAGTTGTTTGATGAATTATCACAAGTTGTAATTTTTTAACTACAATTTTATTGGAGACGACTAGTGACTGCAGCAGTTGGAGCCCCACAATCTCAATTAGAATTGAAATTGTAATGGAAAGTATGGCTACGAAATGTGACAAAGTAGGCATACCAAGATAACCCACCAATTTGTAGTCCATCACATAGTTCGGAATATAATATGCACAAGTTTAATTTCTTCACACTCCAAACAGTAGATTAATTGTTTCTTTTGAATACTTTACACACCCACCATTAATTGGTTAGATTAGAAACAGAAATTAACTAGGCATGCCAGCTGCTATATATGCTGAAGAGAAGATTTTTTTCAATTTGGGGATTTCCCAGTTCCAATTTTCACAACCCTAGCTTCCTTATTTACTTGCCATGTGCCCAATTAATGAATCAATCAAACCCAAAAACACGTTTATCATATATATCATATCTACGATGGTGACGTAACAGACCTAACACGCACCCCAGAATTGGCCTAAGATAATTCGACTGCCACAAAATTACAAGAGACAGTTCAATTCTTCCGGCTCAAATTCAATGTAATTTTCACAATCATATATCAAATAAAAAAGAATCAGCCAAAGAAAATACGTAAACCGCCCACCGATACCTTGGCAATGGCAAATACCTTTCTGGAAGAAGCAACACATGCATACCTTATCACCAACTACTTTTGATATATATATGATTTGCGTATATTTTTTGGGAGGAAATTTGTCTATGCTGGACACATGAATAATTTTGTTCTAAGTATAATTGTTTCACATGAAATGAAATTATTTTATTATTAAATGTGATCATCAGAAAATTCAGAAATAAAATTTTTTATACCTAAATTAAACTTATATTTACCAATATATCAAACCACACGTCTTTTCATATTCTCTTTTATTGTTAATTTCTCTAATTACAATTAGGCTTAATGACTACAAAATAACAATTAAGAAAGTAAACATTTTCTTTAAAAGAAAACGAGAGATATTGCAAATGACATTTGGAGTTGGAATATCATTTTAAAATCAGGCCTCTTCTTACAATTTTAAACATAACCATTTTTTAGTTCTAAATATTTGAATTTGTTCTGTTTAGAGTGGTTTTTAATTTTGATTTTTTTAAATCAAAATATTTTTAGTTTTATAATTTTAATTTCAACTTTTCTGAAGTTTCTAGTTTTATAAAGGGTAAAATATCATTTTGGTCCCTGCAAAATATCTGAGATTTGATTTTAGTCCCTCGAAATTTTTTTCCTTTTTTTTCATCCTTTCAAATATTTTCTTGTTTTTTTGTCCCTGCCGTCAGTTTTGGATGGAAACTGCTGACGTGGCAAATAGAAATACACGATCAGTTATCTTTTATGCTGAGTTGGATATTCCTGTGTTTTGCAAATTTGTGATTTTGTTAAAATTAAATTAGTGAACCCTAATTAAACTAAACCCACAGAAAACATGTCTATTTAATAGACAAATTGAAAATGAAGAAAGCAAATTAAACAGAAACAGAAGAACTGGATCTCATTATCATTTCATTTCTCAGTAGTTAGGTACAAATACCACTACAACTTCAACCTCTTCCATACCCAAAACAAACAGCAAAACTATGGATACCCTATCAGAATACCTTGCCTACCACCTAAAAATTTTACAGCAAACAAAGTGCAAAGCACAATCATCATTACACAACAAAAGACCAGAGAGACTATCATCCATTTCCTGTTACTGCGCAGTTCACATAACCGGCTCTGTAACTTCGAAACCTTCTTCTTCAACTTGACAATCTCCAATTTATAGCCTTCCACATCCTCCATGGAAGTCCCTTCGTCAAGGAGTTCTTCATCCGCCCATTGAAAGAAGTCGCAGGAGAAGGTTTTTTTGCCAACAAATCAGAACCACAAATCCATAAACATAAAATGGATCATAAATTGTCAAAAAACAGAGAACTACGTACCTTACCTTCCAATTTGGGCACCTCCAGAACTTCTTCCCTGGGCTGCTCACAGTATTGGAGGTCATTAGAACCAAATCTTCACTGCAATCACATAAGGTGCGTCTCGAAGGGAATGAAGATGAAGAAGTCTTCGAAGCGAAAATTTTCTTCTGCGTAAAGCTCGTCCCATGTCCCATGCCTTCGCTGCAACTGACTTAGGGCTTATGAAGATGAAGCACGACGGAGGGGAGAAGAAGAAAATCGATCCTTTGATTAGCAAATGTGTAGGGATTGGATTTAACAAGGTCAAATGCTGACCCATGTGCAGTTCGGTGATTTTTTAAATGATATCCATCTCAACAGAAAAAATGCCACGTAGGAAAGCTGACTGTGTATTTCCGTTTGTCACGTCAGCAGTTTCCATCCAAAACTGACGGCAGGGACCAAAAAAATAAGAAAATATTTGAAAGGATGAATAAAAAAAGAAAAAATTTTGGAGGGACCAAAATCAAATCTGAGATATTTTGCAGGGACCAAAATGATATTTTACCCTTCATAAAATTATTGTGAAACTTATCATTAGAATGGGATAAATTATTCTAATCCCATTACTTTAGATGCAGAGCATGTCAAGTGACAACATGGTGTCAGCCTAAAAGGTGTTGGATAGTCTGGAGGCGACAATAAAGGGTGTCGGGCGGAAATAATGACGTTGGAGGTAGTGATGAGTAATGATGAAAGATGTTGGGCGGTATGGTGGAGAATGCTAGACGGTGGCAACACTGGAGTGTTGAATGACAATGATGGAGTGTGTCAGGAAGTGTTAACAGTGGAAGGTGTTGGGCGACGATAGATGGAGGGTGATGGTGGAGAGTGTGGTGGTGGAGGGTGTTGAATAGTAGAAAGGGTAGAAGATGCCATGTGGTGACGACAATAATTTTCAAGTGTTAGGAGGCAGTGATGGTGGAGAGTACCAAACAATATTAATGGTGGAGGGTGACGGGGCAGCAATGCCAACCATATAAAGGGGTCTGACTGTGGTTGTGGTAAACATTAGTGTTGAGCGACAATGGCGATGATGGGGTAAGTAGTGACAATGGTTAAGTGTATTTTGGACAATGGTGGTAGAAAGTTTTTGGATGGCAAGGAAGATGGAAGGTGCCAGATAATGATGGAAATGGTGGAGGGTAGTGAATGACAAGTATGGCGGAGAATGTTGAATGTTTGTGGTAACAGTGGTGTAGGGTGAAGTCGGTGGTGGTAGAGGGTGGCGGGTGACAAAAGTGGTGGTGTAGGGTACAATATGCATGATGTTTTTAAAATTAAAATCCATCGTCATGAGTTTTATAGTTTTATTTTAAAAATTAGAATAAAATTGTTTTTAAATTGAACTAAAAATCATTTTAACCTTATTTTAGCTAAACACATTTTATTTTCAGAAAATCACAACCATGTTAAACAGAGCCTTAACTAATAATTCAAATAAGAAATAAGTAAGAGAGTGCATTCTATTCCCTTTATTCATATAAGTCTTACAGACAATATATTTATCAACTAGTATGGTACTCGTGCAAACTGCAAAATACAATCTAGTATAATCCATGACGACAAAGTATAATTTATTTATCCATTTTGACACTAACCACCCACCTAATTTATGTCAAAATGTTAATTTTATTGGTTAACATTCTTTTCATTGGCATCTCTCATGTAAGATTTTTTGTGAGAAATAACACAACTTGTCTTAAAAAGAATTTGTTGTTGTAATTTCTCTTTAAATTAAATAAAAATGATTTTAAATTAGTTATGCATATTTTTTGCAAGTGATATTTTTTCTTTTAATGTATATATCTTTTAGGCTTTATCTAAATTAATTATATCTATTATAGGTTTAAATCATTTTTCTTTTTATATATTTTACTCTTATTTATTATCTTAAATTAAAAATATTTCATTCAAACTTCTTCTGTATACACTCATAAATGTATATAACAATGTGAAAAGAACACAAGAATTCCTTTAAAGTTATAAAATACGTACTAGTATAACACATTGACTTATGTTTAATATGATAGCAATAATCCCCTAGCCTAGGTGATGATAGTTTAATAATTTATGCCATACATGCTATCTCCATTAGTTTGCAGTCCTACTCGATCTCTCCATACCACTAAGTCAAGTCTTCCTTTCATCACTTTATTCGTAATATATATAAAATTGAAAGGGTGCCTAGCTTAGGAATTAGGATTGACCACTTCTATCATTCCCCTACCCTTTAATTATTAATTCTAATTCTACCACACAATGTTTTGAGCATACCAGGTCCACGTATAAGGGTGTAATTCAACTTGCGCCAGTGATATATATATGTGAACTATAATAATAATGTGTGTTAAGAGAAGGGTATAAACAATAATACAATATATATATATATATATATATATATATATTCTGTTTGCTTTTAAAATTTGTCTGTAAGTGTAACCTATAAAAGAGAGAGCATTAAATTAATTGTTTAGAATTTATCTTATCCAGAAAGTGCATGGTCTGGTCTGATCTGAGTCATAGGAGAGGAGGATCCAGAACCAGAACTGTAGAAGCAGTGACCAATGAAGTGAATCTGATTCTGAATCTGTAGGCACCACACCCTCAAAGCACAGAGAAAATGAGTCAGCACACACGCAGCATTGCCCTCTGCAATTGTTCCACGTGTCATGTCCATCCACAACCTATCATTTAATCCGTGAACCCTAACATTTGTGTCCCTTTGCTTGGACGCACCACATACCCCACCCTTTTACTTTTCAACTACCCAACTGCCTGCCACTTGCAACGCAACAAACAATTCATTAATTAATTAATCAACAGTTAAAACCACATCATGCATTAACTCATTACCATATAGATGGATAATGTATGTACTACAGGTTTCATGGGACTGGATGGGAATCTATCCTTGTGTCGGTTGTAACATCATCTATAATATTTATTTCCACTCTTCTTTTAACATAGTATAAAATCCATCCCTATATATTAAATTTGACTTGTAACACAATTCTTATATATATTAATTAATTCACCTCATTTTTTATTTTATTTTAAAAATTATAAAAATAAAAAATGTTTTTCATTATTATATTAAAGTTTGAAATTTTTTATTGTTATCCACTTCATTATCTTTTAGATTTTTATTTTAAAATTTGACATATATTAATAATTTTTATATTATATTAATATATCTCTTATCTTTTAAATATTTCTATTTAAATTTTAAAATATCATTTTTTATATTTATATTTTTAAAAAATATAAAGAAAATAAAAATGTTTATCAGTACATTAACAAATGATTAAAATACTAGTTATAGCTTGCATTAGATATAATAAATTATTTCGTAACAATACAATATTAGGTAACCTTATATCCAGCCATATCCAATTCATCTATGTCCATTGAGGACCCATGCAATTTTTTAGGAATTATTGTTATAGTATTACTACTACTTTTATTCTTTGCTATATTTATTTTTATTTTGGTGAGAATTATAAATAGATGATGATTAGTTTGGTCCTTAATAATTTCTATTTTTCTATACAAAAATCAGCAATAGTATTCTGCGGCCCAAGTTTGGTTTCCTAGAAGAAGGGCACGTGGCTCATTGTTTTGCAAGTTTTTATTTTTTCTTTTGTTTATTAGTGGTCGCACAAAGAAAAATAAATAAATAAAAAAGAATTAAAAAAAAAAAAAGAAAAAGCGTTAAAGCGCGTCTTGGGCTCCACCTCTTTATATATGAACCCTTGCCCACTTCTATTTTCCCCATCTTCAAAATCTCTTCTTCATTCAATACAAACTTTCTCTGCGCAAATTCTCTTGAAAACCTCAATTGGGTATTCTGAAAAGGGTGAAATTTTGATTCGTTAGGTGAACGAGTTTTGCTGTGATTATTACGTTTTCATATTTTCTTCTTGGTCATGGAGGTTTCGGTGATTGGAAGCTCTCAAGCGAAGTTGGGAAAGTCCGATTTGGCTTGTAGGGAACAGGGTTTTTGTATTCTGAAGGATAATTGCAGGATTCCGAACAATAGAGTTTGTTTTGGTCAGAATTTTAGGTGGAAGAACGCTGGAATACGTTTTACTTTAAGAGCTGTTCAAGCTGAACCAGTTGGAGAGGACAAGAAGCGTTCTGGGTCTGAAACAAGATCCAAGCCGGTGAGTTTTCTATTTTTCTTTTATGTTGTTGCATATGGTAGGTGAAAATTTAGGGGGAAAAAGGATAAGATTTTATTTTGAGTTTGACTTGGAAGGACTCCATTACTTAATTAGTAGTTTTCTATATTTGACTTGAAATTTTTACATGTTGTTTGAAATTGAATGAACATATTAAAGGTGAAAAAAAAAATTCATAAGTGGTTGAAAAGAATGAGATTTTATCTTGAGTTTGACTTGGAATTAAAAAAAAAAAAGAATGATATTTTATTTTGAGTTTGACTTGGAAGGAAGCCATTACTTAATTATTAATAGGTTTCTATATTTGACTTGAAATTTATGTATGCTTGTTTGAAATTGAATGAACATATTAAGGGTATCTAAATTAGTATGTTGAAATCTTCATTTAGCTAAGGTAAAAAATGAACTCAACACTTTTAAGAAATTTACTATATTTATCAAATGATTATTTTTACTTGAAATTATTATCTGGTGGGTTTTTAGTGAGTTTTGCTGGATGATTTTGGGAAAACTATATGAAACAGAGAGATTGTTTCTGAAGCAGATTAACATACTAGAGGTTTAGTAAACTCTATGGATAGCTACTGCATCTCTCTTGAAAGAGTTCATTATTCTGATTCATTCATATCTCATGCAGTCATGGGACATGTTGGACAGCCAAATACACTATGTTTTGTAATATAATGTCAAGTTCAAGGCATTAAAAAGTATCTGACATGCTTAAAATTATATGTTGCAGGTAGATGGTGTAAGATTATTTGTGGGGCTGCCTCTGGATGTGGTTTCTTATGACTGCAATTCAGTAAACCATGCTAAAGCAATTGCAGCTGGCCTAAAAGCTTTGAAGCTATTAGGAGTTGAAGGTGTTGAGCTCCCTGTTTGGTGGGGAATTGTTGAGAAAGATGCCATGGGAGAATATGATTGGTCAGGCTATCTTGCTATTGCTGAGATGGTTCAGAAAGTGGGTCTCAAGCTCCATGTGACCCTTTGCTTTCATGGGTCTAAGAAACCAAATATCCCTCTACCCAAATGGGTCTCTCAGATTGGTGAATCTCAATCCAGTATTTTCTTTACAGATCGATCAGGACAACATTATAAAGAATGCCTGTCACTGGCAGTTGATAATCTTCCTGTTCTTGATGGGAAGACTCCAGTCCAAGTGTACCAGAGTTTCTGTGAGAGCTTAAAGTCTTCTTTCTCTCCATTCATGGGCTCTACAATTACGGTAAGCATTTAGGGTTTCCACACCAGTCATGTATGTTAACATTCACTTTCAAATTAATGTATATATTACTGACAATGTCTTCATGTCTTGTCATATTGCAGAGCATTTCTATGGGTTTAGGACCTGATGGTGAGCTACGGTATCCATCTCACCATTTGCTACCAAGTAATAATAAAACTCAAGGAGTTGGAGAATTCCAGTGTTATGACCAAAACATGCTCAGCTTTCTCAAGCAACATGCTGAAGCATCTGGAAACCCTTTATGGGGGCTTGGTGGTCCACATGATGTGCCTACCTATGATCAGTCACCATACTCCAACAACTTCTTCAAGGATGGAGGGTCTTGGGAGTCTTCATATGGGGACTTCTTCCTTTCCTGGTATTCTAATCAGCTCATCACTCATGGAGACTGTCTCCTTTCATTAGCAGCTTCTACTTTTGGTGACACTGGAGTGACAATATATGGAAAACTCCCACTCATGCACTCTTGGTATGGAACTCGATCCCATCCTTCGGAGATAACAGCAGGGTTCCATAACACAGCTAACAAGGATGGTTATGAACCAGTTGCTGAGATGTTTGCTAAGAACTCATGCAAAATTATATTACCTGGAATGGACCTTTCAGATGCAAACCAGCCAAATGAAACCCATTCAAGCCCTGAGTCACTACTTGCACAAATTATGGCAGCTTGCAAGAAGCATGGAGTGAAGGTTTCAGGTCAAAATTCTTCAGAGTTTGGTGCTCCGGCGGGTTTTGAACAAATTAAGAAGAATGTATCAGGAGATAATGTGGTGGACTTGTTCACATACCATAGAATGGGAGCATATTTCTTTTCTCCAGAGCATTTTCCTTCATTCACTGAGTTTGTCCGGAGCCTTAATCAACCAGAACTGCATTCAGATGATCTCCCTACTGAGGAGGAAGAAGGTGCTGAATCTGCAGTTAAGAGCCAAGAATCAAGCGTGAGCATGCAAGCAGCATAAATGATGTAAATTTGTAATGATATTAATCTGTATATAATAATTTATTAGTAGTTATATCCTTGCATGGGATGAGATTGAGGACAGGTTATTTGATAAGCACAAGATGAGGATGCCTATTTCTGGTTTAACCTCAAGCAGAGTTACATCACAATTATTCCTTATAATGTATCAAAATTGGTAGTGGCAGACCTTTTTAATCTTTTGTATTCATATGGTGTACATTTCTATTCGATATTTCTTAGCTTAATGAACATTAATTTCTTATCATATTTTAAAATAAAATATCATTTAATATTTCGATTAAGGTTTTTATATAATGATCAAGAAAGTTAATAACTCATTTTGAAATGAAGATAACAAAGGACAGAACAATCACAGTTACATCAAGGAGAGATCAAATTTGTGTTGCATTACTGTGTTGTGGTTTGCAAGATATATTTTAATGACTTTTTTAAATTAACTTATTTTATTTTTAAAACGTTTATAATTCAAATGTTTAAGGAAGATTTCCCAGTGAGTAAACCACCACTTTCGTCCCTGAAAGTGTGTGGCGCTGTCAATTTCGTTCCTGATTGGAATAAATTGTCATGTTAGTCTCTGAAATTGCTCAGCGTCGGTCAGGTTAGTCCTTCTGTTACTCTCCGTTTGTTAACAGTAACTGAGGCTGTTAACTGTTCAGGTGACATGCTAACCTGTCCTAGACACCTTTAGGACTAAACTGAAGTTGTTTTCCCTCACCACCCAAAACACCATCACCACCCCCACCCTCACCACTACCGCCTTCTCCACCACCTCCCTCTCCACCACCACCCTCACCGCGACCTTCACCACCGCCACAGCGCAATAGCAATTCTTCCAGCTCTCCTCTTAGTTATCCACGTAAACAGTCACCGCCTACACCGCTGTTCCAAGCCCCACCTCCCCCTGAGAGGTCTTCATCTCCGCCACCTTCGCGTAGTGCACCGTCCAATGATTCAAACCACCAATGAATATTGGTATTGGACTGAAATTGAAATTATTTCCTGGAGTCCAAATAAGTCAAGTATTGCAACTGCAAACAGAGATGGATTTACATTTGGAACTTGTATAAAAGACACTCATTCCCAGTGAACATTGCAAAATGGTATTCAAATTCTTTTGGACTAATAAATTCTCCGTGTGGCCAAGATGGCAGGAAACAAGGATTCATGAGATGAAGCTTGACAACATGTTTGGTAACATTGTCATACCCTGTTTGATGGATCTTGAAGGGATGCTTTGGACTTAAAAAGAGCTTGCCTGAGTTGCCTCTCTCCTTCTATACAGGGGACGGCTGCAAATTCAAGCGTTTGCACACAAGAGGCATATTTCTATACAGGAAACAATACTCAAAATTGATTTACATTAAGGTGTAAAATTGCATGTCCCTGAGAAAACTGAAGTTTAAATTGAAATATAACTCTGACCTAATGAAGTTTTAAAATTTCTGTATACTCAGTACCAGTGCACCAAGGGCATTCCTCAATCAGCTCTGAACCATCATAAGCTTTAGTAAGGAACATACTAAACCTCTTCCCCCTCTCATAAGCTTTTCTGCCAAGACACGTAGTGCCACCTTAGTTGACTCACCAATTTTTTCATACTTTCCCTTATCAGGATTATACTGCAGGATTGATTCATTGCATAAAGCAGAACACATTGTCGTGTGAAGAAGAGAGGGTAATTGAGATGGAAAGTCAAGCTGCAAAACAATTAAATGCCACCTGGACAGTTAACAGTACACCTCAGCGCCTCAGTTACTGTTAACAAACGGAGAGTAACAGAAGGACTAACGTGACAATTTATTCCAATCAGGGATGAAATTGACAGCGCCACACACTTTCAGGGACGAAAGTGGTGGTTTACTCTTTCCCAGTTGAAAGATTCTTTAGCGTAAAATAAACTAATTAAAACATACATGAGTGACATTCACTTATCATTCTTTTACTAAAATTGAAAAAAATTACTCTTGTCTACAAGTATATGGCCTTGTTCAGCAAAACACGTGATTGAAAGGTAGTTTATAATCATAAATAATTAATCGGTATGATTTTGATTTATATATTATTGTTAATTATTTTATACACATTAGGTATTTATAGATCATGTAAAAATATGATAATACATAATTAGAAGATAGTTTGATCAAACTAAGCTTATCTACTATGTGCTCGCTCAGAATTCTCAATTCACAGTTTGTAGATGATGTTAAACGGTGAATTATGACTTATGAGGTGGAGTTAGTTAAGAATTGAAAATGACAATGGTTTAGTGTGTTAGTAAGGCAAGAAAACCTACAGTTACTAGCAAGCAAAGAAAAATGTGTTGGAGTTTAAGTATAAGTAAAAGAAGTCCCACTTTGAATGCAAATGGACATGTTGAGTAACATATAGTAGCAAGGACCCATATATTAAGATTTAAGATTTTGCTTATAGTTGACAAAACAAAAAAAAGATTTTGTTTATATTATTAAATTCTATTTTTGTTTGTTTTTCCTTGTGGTATCTTGTGTTTTTCTTCTAATTAGTGCATATATATTGGCATTCAACGATTTTCATTCATTTTCTTGTTAACTGTATGACATCTATGGACAACATTTAGTTGAGGCATAGTAATCATAGACTGTTAGTTTGCATTATTTCATCCTAGGCAGACATGTACCTGTTCATTGCATACAGCATCATGTTACTCTACCGAATTTGATGAGATTTGGCTCTTAACTTTTTTTTTTCCCCTTAATTTAGTTTTCAGTTATTTCATTCATATTGATACATACAATCCCTTAACAATGGTTTAACCCTAACATGAGCAGTGGCAATGGTCCCTCGTAATAAGATATGCTGCATGAAGAATTTAACCAATGCGTTACTGCTTTAGAATGACCAAGTAGTAACATTGCCACAAACATAAAAATCTCAGTAGACATCGCCACTATATTGCATAAACAACCAAACTGTTAAGAAAATAAAAAAATTGAGAGTTTATGTACAAAGGGCACAGAATACACGAATGGGGGATAGAAGAAGTTCTAGGTAACATTCTAATTTCAAGTGAGCCTCCCATAATGGATGAATTGTGATCACAGAAAACTAACTGAAACTCTCAAATGTGCAGCACCGTCCATTTAAACTTAGTTCAACACCATCCAATCACCCTCCCATATACAGATTGCTCCCCACTAAGTGCCATTCAAACCATATTTCTCCAGCAGCAAAACAGATAGCAATATGACCTTGATTGAAGCTGGCATGAACAAAGCAAACATCATCAATAGGAAAACTAAAAAAACTACATATGGAATCAAGCACTGGCCAGAAAAATTACATTACTTGTTTTGATTTTGTATATAATGGAACTGAGATAACTGTCACTATGTTATAGATGGAATAGTAAGGTTTTCAAGTAAAGTTATCCAATATAGATGCTTAAAAAAAGGGTATAAATGATAGATAAAGCTCCCACCTCACAAAATTAATAATATTGCCCAGTGTCATATAATGGCACTAATGTAAGCTAAAATAAAATGTATTTGCTCAGTGATCTACCAACGGAATTACTGCAAACATCACTTAGCTCTCTATTAATCAATGTTTTTCCCAGCTATATTCAAATTTTAGAATAGTGGATTTTCAAATCAATACCTGTTTAGACAGGTCATTCACATGCAATCTTGGTATCAAAGCTGCTGAGGCAGATTGCAAATGCCTGAAATGCTGAGATGGGATACCGGTAATCCATTGTAAACAAATCCTTCCCAACTTTACCAAACTGTAGGATAATCTTATCATGTTCTGATCCCGCAGGTCCATTTTCTGCAGAAGCCACCAGCTGAAAGTTTTTAACTGAGGCAATTGTCACCCGCCCACGAAAGTTTAAGCACCAACACTGCAGCTGCTCATGCCACCTGGGAGCCTTGTTTTTCAATACAAGCATCCCATCCTTTTGATTTTGATCACCAAGGGGTCCAGATAGGGAGTTTTCGGCACGGTTTGATTTTGACCGAAAAAAAGGGAATGAGGGAAATATATCTATGTTGTTAAGAGAAAACTCAGTCTGCGTAGGGGCTACACCTCCTGGTTCAATTGAAGAGGCAGGAATGGAATCCATGACACAATTCATTCTCCTAGGCCCCCTGCTTGCCATATATACATGGTAAGAATAGCATAGCAAATATATAAGAAGAGTGCACAGTAAGCTAATATGTTTTCAACAAACACTTCAGAATCAGATACTCAAAATCAAAACATTATTGTCCATCAAAATTCATGCAGGATGATCTATGCAATTGCAATATGTAAAGCTTACCTAGAGCCTAGCACATTCAATTCATATGAGATGTGTGCCACTGGATAGTTGCCTGTTGGGACCTTGGGTGAAACTTGTTTTAGATTCACTAGCCTAGTTGAACGACTTTTTGTAATCTTTGCCCCTGCATGAGGTGGCTGGGCATCATAGATTGTGAACTTGGTTCCTAGAAAATTCGATCTTGTTAAGGGGAAAGAAAAAGGTGTAAGTCTTTGCACAATAAACAGGAAAACAATAATGGTCAGAGAACCGAATTAGCAGCGCACCTCAGTTTCCCAACATAGGTGTTGTTTCCCCTTGACATATCATCTGCATCTAGAGAGATGATATAATCTGTACAGGTGGGACGTCTGCATTTCCGTGCAGCCAGAAGGAACTTTCCATCATCAGAGAGTGCTGAATTGAAGACAATGACCAAAAGGAACATGCGCTCGTAGAGTTAGAAGCTTTAAATCTCAAAAAGGAAAGCAAACAATGATGGAAAAAAAACAAACTGAAAATTTTACAGAAATAAATACACACGTTTTATTATATATACTTACTACTAGTTAAACTGAGAAACAAATAATATGTTTGGGTGGACCGGTTGCGCTTTATAAAGCACTGGACAAGTTGTTCCCTTGGACCAGGCTGCCAAAATTATTTGATAATAGAAACATGTTAGGTAATGTTAGAGGGCAGGAAAACGATACATTGAATTACTCAGCAATAAAAAGACAAGCACAATAGTCACATTCAATCATCATGCCCTTCCACAAACAAGGGAATATCTAGAGCAATGCCATGGAGATTAGGAAAATAATAAATGAAAGCATCCCATAACAAGGAGGCATCTTCTGGTACCCACTCAATTTGCCCAAAAAACTGACCTCTCCTTTTACTTTTTTGTTTAGTATGTTATACGTCAACAACAAAGAAGTTTCAATGGCACTACCCAACCAAAATACAAATATATCCTTGCCAAACTAATAGAAGACATATTAATTAGAACAACCAGCCGGCACAAGAAAACATAGTTTGATGTAAGGCAGACTAAGGCTGCCAATAATAACAGTCTGGGAAGAAAATTACAGAGTAATTTCCCATATAAAGTTTACCACAACTAAAAAAATTGACATCACAATTTGGTGGTCCCAGCTACCCAGGTAATATAGAACATCTAATTCTGGTGATGGAGGGGAGCCAAAAGTATCTAGAATTATGCCAAAAACCCAAACTTATCCACAAATAACATGGACCAACCAAAATATCAATTTTCCACATGGAGAAAAATAACATTTAGAGGTATTTTCAAAGCATAAGCAGGAATTAAACATTTTCTTTTCTCCAGGAGACACTGACAGTACAAAAATCATATATCAGGGGAGAAACTGAAAAAGAATATAAAGGAAATAATTACACAAACAAATGAGGTTAACATTTAATTCAGTGACATATTAGAAGACATAAAAAATGAATTGATTAGTTCAACTCTACTCCTCACAATACATGCTCCCTTGCCTTCAAATCCCATGGCCATGGATAGCCACAGCATCAATATATATAACTGTTTTTGGTTATAAAACAATCTTAACACAATTAGATACAACAATTAGCTAAAAATATTGTAATAAATTTTCACAAGAATTAATAACAAAGCATTTAATATAACAAAGTAGCACAAGAAAACCTTGTTTCACTCATTCAAACAATCATGCTAATATTGGGACTTCAAAACCCAATTAAGCAAAACCATAACAAATAATTTTTTTTTTTTTTTAAAAAGCCTTTTCCAGTAAAATTCCAGCAGATAATTATTGGGGGTGAGGGAGGATCAAGCTTTCAGAAATTCAACTAAAATGGAAGGGGAAGAAGGAGAAGGAGAAACAAGTATATAGCTAAATAAAAATTACATTTTGTGGAAACCCCATGAAAAATTAGTGGCAAAAGAGGAAGTGTGTAATTGGAAATAGTTGGTTGAGAGAGGCAAACCTGCTTAACGGAGATGGGGAAGGTTATCTTAGCAGAAAGTTCAGGTGTTTTGACGATGTCCTTTGTGATCTCCCTCCAGCTCCGGCACACTCCGGCACACGCCACCACGCTCTTTCTCGGCGGCCACGTGTCCTCCGATGCCTCGATTCGGAGGAGCACTTCACGGAGTAGCTCCTGAGGCATGTTCGCCCAACAACTCTGCCTCATGCTATCGCCAACCACCACCACTTCCTCCTCTTCCACCACCACCCTCTGCGACCTCGATCTCATCTCCCCGATTAGGTTCCTGATTATAGCCATCTAGATGCCGAATTCCAAATCCAATTCCACCAAACGTTTCGAGTTTCAGAGATGTACTAGACACTAGTAGCCACAGAGAGAGAGAGAGAAGAACAAGGTGAGTAATTTAAGAAGCGTTGCGTTGATTGAGGGGAAATTATCTTGCTTTTTCTTTTTTTTTTTCTTCTGGGGATTTTGAAAAATCGATTCTTTTTTGGTGGGTTTGGGAAAAGGTTGGAGAGATGAGAGATAGGATTCTGATAAAAGGTTCAGTGTTCCTTTGTTTTTTGTTCTTTTGTATTTTTTGTTTTGAGGGAGGAAAGAGTGAAAATAAAATACAAAAAAGATGAAAGTGTAAACTAAAATGTAATGTGGCGATTGGATTGAGTGAGAGAGCAATATTAAGAGTGGGTTGGTAGGTACCTCTTCTGTTGCTTTGCAGTGGTGGAGATCTTTCTGTTCATTCAGTTTCGTAAATTGATGATGATCTAGTTGAAAGGTTAATTATCCTTCATCAAATTTGTTAATCCAATTAATCATAATTTATTAGCAAATAAATAATTGTTAATTATCCTCTCAATGATTTGAATTTCATCATACCCTAAGTTGGTACACCAATATTTAATACCGAAATCTTTATATTCAGAAATATATTTTGTTCACGGATTCATTAATTAAAATTTTAATAGTTTTACTATTTATCTTATATATACTTAAATTTTATCATGATTTTTTATCTTTTAAAAAATTCAGTCTCTCATTTTAAAGGAATTAAATTTTGTTGGTCAAATTTTATCATGTAAATATATTATGTGTCGATGTAAATAACAATACACCAAATTTTTCCATTGATAATGCGGAATATTTTGGGAAATTGTTTTCCGTTTTATTTTCACATAGGTTCTCTCTTTCGGCCTGAAGAAGTTTATCTATGCATTATCTTCATTTAAAATTTAAGATTGATCTTATTCACAAATAATTTCTCATGGACTCAAACCATTTCTAGCCCGTTTATTTTAAATTCTAGTTAAAATTAAAAATTAATTTTAAATTATTTTCGTCCAACATACTTCATAAAATGTGCATTATCCATCTCAATCATTTATTTATAGAATCAATTCTACTCAATTGTAAACCACCCGGAATCTTTCATTATTTAGCATACATGAACATTGAAGTAACGCATGCAATGTAGAAAATGAGATTTCCAATTTAGAATCCCTTATTTGAGGAGAAAGTTACTATGGAATTATTATAAAAATGCTTAAATATTGGGGGCTTCTCATGTCGACACATATATAATATTTAAGACGGCTGAAATGTAATTTGTATGCATTATTATAAATTTGCAATCACTTGAATCTTTCATTGCATATGAAGAAAAGAAAACAATTGAGGAAGTTGCAAAAAATAACAATATACTGTAAACCATCTACAAGTTTAGATGATTTTGTTCACGGCCCGCTTTGTATCATTTACGGAAATAACTTCTTTTCTTTTTTCTGCCTAAATTTAAAAGTAAGAGAAAACTTTAAAAAAAGAACATAAAAAATGCGGGTTACATAATGCAAAATGTACATAATACATGTACAAGAGTCATAAAAAAAATAGTTCATATGTAGCCTATGTTTGATAGGAGGAATTTGGAGGGAAGGGACGGGGAGGAGAGAGATTTTAAATGAGTTTTTATGTTTGATTTAATTTTTAGGAGGAGAAGGGGGCAAAATCTCTCATAAGAATATTTTTGCTCTCCTCTAATAATGGAGGGATTTGGAGGGAGTATAAATTAAATACTTAAAACGACTTAAATACACCTACACTCATATTAATAAAACTATGTGTTATAAAAGTAAAGGGGTATATAAGTAAATTAGCTTTATTTTCCCTCTCCTATCATTGTGAAACAAATATGCAAGGGGTCATTTTCTCTTTCCCCATCTTTAAATTAAACAAATAAAATGTCACCTCTCCTCCCCTCTCATTCCTTCCCCTTCATTAAAATTCCTTCTCTCCTCTCCCCTGCTTTGAAACAAATAGTGTCGTAAGAGTACCACAAATATTATCATGGTATTAATTAACTTCCTTTTTTATGATCATGATATTAACTTTTTAAATATTAAAATGCAAATATATGATAACAAAAACTCAGACAATTTGATGTAATTTGTTGAATTTTTATTTGTAACCAAAGCAAATCCACAACATCACAATCTAATCAGAATTCTAATTTAGGCATAACTTTCCCTTTCCCAAATTTATTTATCTATTTATTAATTGATCTAGAATTTTTAACACTCATAACTGGTCATTCGTCAGTTAAACAAACAAATAAATCGATAACCTTCTTTTACAAGCCACCAAACACCCACAGATTTTTAACTAGTCTGCCCCTTATAATTATTTTTTTGGGAATAATTGAGTGACATGATGAAATAACCCAAATATAGCTTAACAAAATATATAGGAGATTCAATAACTTTCATCACTTAAAACTCCTTAATTTTCAATATTATCCCACTTTCAAAAAAAAAAAAAAAACTTTCATTGCATATGAAGAAAAGAAAACAGTTGAGGAAGTTGCAAAAAATAACAATATACTGTTAACCATCTACAAGTTTAGATGATTTTGTTCATGGCCCGCTTTGTACCATTTACAGAAATAACTTTTTTTTTCTTTTTTCTGCCTAAATTTAAAAGTAAGAGATAACTTTAAAGAAAGAACATAAAAAATGCAAGTTACATAATGCAAAATGCACATAATACATGGATGAGAGTCATAAAAAAAAAGTACATGTAAGAGTACGACAAATATTATCATGGTATTAATTTCTTTTTTTTTATGATCATGATATTAACTTTTTAAATATTAAAATACAAATATATGATATCAAAACCTCAGACAATTTGATGTAAGTTGTCGAATTTTTATTTGTAACCATAGCAAATCCACAACATCATAATCTAATAAGAATTCTAATTTAGGCATACCTTTCCCCTTCCCATATTTATTTATCTATTTATTCTTAAGTTGATATAGAATTTTTCACACTCATAACTGGTCATTCGTCAAATAAACAAACAAACAAATCGATAACCTTCTTTTCCAAGCCACCCAACAGCCACAGATTTTTAACTAGTCTGCCCTTTATAATTTTTTTTTTGGGGAATAATTGAGTGACATGATGAAATAACCCAAATATGCTTAACAAAATAGGAGATTCAATAAACTTCATGTTTATATTAATATTAATTAAATCACTAATCACATGTAGTACTTGTTAATAGACATATAATATTGTATAACATTGACTTGTACATGACAATATACCATAATCAAGTATCATTTGATTCCACATCTAACACGCATCAAAATTACCGAAGAAAAAGAGTCAACATTATTTACTTTGTTAAAGTTTTTGTTTTCAGCAACATAGAAAACAAGGCATTAATTATTTTTATAAGGATTTTGAAACCAATTAAATTAAGTACTCTCTTCGCTCCTATTTATAAGACAAAGTTTGACACTTTTCAATGGTCCTATTTATAAGACAAAGTACACAAATCTAGAAGCATTTATTATTTTTTCTCATGTTTGTCTTTGTTGATCATTAAATGTTTTAAAGTGACACAATTATCATGGTAGTGACATTTAATTTTAAATAGAGGTAAACTCGTAATCTTATAGACTAATTTCTTGAAAATCAACGCGTTGATTACTTTTCTTAATATATGTGTTTTTATCTTAATTGTCTTATAAATAGGACCGGGGAGTAATCCTTAACTTGAATTCCTAATCACCAAACATCTATTCCTTGTTTTTCTTAGTTCTACAAATCTTAATTTCCTCTAGTAACAATAATTTATCATGACCAATATGTCATTATGACAAACCACTCATTAATTAGTCATCATTTGTAACATTACAATTTTTGGGGAGAATCTTTCCCTTTAATTTACAAACATTAGAGTAGTAAGCGATTGGTTAGAGCATAATAAAAACTAATGACCTTAAAAAGCTTATTGTCAGTGGTAGCATTATTGTGGATTTGATCAAAATATAGTGCAGAAGAAGAAACTAAAGCTGGGGTCCTTATCTAATTGGGGTGGATAAGCTTAGTGGCACTGTTCTGAGGCTTCCTACCACAACTTAGCAGTAGGTAGAGGCAATCTTAAGCCCCACCATACTAATATCAATACGCAAAAACAACGGCTTTCAGTGCACTAATGTTAGGGCCCCATTAATTTCAATCAACCAATTAGATTAATCTGCCACCCAATTTTGCTTTTAACACGCTCAATTTTGTTATTGATGTCAATCATCCCTTTCCCTTTATAATTAGGTTTGAGTCTTTTTTCCACTTCCATCAATAGAGAGCAACATCTCATAAGTCATAAACACTTCCCTTCAAATTAGGTTAATACAACATGCAATGTTAGATTTTTTCCCCCAAATAAATGCAAGTAAACACATTGTCTTCACAACGTATTTGCTTATAGAAAAAATTATTGTTATTAGATGTGAATTAGCGGTAAGAGTTTCGAATAATTTATTAGAAATCGTATATATCTAAAATTTTCACTCCAAAAATTAATTATTATAACCGGTGCGTCTATTACAAAAAAAAAAAAAAAACTTATATTGAATAAAAAAATGTAGTTCTTAAAAAATTTGCTTGTGACAGTTCGTGAAAGCAAATATGAAATTGTGAACATTAAATCAATACTTCAAATAACTACGTTTTATGATAATTTACATGTTAAAATATTGTAAATAACAATAACTAATAATAAATATAACTAAAATGAAACAACATGCTCTCCACCCCACCCCTACCCCTAGATTTGACGAAATGGTATCTACGTATAACGTGGGACGTGGTTTACACTTTGAAGTATTAAGTTGAAAATGAAAAGATAGAAAACAAGTTGCACAACAAGATGTGAGGTGGTCCATTTCTATTTATATCCTAACAATTTATCTTAAGATTTTAAGAGACTTTCGTCCAAAAAAAACAGATTTTAAACTAAGCTTTGGTTCCTTTCGCAGTGAGAAAGCTTTTATCTCCATCCTGAATTTCATATTATGTTTCAACATTTTTTGGTGAACATTTGAAATTAATGTATTTTGGTAATTTTTGTAATAAAGTAAAATTGAGTTGAGAATTTGAAATCACTTCAATAAAATCACGGCGCCAGCTACGCCTACAACCGCATTGTCTCACAGATTCAAACTAGTTGTCAATTTAAAAAGATACAGACATACAATTATAAGACTTACACGATTTTTTTTATTGTATAAGTTATACTAATAGTAATAATCTGTGACCAACATGTAATTTACTATTACTATTGCAATCATGATTTTTCCTAATTGAAACAAAAACTAGAAAACAATTGATATGTAATTTGTAAAAAAATTGTTTTGAATTTATATATTTGTAGTCTCTTGTCATTATTAGATAATAACATGCACAAATAGAATAAAGACAATACTTAAAACTTTAAGGACAAAAGTGCTGATAAAAATTATTTAACAACAGAAAGTATCCACTTCAATATGCAACAAGTATTATCACATTTGTTGCTTAGCGAAGTGATGATGCAATCTTATTTATTTATCCTTTGTAGAAGCTAAAGATATATTCTAAAGGAAGGTGGAGATAAAGCTTGTCCCCAAACATTTTCATTTTCAGATTCATGTCAGCGACCAGTTTATCCAACATTTTATTGTATTGTATTGTAAATATTGTACACAAGAGCGTAAACTGTTGATAGAAATACAGATAAGCTAAAGTAAGGCCAATCCGTGACTCAGAAAATTACAAAAAATAGAAGGACCACATCATGGTAGTGAGACAAAAATTTATAACAATATCGGCAAATATTAAAGAAAAGAAAGAGAACTGAGATTAATTTGAGTTTTTGGACAGAGTAGCAACTTCATCTTACGCAAAAGACATATCACCCATTCCACACAGTTCCCAAATAAAAATTCTATGCACTGAACTTTCCGGATGATAGATATTGCCTGAGAAAAAAGGAACAAAGGTAAAAGGTCATCGCCTTAGACGCGAGGGAGGCAAAATGTAATGCGGTGAGGTGGTTAGGGCTGAACACATGACTCCGGCACCACCACCTCAACCCAACTCATCCATAATTTGGTGGATTGGGTTGGATCTTCGGGTTTGTTTGGGTTGAGTAAGCATAAACCTGACCAATTTGGGTTGAATAAACCCGGCTAATCGGACCTCATATATAAAAACCTATTATATTATATATTAAGGGAAAAGAGCATAAAATCATCCTGAACATTTGGTCCTTTTACAAATAGGTATTATGAACTTTTAATTTATCACAATTAATCTTTAAATTTTTATCATTATTGCAATAGGTCCTTTCATTGAATAAACCTGACCAATTTGGGTTGAATAAACCCAAATGGGTTGGATCTTCGGGTTTGTTTGGGTTGAGTAAGCATAAACCTGACCAATTTGGGTTGAATAAACCCGGCTAATCGGACCTCATATATAAAAACCTATTATATTATATATTAAGGGAAAAGAGCATAAAATCATCCTGAACATTTGGTCCTTTTACAAATAGGTATTATGAACTTTTAATTTATCACAATTAATCTTTAAATTTTTATCATTATTGCAATAGGTCCTTTCATTGATATGAAGTTAAATAATTAACATAATAAATATCAATTTTTTAATATTTTATGTTTCAAATATTAAAAACATGTAAATCAGTAAAATTTTCAATTTTTTATTTTTGAATTCTGTCAAATTTCTAACACATTTGAAATTCTAAATGCGAAACATAATGGTGTATTTTTTAATTTAGGTTTTTTTTTCTATTTTTAATTTTTTAAAACTTTATTTTATATTATTTTAATATTTTAATTACAAAATCTTGAATAATTATGATTGGTTTCGTTAATTATTTAATAATATGTTAATGAAATGATATATTGCAACAATAATAGAAGTTTAAGGGTTAATTAGAACAAAATAAAAGTTCATGGTGCCTATTTGCAAAAGGGTGAAAGTTTAGGGTGGTTATATACTCTTTTCCCTATTATTAATAATTATTTTATTTGAATTAAATTTAGTAATAGTAAATAAAATTTAATTAAAATTTGGTACCATAATAGAACATCAATTTGTTAATTTGTGAGATGGAGACTTTTATAGTTATGGAATATCCTATTTTGGACATCTCTTTACTACATTGTGCTAAATATTTGAATTAAATTGTGTGAGGAAGCGTATGTCATATATTTTCTAGTTTTAATTTTTAAATTTTTTGAAATAGTTATATATATGGCTAAAGTGTCAAAATCATGGAACTACATGTTTATATAGTTTAAGAAGTCTAAATGGTGATTAAAAAAAATAACCAATTTTTATAAATTTAATTTTTTTCTTTTTTTTCTAATATTTTAATTATCATGATTCGATCACCCAACCAACCCGACATTGGTCCATAATATAAAAATGACAAAATCGACCCAACTCAACCTGAACATAGTTAATAGGATTGAGTCTAAAAGTAATGTAAATCCAACCCAACCCAACTCGTGTGCGGCACTAGAGGTGATGCATACATAGATATAAATATAAATCATATATAATATACATGTCCGTTTTGTCGTGTTATAAAATGAGCATGTTACTAATACCAAAAAAAACCAAAACTTCATATTATTTCTGCTTTATAAATTTCAAATTCATTAGATAATTTTTAGAGATACTAATTATAATTATATTCAAATGAAATTTTATAATTGTTATTTTTTTACAAAAACAAACAATTACTTCACTAATTTTCATACTTTTATGGAGAAAATAGTACAGAATAGAAGAGCATATTTTATCTTATTCTCTTTTACTTT
Source organism: Sesbania bispinosa (assembly GCA_026901365.1). Taxonomy (NCBI): domain Eukaryota; kingdom Viridiplantae; phylum Streptophyta; class Magnoliopsida; order Fabales; family Fabaceae; genus Sesbania; species Sesbania bispinosa. The sequence goes on from QLOH01000169.1 coordinate 1,585,620, forward strand.
TTAGTAGGATCAATAATTGTTTTTTATGTCGCATTTTGTTCCACTTTTAATATATACCAAATCCTGAACTATATATATATATAGAGAGAGAGAGATATGAAACGGTGATCGGTACAAAGCTGACAAGATGACAAACAGGTACCGTACCACCTCTTCACCACCATTGCTAGTGAGGGTCCGTCTGAGGGAGACTTGCCCCGTAATATCCCATGAAGAAATAGCGTCAATATCATGTGCTGGATATGGATCTTTATTCTTTTAGTTAAAATACATTTTTTAAATAACAGTTAATATAATATTTGCTGGCTATTGTTATAATGTTACTTTTAAAATTATAATAACATACTTTATAAAGAGCAAAAGATATTTTTGTTCCAACAAAACATTTACCCAGTTGCAATTTCAGTCTTGTGCCAGCACGGGGTATGATGCCATCATTCAACATATTTATTGATATTTTTTATTCCATGTGGCATAAAAGGAGAAACTACTTTTAGATATTATTAGAAGATTAGAAGATATGGATCAAGAATCATCAAATTCCCCCCATAAGAGACAAAAAGCAGTCCATGTCTGCTGCTAGTATCACACACATGCGCAGGGCCACTTAACAATTAATGAAAGTATAATTGCTATTGACATCTTACCATACCAGACAACCCCCCTTCCCCAAAATTGAAAAAGCTTGAAAGAAATACTTGATTCCTAATTGAATTGGAGCACCATATTCTCCACTTCCATCGAACCTTTGATAGATATCGAGAACGTGGTGAATATTCATAGCATTTATAAATATGCTTCAATGTTCATTATCAAGCAAGAAATTGCACAAAAGATCAACTTGTTATTAATCATGATCCATTTTCTTTTTCTTCTTGGTCAGAATCTTGATCCATTACCCCTTTCTATAAATTACATCAAAATACATACTAAATTCAAACATACACATTACGAATTCTAAATTTTTTTCAAGTCCTATTTACAGTATAAGTCGCAACAACGTGCGGGTTCTTTGCTAGTCTCAAATAAATTCTAAACAAAAAACAACATGAACAACTATTGGAGTAGTCCTGTCAAACTAACAGACAGATAAGTGTTTAGTTTGAACAGGAAATAGCGAAATACGAACACATAATTTTGATATGGATAATCTGCAAATACAAACGACAATCAATTATCCATACCTGGCCTTAGCCAGACAAGGATTGGATTTTGAACAAGCCCAAGAAAAATAGAGATCCGTCTTGGCTGTGTACTTAGGATACGATTTTCAGTATGAATCCTAAAGTTTTAGGCTAACTCTATCAATAATTTTGATCACAGTGCAACTGACCTCAAAATCCTTAACAGCTTATAAATATATTCCTATATTGAGAAACCCCGTAATATCATGTGTTACTGAGCCTGTTGCTGCTTTCATTAATCATCAAGGACATTATAACTATTTTATTGAAAAGTCAAAAATGCTAAGTTAAGAATAGTTAAGAGAGAAGGGCACCCTGACATACCGGAGCTAGCAATAAAAGCATGAAATTCGGACATACAATAAAAAATTTCTTCATTTCCATCCATTATATAACAGAAATAAGTTTTCATTTACAAAGCAGATGACAGGATGAACAATTTAAGTAATTTACTTTTATCAGCTTCAAAAAAGGAGCTAAATCCTAACCTCATGTATTGGTTACCTGTACTTTCACCTAGCCAAAAAAAATTCCACCAAGGTTACTAAATTACAGGAACACTCCCGTTTGGTTGTTGCATTGTTCCCAGTGGATTTCCTACAAACAAAACACACCATTCTTATGGACAACTTATCGCCCTTCTCATAATAGTCTAAATTAAAAAAAAAAAAAAAAGTGCAAGAAGAAAAACATGATATAGTTTATCTAAATGCAATGATGGTATATCACTGCAACAATATTAGTTAGCATCAAATGCCACTTGCAGTCATATAGTAGAGCCACTCCTTTGATGATTACTGAATTTTCTTAATTAAGCTTTAGCATATGCTATGATTGGCATATACAGCTTAGGATAATAAATAATAATGCAACCAAAAAGACAACTTAATAACAGATTACCTGTGTTGCTTGCAAAAGAATAAGACTTTGGAAGAAAGTTGTTTCTAGTTAAACCAACATGAGTAGCTGCAGACCTTGAAACATTATCAAGAAGAAGCTGATTTGACAAGCCACTATTAGGCAGCCCTCCTGCTTTAAGTAAGCAAATTTCTGAGCTTTTTGCGAGACTATGGTCAGATTTTTGAGCTGAGAACATCGTTGCCAAGTGGCTCTGTTTCTCAAAATAAATAATGAGAGTCAGTTTTTGATCATTAGCATGGAATTAGTAGTATTCAGAGTAAAAGATGTAGCCTACCAGTAGAGTGTAGATTTTAATTTATCATTATTTACTTCTCCGTTTTTAATATAACCAACAGATTAAAACAATATACCAAAGGTCAACAATGTACAAAAATATTGAATTACATCAAAGTGACATAACATAGATTACAAGACTCAAAACCTATAATTCAAATAATCAGTCTTAAATAAGTGTAAAAATTGTACCTCCTTGTTGACCAGAGTACCCATTTGCTCAAATGAAGGGTCCCTCTGAGATGAATCTTGCAATGCAACCATCTCCTCCAGTGATGCCGTTGGACTCACAACATCAGTGCACACTTCCTCGCTCAAGTCCTGGAAGTAAAGATGGCGAATTGCGGCTCGCAGTCGATTGGTCCTTTGTGAATAATATATTTTCGTAGCAAGTGGTGCAGGAAAATCTAAAGCAACAAAAACATGCAAGTGGTGTACCAACACCAGAGATCATATTAGAAGTACTCAAAACTAAAGAAATGAAAGGAAATAAATATTTGACGGAAGGGCTTCTTTTCCACAACAGTTGCAAAATGGTTATGACTTGTTAAACTGAAAATATACACTTATTTTTATACCATTCTTCATTAGATGTCGGTGTTGCATTTGAACCTGCCCAAGGTTTTCATGGTTAGGGTCCCCATGTTCTGAAACAGTCCTTTCAAGCAAACCCTTTCCTGAATGGATTCAGGAAAAATAATTAGGTTATTCTTTCCATGGCCAGGCCCCAACCACTAGAGACATGACAGCATAATACGGTAAAAGCAATAGTTGAGTTGTCATTATTGTCAGACTTAAAGTTACAAAAACAAAGTGTCCACTGTGCATACATACCTACATATAAAAGTCAACAAGAACACGATTGCAAATACATAAACGGGAAAAAAAAAAGAATCAGCTAATTACTTTTCATAAAGGCTTAATTGCATTTTTTATCCCCTATTATCATCAATCTGTGATTTTGGTCCCCCTACTATTTTTTTCGCGATTTTGGTCCCCCTATTATTCCAAATTCATGATTTTAGTCCCTCTAACACATACTTGGGAGGTATAGAGGGACCAAAATTTTGAACTACATCACGAATTTGGAATAATAGGGGGACCAAAATCGCAAAAAAAAATAAGGGGGACCAAAATCGCGGATTAATGATAGTAGGGAGACCAAAAATGCAATTAAGCCTTTCATAAAAAGATGAATACAACAGGATAACAAAGCTCAGGTAGACTACAAATAATTTACCTAGATAACCAACAAAGGAGACTTTGACCATATTTGGAAGAATTTATGAATTTATGAAACAATTACCAAGTTGCTTCATAATAAAAAATCAGACAACCATCAGTGTCCAGAAATAAATTTATACATTTGAACACAATCTTCATATTTGATGGCCATTATTTTATTATTTATTATGATTTGTAACTTCAGGCAAAAGTGCTCGTACTGATTCCAAATAGGTACCTATGTGCCAGGACTTAGACTAGGACCCATTACCCGCGTTTTAATTAAAAAAAATGTTATCCCTTTAACATGTCCTTTCTTTAAACAAACTATTAAAATAGCAATATCCTTTTAATACTGAACTAACAGTGTAACATCTAACTCAATTTAAAAAATCTTTCAAATCTTAATTTTAAAACATTATACACACACATATAGTGTGGGTATGGGATTGGTTGAGTACTGTAGTATCTTTACGGACACCCATACTGGTAATTTTTTTTTGTAGATAATTACCCAAATTCAATCCCATATGGGTAAAAACCTTACCCATAGTGGGTAATTTTTATGGGTATCCATTGGATTTGGATTGCAATTGCCATCCCTAACAAAATATGAACTATGATGTAAATAAGTTGATAATTGTGCTTGTATGTCGAATACAGCATTTATTTTTTCTATGATAATTCATTCGCCAAAATCTACTAGAAAAAATTCATCTTGGTAAGTCCTGTGAGAGATTAAACAACTTCAGTACACGAACTTACGAGTAATTCCATCTGTGAAGCTCGCAGTTTTTGTCACTCCAGATACTGTTCCATGGCTTTCTAGTACTGGTAGATGTGAGCTTGCTATCCTGTAATAGAAATAATACATGCAGAACAAATTTAAGAGGGGTGCTTGAAAGCTACAAAAAGAAATAGGAAGAAATAATGAATTCCAAATGTAGCTTTTTAACAAATCTGTGAACATGTGAATTAACCTCATAGATAGGATTTTCTACTAAGTAATCAAGATTCAAGATTAATATGACAATCAGGGCAAGTCATATGAATTATAGTCAATCCTCTGCTCACATGATAAGCAATCACTCTGAGCCCAAGCCTAAATGCTTGATTATTGATTAAAAACTTCTTGCTTGCTTACAATTACTCTTCTATACGATAATATATTGTTTTTAAGGGGAAGGGGGAAAAGTGAAGATATTCAATGACAAAAACAAATTCAACTTCATTTTTAACTAATTATGTTCATTTTCTGCTACCTAAGGCACCCACATTACCAAGAGAATCCTCCAAACAACAACAGATTTTTCAGGCACAAGATCAATGACAATGATATAAAATTATTCATAGTACAAGACACACACACACGCATGTCTATATATACACATTGGATGGACTAAGAAAGCATACAATTTATGACGTTTTGTTGGAGGATGCATTACGAAAGCTTGGTGATCTCTATTTCCAGGAATAATCATAGTACCATCCATCATAGATGCCGCAACTACACAAGATGAGTTTCCTAAGGAATTCAGCAAGCTTTCAAATTGAGTAGCACATCAATATTATGCATAACAGACATTGACATACAGAGAGTAAAATCCTACTCCAAAACAAATTTGTGAGATACACCCAAAGATATTACCAAGAAAATATCTAAATAGGTGAAAAAAAAGAATAAAATCTGTCTACATTAACTGATATTACAACAGGTTTTATATTAAATCTGAAAGACAAGAAATTACTATGCAGACCAAAGGCATAACATAATTTTCCAGGAGCACACATGTAATAATAGCAGAGAGGCTAATTTTTAGATCCATAAAAATCACCTTAAGGGCACAGCTAATGTAATTTCGTTTTTGGGGAGGGTCAGAGTGAAAGCCAGTACAAGAATTACAGAAATGGCATCAATTAACAAAAAACTTGGACTAACTCCAAGATGCCCTTATTTGTCCCAAAAAAATTGACAAATTGATTTAACCTTAGAAAGACTTACTACAAATAGCAATTTCGGTTAAAACAAGTGAGCATATAAGAAAGACAGACATCAACTGCTGTGTGAGAATCGGACAAAATCAGAAAGGGGAACTTACAAAAACTTGGGCTTTTACCTTGTGCTTTGGTGGAAAAGGGAGTCACTCTAATTTGACTGTTCAGATGGGATTGTGACACAGCAGTGTCAATATTATCCATAGACTCAGACCTTCTCCGCTCCCCAACTGCAGTAGCTTGGTTATGAAGGGTTACAAGGCACAAAAAATAATTTTACGGCAACCTATCATTAAAATGTATTCAGAAAAACTAAAGGACTCCCTTTAAAAAGGAAATCACATTCAAGAAATCCAAAATACAATTTTTTAAAAAATGTGATTATTATATAGTATCTTTAAAAGTAATCAGCAGAAGATTCAGTAAATATCATAATTATCATATGTAGGCAAATATCAGACAGTGGAAACATAGTATTTGAACATGTTTGCAACTGACTAATTAATTCCTATTTTAAGGATACTTGCACAAGGAGTTGATAACTTTTTCCTTTCTTTCCTAGGAGGTTTTCGATTCCCTGTGCTGCCATCAAGCTCCATGCTTGTTTGTTCTGTGAGCTTTAATGATCTACAAAGTTCTGACAAAATTAGGAGGGGGGATGAGGAAAGTTCAATATTAGTACCTTTCAAAGCAAAAGGGAATCCAAAAAGAGATGCTGGTGATAAACCACCAAGCAACATATGCAGGTCAATATGTAACACAATAATTTTGAAAGTAAAGGGATAATAATATGAGACAAAGCCACGTGATTGATTGTCAAACCTCAGATATCATAGAAAGAAGGATCAAAAAGTTCAATAACAAATGGAAGTGAGATCACCAGACCTGCATGAGCAGGAAAATGGCTGTCCTTGATTGGCTTTTTGCAAATGTTGCAGCATACCTCAAAAGGGATATGAAACAATCAGTCAAATGAATTGATTCAGATTATATTTTTCAAGCAGATAAAGCCTGCAGATGAAAATATTTATAATATCTAAATCAATTCCAAAATTTAGAAATTTGATATAAAAAGCAGAACTGTTTCCAGCAAACTGTGTTAGGTGAGCTACTGTGCCCTTGTGATGAATCCACCATCCTTGTAAAATGTTTGAAGGTTAAATTAAAAATATATACACAGACACATGCACAAACAACAACTCTCAACTTTACAGGTGGCAGTTGCATATAAGAGAAACGCCTAAAAATAAAAATAAAGCAATAGTTTGAGGAGGCTATAGCGCATAATGCCTGCCTGACATCTTGAACTAGAGAAAGCATTTCAAGATGTAAATCAAGTATTACAGTAGTTGTATAAGCACACATAGTAAGATTTTGAAGAGTTCAGCTTGGATGCAAAGCCAGAGTAATGGCTCAAACTATACTCTTAAATTACTTAAAGGATACAATATGTATTCTGCCTCAATTTAGACATTGCACATGCACACACGAAAAAAATTATGATCATATTATTTACTCCAAATATAGTACAGACGGCAGTGAGGGTCATATAGTGATCAGTATAATTTAAAACTACACCAAATGACATAAATTATAAATTATTAGATTAAAAGACTAAACTGAAAATGTGCAAACCTTATATCACGAGTACTAGTCCACTAGAACACAAGAAAAGGTTGAAAAAAGAGGCAAACCTTACCAGCTGCAAGGGATCAGTCATGGGCCTCTCACCATAGACATGCATATCTGTGACATAAAAAATGTTAAGCAGCTGTTTAAACATCCACAAAAATATAATGAAGACTATATTATAAAAAACAAAATGAACCCTGGAAAAAGAAAGCATTTTAAGAATTATACGCATGAAGTCAAGGAAAAGGCAATAATAGAAAGCTAGAGCAGAATAGCAAAATCGTGAAAAATACACCTTAGTACAACCATAATTGGCAGTTTCACAATGATAAAGCGCTTGTTTTCCCCCACTCCTCGATGTAGATTGGACTATTTAGATTTATTATTTATTTAGGGTTTTTAACTTCGTAATTAGGTTTTTTATTTGAGATTATTTATTGTTATTTGGTATTTAGGGATTTTATTTTGTTTTAGATTACCTTATTCCAGCTTAGAATAGGAATAGTTTATTAGGCCATTTGGCGTTTTTGCCTTTATTAATAGATTTCAATGCAAACATCAAGATGCTTTTAGTCATTTTATGATATTCAGTTTTTCATCAAAGAGTATCTAACATTTGAATCAGAAAAGCACTCTGCATTAAAGGAGTACTTTAGGTTTATTAAGGGGATATTCTGTCAAGAGGATCCCTCTTGGATGGTTCTACATCACCCATAACCAAAAAATAACATTTATTCATTTTCAATAAGTGGCAATCATCACCTTCATTCTGCTTTCCATTCAAGTCAAGTAAAAACCAAATCACTGAATTAAATAAAATATAAAACGATAAACTAATATGCAATGGGGACTATCCACACATTGAATTAAAAAGGCTGGTTCACAAAAAATAGAAAGATTAAGACAACCTTCTTCATGAAGCAAATTTGCTTCATCTGCCTCACGTAGTTGTCTACAAATATACTCAGCAGCTGACTTCTGACGGGCAAAGTCATCTTCCAAGGCCATGCACGAACAAATGATGTTAATCAGAATTTGAAAAAAAAATAACATCCTAAATTTAAAACAACAGGAACTACTATGACATAATAATATAATTCCAACAAACAATGTCAGGCATAACAAGTAGTCACCATGATTAAGAAAATCTAAGGTAGGGTGTCGCTCTACCTGCTATGGTTTGAGAGAGACTTCCTCCAGCAGTGAGAAACCTTGCCATAACCTCCATTCTTCCACTTCCAGGGGAACATACCATTGAGAGGGAAAAACAGTATGCCTGCAACAATGATGATCATTGAATTATCAATTTCAGTAGCAACACACAAAATCGATAGAAAAATGCAAAAAATAAATCGGAAAACAAATGCAGAATACGGAAGGCAAGAGGTACCAATCGATAAAGCATGAGCACACTGCAAACAGCATTGACGAAATAAACGGTCAAGAATCGAAAAACATCGTAAAAAACAGAAGAACCATACCTCGAACTGCGAAAAGACGGATTCGACAAGAGAGCGACAAGAACCCTAAAATGGGAGAGAAATCAAGGAAGTGGAGTCAAATTGGGGAATGGAGATGATCTGGAAGCAATGCCTGTGGAGAAGAGTGAGCATGACCTTCGAGTGAGGTCGACAATGGCGAAAGAGAAAACCCTAAAAGACAGATGAAGAAGAAGAAGATGATTTACCTTTTTTTTTTAATTTTTGGGTAATATTGATTGAAGGAAAGAATATGGTTTTTTCTCTCTCTTCTCCTCTCCGCGGGGAGAAGAGGGAGGAGAAGGCAAAAATAGGAAAAGCTTTGGAGAAGCTACTTCAGCTGTGCCTACAAATTACATTTTACCACCATTTCATTTGCTTGTCTTGTGCTATGCACTCTGCACCACACTGTATCTCTTTTTATTGCGTCAATACTTTTTTATTATTATTTTATTTTATTTATTTAACGATTTGGCCATGCCAGGTCTTCAACTTCCCTCCTCCATCTACATGAAAAGCCAAGTTTACATTTTTTATTTATTTATATTTCATTGTACATATTGCTGTTCATAGCCCATGCAACCTGGGCTTGGGCCAAAGTGCTCTCATCTATAGCCAGGGCTCGTGGGATAGTCCATGATGGGAGTTACTTTTAACATCTTTTTTGCTATTCACACCCTATATTATTCGAAATTTTTAAAATTTTCATCCTACTCCACCGCCACTTACCCAAGTACCCAACCCACCTCCACCTCTTACCATCCCCACCACCACTCTATTAAAGTTTTTTAAAAAAACACTTTCGGAAATTTCTGAAAAAAAAAAACACTCTCAAAAATTAATTTCTAGAAATTAAATAATAAAAAAGATTTTTAGAAATTAATTTCCAAAAATTTTCAGAAAAAAATGGCTTCTGAAAACTTTTTTTATAAAATTTCAACTTTTAGCTATAGATTTTTTTCGTTGCTAAAATCCGTCCATGATTTGCTTATGTCTAAACTTTTATGAAGGATCATTCGTAGAGCTTGCCAGTTTTCTATTTTAAAAAAATATATTAAAAATAAAACTATAAATCTTTTTCTATAATTTATTAAAAAATAGGAAATAATATTAAAAAATAGTTAAAAATTGAACTTACAACCTTTTTAACTGAATATGTTTTATTTTTAAAATGTGATTTGAAAATAAAAAATTAAAAACTTGACAGCCATTGAAATCTCATATATTTAGGTTTGTGATAAAAAGGTAATGTATAAAAGTACATTATTGTTTAAATTGTAACACTTTTATCATGTTTTGGTTTGAACCACATGTAGAACAACCACATCATAGTGGGACTAACTCTCCAGACTCCAACCCGAGACCTTACTTAAGGGGAATCAAGCATATAAAATTTAAACCGACATCATTGGTACACTTTTATCATGTTTATTTCTATTTAAAAGGCCAAATAAAATTGAAAAAAAAAAAGGCAAAGGAATTTTAAAAAAATACAATATGCGAAGAAAAAAAAATTCTATCATTCGGTTGGACTTTTGAGCCTAATCCCAGCTATAAACTTCCCCATCAAAAGCATAAAATAAATAACAGTGAATTCATATGTAAGTATGCAATCACCAAGGCAATTATTAACAGTTGTGTGAATATAGATGTTCAAATAAATAGCTATAGAAGTGGCCAAAAAAATAGCTACAAAGTACAGACTACTCTCGGCTAGTTGTTTCTCAATATATTTAAAGTTAAACTGTGTTTTTAGTTTTTAGGACTACTTCCTGTTTACCATAATAATTCAAAAACAAGTCTTTCATAGACACTGAAAATCGTGGGATACTTTTACAGTTTTACATCTTCTCTACTAGAAAATTATACAGTAGTGAGTTCGGAAGATTGCCTCGCTCAGCTCTCTGATTATTTTGTATGATTTATTTAAGAGGCCTATAATTTTGGCTCCAAATATTATATGACAGCATTTCGTATTTTTCTTGAGATGAGAGGTGTGCTTCATTTTAAATGTATTTCAGAAAGGTTCTCATACCATATTACATGTTAACATTTATCTGAGTATAACCATCACAATTAACAATGAATTATCCTCTATCAAATCCCAACGTCTGCAATTATACATAGTCTTTCCCCCTTATGGGTGAACATAATACCCGACTGCCACACTCACAAGCGCAACCACGCAAACAAACAGGAATGGAAAGCCCTCCTGAACTCTTTTCATGTTGATTTTCCTCTTCAATACCTCCTAATAAAGAAAATGAAAACAGGGGTATCAAATATTGAAGAATGATCATTCAGTAACTAAAGAATGAACAATAACTTCAAACATAGTTCATTGCTTTCATGCAACACAGAGAGATGAAGCAAGCATTTAACAGAAACCTCCACTTCAGGTTTGCACCGCCAATCAGAATTTAAGAAGATAGGAAAATGTAAATCTGTTGTTCATTGAAAGGGACAGCTAATTTGCTTATATGAGAAACATAAAATATTCCACAAATTAATTGCTACATAGGTCTATTGCAGTTCCAAGCAAGAAAATATGTTAGAAAAGTTATGATGATGATTGATTCATAAAGGTTTAGAAGTTATCTCACTTTTACCCTGTTAGCTTAAGTTCATCGTATTGATGCTACAACAAAAGCCACTCTCCTTTTATTTATCTTATTGTAAAAATGACAAACAAAAATGGTATGCAATGATTGAGAGAAAGACTACTAAGTACCAAACTATTGGTTTTTCATCCCCTACTTTTTACCATGCTCATCTGTATTGTCACAATTGTTTCCACTCAGCATGCAAAAGGGGCTACTGAATATGAAAAATGGAATTCATGAAGTTTTTTATATTTTATAACCATGGACATGCCAAAACTAACTGTTGATTGTTTACCATCTTTGGAGGTTGAATAAAATAAAAATTACCTACCAACTCTTGCTTGAGCAAATCTTTTTCACGGGTGTTCCTGCGTCTCTCTTCATTCAGCTTCATGATGGTTCCTTCAGCCTGCAAAAATGATAACCAAAACTAATTGTTGATGGTTTACCATCTTTGGAGGTTGAATAATATTAAAAATGTCAAATTACAAATTTGCAATCTTTGGAATGGACCCTATGCCGCCCGAGATAAATCTTTGTAGAGCAAAATGATATGGCGTAAGCATTTCGCAACCTTTATGCACATAATAATAGTTGGCAGTAATGAATACACAAGGACGAAAAAAAAAAACAAAACATGTTGACTTCAATGACAGTGAGATGTTAGAGTTGGCATTAACTCCCTTTTTGGTTCTCTATGAACTAAAAAACAAACATGGTCTTATCTCAATCTCAGCCTTGTATCTTCTAAATGCAGTAAAATCCTCAGTTACTATCACCATAAATAGCTTGAACATAAATTTTCTCCATGAATTCCCCTTGAAGTTAGTGGTATCAGTCAAGATAAGATATTTTGACAATGGCAGCAAACATTGTGAGATAAATTACATATTAAAGTATAAGAAAACTTAAAATCAAAGTTAGTCTGAAAAACAGTGCACTGACCTCTCTTAACTTTGAATCCATTTCACTCAGCTTTAACTTCAACTCTTGGGAATCCTTAGCTACACCTAATTGCACACCATCATTTGGTTGCATCTTCATGTCACTCACATTCTCAAGAGGCCTCAAAACAAAATCCCCATCCGTTCTATCCTGCTCCATATCCCCCAGAGGTGTACTTTCCAAAAAAATTTCAACTCCTCCAGTTGACAGCTTATTCTTTTGGTTGGGTGGATCCTGCTTTGAATCTTGATTTACTGCTGGAACCAACACTACCCTAAGTTTCTTCTCCTCAACATGCTTTCCACTATCTTTGGCAAATAAATCAGAAGAGATGTCATCTTGAGTTGCTCCAGAGGGGACAAATGTGCTTAGAATTAGGAATTTGTCTTTGCAGTGAAAATCAAGTGGAGCAGTGCGCATAGCTTGCATAGTAACTGCATCCAACAAAAAGGGGGAAAATTCACAGAGATAGAGCAATAGCATCATGAATAGTAAAATAAACAGTGCAAATGCGAAAATTCTTAGAAAAAAGAGGGAATGAATGAATACCGGTAAAATCACATGTTTCGTTTGGTTTGATGATGCCGATGGTTGGTCTGACGCAATACTTAGTCGGCGACGTCGTTTTGACCTGAATTATGAATCTGGTGAGTTATTTGGTTTTGAGGAAGAGAGAGATGGAAGAAGAAGGAAAGGGAAAAGTGAACCTTAAAGGCGACAGAGTGAGGGGCCTTGTTTGCAAGATGAACCAAGCACGAACTCTGTTTCTTCAATTCAACTGGAAAATGAGAGAGAGTGAGTGAGTGAGTGAGAATTGGGAATGAATGATTGAGAGTGAAGTGAATACTTACAGACAAATGTGAGTTGAGAGGGTTCAATTTGGAGAAGCTCAGTATCCATGAGAGATTCAGATGAGGCTTACGTCCTTAACAATTGAGAGAGAAAGATTGTGTGTGGGGGTGAGAACTAACAACAAGTAACAAGAAAGAAAGGGAACTAGAAGAAGAAATAATGGTGGTGGTGTTGTTGGTGGCGTCGGTTACGTGAGACTGCGACCCGTTGCTTGTACCTTACATTCCATACCAACAACTCAGCAGCTAGCTTCCTCTGTTCCTGTCTCCCCGATCAACTCAGTTTCTCACCTTTTCTTTTTTTCCCTTTTTCAAATTTTGAATTTCAATTCTTTCACTCTTCTCTTTTCCATCATGTTTGATAAATTAAATATTTAATTCACACTAAAAACTTATAAATTTAAATATGTTTTTTTCTCTCTAAAATATACGCGTTTTCATTTTCATCTCCCTAAATTTTTTTTACCTTTTAATCTCTTAAAATTTTTTGTTTTCAAAATAGTCATCGCTGTTAGAATAGTTAACAAAGTGCTGATGTAGCTGTTATCAGGGGGACTAAAATGAAATAGAGAGAATTTTAGAGAGACTAAATTGAAAACAAATTAGCATAGATGTTAATGGTCACATTAGCACTCTGTTAACTATTCTAACGGCGAGGATTATTTAAAAAAAAAAATTAGGGGGACTAAAAGGTAAAAAAAAATTAGGGGACAAAAATAAAAACGCGTGTATTTTAAAGGGACCAAAAACATATTTAAGTCAAATATATATATATATATATAAAAGCTTAAAGTGCTAAACTTTTAATACACACTATTTAATATCATCTTTTTATAAATATACTAAAATTTTATAAATAAAAAAATTTAAAGTATTTTTCATATTTAAAGGAGAAAGGACTTCTTATAATGCCGTAGAATAGATACCAAAGTCCAAAAACAAAAAAAATAAACTAAATTACTTTAACTATTAAAAAACATATTAGACTAATGACAATGCCATCCAAGACAAAGTACCTAGAGGCATGTGTGTCCTTCCTATCTTAATCTGTGTTTGGTTTAGCGTTGAAACGGGTCAAACTCAAATTTGGATTTCTCAACGTAACTATTTCTAACGTTAGAAATGTGAATTTACCACGTTTCAACGTTAAACCGAACATGCTAATAAGATCTTAGCTACAGTCACTCTGAGCTTATAAATTATAATACAACATTGAATGGAGCACTCAAATGTCGAGTCTTATTTTAACATCATGTGTTTGATACTTAAAAAGAAATGTTATATATAGTGTGTGAGATAAAACTAGTTGATAAGTTATTTTCTAGCTTATAAGTTAATTATTAGCTGATAAACTCCTAGTCGGTAAGCTCCAAGCCTATAAATTAGCTTATTAAATTAAAAGTGATTGGTAAAATTAGTCGATGAACTAAATAATAAATCTAAAATGACATAAAAATACATAAAAGAAAAATAGGAGGTTATTTTAAATTATGAGGGATGAAAATAGAAGAAAAATAAATAAGTTACAATCTAGAATTTATAAGCTAGTTAAAGTAGTTTGTAACTTGTAGGTTAGAGGCTTCTAAAATAAGTTAGTATTTGTTTGGTTTAAAGCTGAGTATAATTGATTTTAAAAATTAATTGTTGATATGAGTGGTGCACGAAGCACATTAGATGAAAGTGATTTAAAATCAATTCCGTGAAACCATGGTTTTGTACCGTTGAACACCAAAACAAATGGAGGTTTAGAAGTTTGCGCCTTACCAAATATTTTTACATTGGTCAAACTAGCTTACAAGCTAGTTAAATAAGGTAGTAACTAGCTTACTGACCTCACCAAATATACTCATAGTGTGAGATTAATTGATAGGTAGGTTGTGATGTCTATTTAAAAAAATTAAAATTGTGGAATTAAAAATAAAAAGTGATTGAATTATTTAAAATAATAAAATTAATATGATAATATAAAAAAAAAGTGTCAAAAATTATAAAATATTTGTTTAAAAAACTTCTGAGGTATGTTATAATGGAGATGACATGAAATGACTCTATATTAAAAGATCTCACTTTTTATAAAAGCCTGTTTGTGATTGAAACTTCAATTATCCACCCAATCGGCCCAAAAAAAACTCTCATAAATTATGATTCAAAATAACAGATCGTTGTTGACAAAAAAAAAATAATAATAACAGATCGTTCTTTATTTAATCATTATTTGATGCACTTAAAAAAAACAGTTATGGATTATAGAGATATCTAAATTTTTATTATTGATTTTTTAATTTATATAGTCATTATTTTTTACTCTCTGAATTCTTCATTTTAAAGAAATCTAACATTTAACTAAGCTGTAATGTCTAAATTTAGATAAATTTATAGTAAATTTAGACAAATTCTTAATCAATTTTTCCCATTTAGCCCAAAATATATGGAGACATATAATATCAAATTTGTATTGATAACATATCTCAAGTAAACATGCTATATATTTGGGCTTTTGGCTTCCATGTAATAGAAAAAACTAAATATACGATAAAGGTGATTGTGAGCATGGTTAATTTTGTATTAAAAATAACATTGATCCAGAACGTGATTTTTATGAAAATTAAGTGTGTGCTTGGATAGGCGTTTGTAAACTTAAGTTTAGATGAACGTGATTTATTGAACGTGATTTGAAGGAAACTTGAGTTTGTATAAACGTGATTTTTTGTTTGGATAATTTATTGCAAACGTGAGTTTAAAAAAGTGAATATTGTTTAGATAATATTTTATAAATCAAGTTTGCAGGTATAATTACTAAAAAGGACATGTCTTTGTTTGTTATGTAGATTTTCATTTTATTAAAATAAAGTATATAAGTCCTCACCAAAAAAAAAAAAAGTATATAAGTGATATTTTATAAATCACCTATCTTTTTTTAAAAAATTAATTTAAAATACTTATTATTACTATGTCCGAAATATTAAACTTTATTCCAGGAAGCACATTATTATTACCACTACCTAACAATTCATCAAATAAGTCCACCTATTTTTTTTTAAATTAATTTAAAATACTCAGTAATCTTTATATATTATGAAATATTAATACACACATATAATGTGCACATTATTTTGTTCCAGCAACTTTAAATAACTTCAGAAATGATCATGGTTCTACACGGCTACATCCCCTATTTCAATTTGAATAACTTTCCTAATTCCTAAATAAGACCCAGACGGCCACACTCCTCACTACATCCACACCGCCCCTTCCTTGTTCCAATTTTTTTTCTTCCCATTGTTCCCAAATAAGACCCACACGGCCACACTCCTCACTCCTCCCTACATGCAGTCGGGCAACCAGAAACAGAGACGGGCAAGAAAGCAAGAGGGAGACAGAGGCGCAGAAAGGAGAAGGGTGATATGATGAATTAAAACAGAGAAAGTTGCAACATGGAACCAATAAGAGTGCCTTTCATCATCCCCTTAGCTTTCAGTT
Organism: Sesbania bispinosa; assembly: GCA_026901365.1. Taxonomy (NCBI): domain Eukaryota; kingdom Viridiplantae; phylum Streptophyta; class Magnoliopsida; order Fabales; family Fabaceae; genus Sesbania; species Sesbania bispinosa. Next base: position 1,602,206 of record QLOH01000169.1, read on the forward strand.
CCCACCGTCTCTAGCCATCCTCAAGCATCTGTCTGCCACCACAGGGCCAAGCTGCGCCACCCTCACCCGAGCTTCACCTGATCGTGCACAACTGCCTGAACCTCCTCCACAATAGCTACACCGTGCTAGCTTGCCCCGAAGCCAAGCATCACTCCTTCTCGCACAGCCTTCATTTGTCACCTTACGCGCCCCACCATGGCTGTGCATCTTCCCCCATCACAGACAATGCAGGCCCCCACCAGATCTGTCTCGCCACAACTTTCATTTATCACCTTACGCTTCCATGCATGGGTGCAGTTTACAAAACTGCTGGAGGGTAAAAACGAAAATGAAAAATATTGCCACTCATACTCACGTAACCTGTAACACATCTGCATAAACTTAAGTTTCCCTTCAAACTTGCGTTAAGAATGCTGATCCAAACAAATAGAAAAATGGATAACTCACGTTTATCATACGCTTACGCGCGTCCAGGCATGCTGGACGCCAATCCAAACATAGCCTAAAACTACCTTCAACCAGGGTCGGTCTTATCCCAGGTTGATAAGGCCATCATTTTAGCCCCAAAAATACTCTTATTTTAGGCCCCAAAAAAATTATTTACTATTAATATTTTAAAAAATAAAAAATCGTTATTTAGTAAACAATATTAAATTATTATGAATAAAAAATAGTTTTCTAAAAAAAGGGTCTCATATTAGGACTCCCTTTTCTCATAAATAATAATTATTAATAATTGATTCTGAACATTATTCTTATTATCTATTTTTTTTCTTTTGTGTGTGTTATATTATTATTGATTCTAAATTATTTTTATTTACTTAAAAAGACCTCGTAATAAAAGTTGTTTTAGAAAAAAAAAAAAAAAAAAACGTTCATATTGTATGTAGGAGTCGCTCAACACAATAGTTAAGACAAAAGGAGTCGCTTTGTCGCTCATATAGTCATATTGTAACTTGTATGTAGTAGGGCTGGCTTGTTGAAATCGTGCTTCATATCCTTCAGGTTTATTATGTAACTGTATGGGTATGAATTTATTTGGAAATAAATTATTTTATATTAAAAATTTTCACATAATTTAATCACATGAAAATCTGGTTTATAAAATTCTTCACATAATATAAAAATATGTGATTTATTTAGCGATGGCAATTTTACTCGTTATTAATTATTAATCCTTGTAAAGTGCCAAATTCTCATTTACATTGAAGTATTTTAAAGTTGGTGATAAATTTAAGATATGAAATAATTTTAAAGATTGAGAAGTAAAGGAAATTAATGAAATTTTGATAAAAGAATTATTTATCTTGATAAAACAAAATATTATTTGATACGTTTGTCTTGTATATAAGATATATTTCATAAAAAAATATTTTATCTTCATTTTCTTTTCACTCTGTAGAAGAGAAAACATATAACTACCACACCTATTTAATACTGTATACCCAAAACTCAATTTGTTAAGGAAACTGTTATTTGAAATTGTGTTTGGTAAAATTAGTTGAGAGATTAAAAGTAACTGAAAGTTGAAAAGCCAGTTGAATTGATTGAAGGTGTTTGTAAAACTAGCTGAAAATGGTAAAATGACATACAAGAACATCATTAATTATTAAATAATAATACGTGGGGGTAGTTGAGGGATAAACTTGTAATTAATTTTCAGTTGGTAGTTAAAAATAAAAGTTTTTTTTTAAAAGTTACCTCAAGTATCTTTTTTAAAAAAAACTAGTTGTTACTTGAAAAAGCTACTTTACAAAACAATGCTGAAATAATTTCAGCTAATAATTTTAATTTTCATCAATTAGCTGAAATGACTTACAAAGGCATTCTGGATCGCAAGAATTGCATATTAGCATTCCGTTCCGTTTGTTTTAAATTAAGTGCTTCCATTTCATATTGGTGATCATTTTAAAGTACTAAAAAGAAGTGAAAAGCAGCGTTCATAAATGTATCCACTTTTTATCCTTTTCTTTTTGTAGTCACCTTTATGATTGGAATAGAGTAGGACCAATGTCACACACGTAACGAAAATAGAAAAGAGGTTAATTATCGCATGGAGTCATCAACAATGTTGTACCGAAAAAATAGAATCATTAACAATGACACTAGTTATGAGTTTCTCATTATTTTTTGTTCATTAACTTTAACTAATATATAAATCAACACAACTATAAATCGAAAAAGTATTCTGCTAGCTATTTCAAATAAAAACTGCTTTATGTAATCTAAAGATAAAACTGTGTGCACACAAAAAAACAGATGAAACTGATTGTATGACCTATCATAAATAATGTCAGTATTTAACAAAAAAAAAATCTTATAAGACTCACAACAACAGTTTAAACTTATCTATTGAAATCCATAATAACAATCAATATTCAAGCTATAATTATTTTAATACTTAAATATGTTTTTAATATCTATAAATATAAGGTTTTTTATTTTAATCTTTAAAAAAATATCTCCCTAATAATATCTCTGTTACTGATTTTGGTCTCTGTCAAGTGATGACATAGCTAACATTTTGCTTAATCGGCTATCCCATGTATCAATAATTATCCAACATGACATTTGACTCATTTTAAGTTTGATTAAAATGACATGCCAACACACCTCATGTGACTCTCACATGAGCTCTAAAATTTCTTACTCTATTATTGTGTAAAACTTCTTATACAATTTGTTAGAGATGAAAGAATTCAGTTTCAATTTTAATTTTTCATTTTTAATTCATTTCTAATAAGTTTAGAAATGGATTTTGGAGATAAATTATTTTCTCTCTAACAAAAATTATTAAAAAAATTAATTTTTTAAAAACTATTTTTATCATTTAGCTTAAAATTAATTTCCGGAATTTTTTTGAGAATTAATTTAAAAAAAGAAATAGAGGGTGTAGTTGGAAAATCACTTTTTAGGTGCAAAAAAAAAGGGAGTCGGGGAGGGACCAGCGTAAGGAGTGGGGAAGGGAGAGTGGGTTGGGGGTGGCCGGTGGTGGGGGAGGGGGTAGGGGTAATATGGGAAAGGGAGTATATGAGGGGGTGCGAATAGCAAAAAGGGGTCCCAAAAGCAACTCCCGTAATTCAGTTTGCGAAACCCAAATCAATCTAGCCTTTTTTTTTTCCCTGGTGGAAACCAAATCCATCTAGCTACCTAGCCATGAAATGTTCAAATTTGGACCATGTCTTATTCAAAGACCCTATTGTCCCGGAGGTCATTGTTAGCGTCGGCAAAGGAAATTGATTAAAGTTTGATGATAATAATAATAATAATAATAATATTGATTAAAGTTTGATAATAATAATAATAATAATAATAATAATAATAATAAAATTTGAGTTTGAGTCTTTAAAAAAATTAAAGTCAAGGGATAAAAATAAAAAAATAAGAGCAAAAAGACTAGCCTACTATAAATCAGCTTTTGTCCCGGTCCTATTCGGCCATTCCCCATTAATTAAACTTTAAAAAAACAAGTTAAACAAGACATTGTATCTAAGCACAGAGAATGGTCGGAAAACATAATCTTATAGAAACACGTTACAATTTGTGGATGAAACAAATCAATTTTGATTATTTCACACCCATTATATTAGTACATTTTCTTTCACTTTCACTTTTTTTTTATATTTTTCTTCATTTTTCATCACATTAATTATCATATTTATTATTTTTTATTTCTTTTTTTTATTTCTTTTTCTTACACTTTCCACACCTAAAAATTTTTAAGTGTTGAAATATATATATATATTTATCCTTTTTACATATAATGAAAATTATTTGTATATATATGATATTATCCCTTGCCTCCTATAATTAAAAAAAAAGAAAGAAAGACTTGGCCAATGCCGAGAAGTATATCTTAGTATATTGAAAAGTAAATAATATAAGAACTTAATTTTTGACAGAAAATAATATTGTATAGAAATTTATACAAGTAAATAGAAATAGATGTAATTCGGTAGTCTACATCAAGTTTCACTGTTTCAGGCTTAAAACAAAAGTGAGCTGGAAAGTGTAAATGTTGTTTACAAAATATCCGCTCGATGCCCATCGTCTTGCCGCCCACAGATGCATTATAAATTTATTAGCGTAAAACCCTCTTTTTTGTGGTGTAAAAATTATCTATGATTTTTTGTTATTTTACAAAGAGAATACCAGCTTTTTGGTATTACCCTGATAGCACAAAATCACAAAAAAAAAAAAAAAAATTAATTTTTAATTTTGACTTATTAAAATCTAATTGAATTTTTTAAAAACTAAACAATGAAAACTCATATCCACCAAAATGAGGTCTTCACTGATTAGGTATGACAAAAAAAACCCGTGCAAGTGAATACCTGCAGATATACCTGTCATAGGAACTAGTATATTTACAAAATGGGTGGGAACGAATATTATAGTACTCGTCTTGCAGGTACTCGCATAGTCTTTAAAAATATTTTTTATTAAATATATTAAAATGTTAGGATTTTTTTTTATTTTATGATGAGATAAAATTTATTTTATATTATTTTATAATGATATTTTTAATATATTAACCGGCAATGATATTATATAATCACAATTTATATTATATAATTTTGATAAAATATGATATTATAGTATTAGTATATTATATAATATTTTTCTTTTTTATTTTTTTAATTTTAAATTCTTAAATATTAATGATTACCCATAAATACTCGTCATTTAGGGTGTATGTTCGGTGAAAGCGATAAACACATGTTCAAGACCTGAAAATATAAGCATATTTGCACTTCTTACAATATCTCTTTTTACATGATACTTCTTACAAGTTTTTGTGGTCCTTTTTACAAGGCGTTTTACAATTTCAAGAAAACATTTATTATCATTTTTATTGTTTACTCTTATTAATTTTAATGTTTTACAACTATCAAATGGTAGTGGAGTTATTAAGAGCATCCACAATGGAATGGAACAACCTTTTTGGGTGCTTCCAAACCTATTTGTACACATCACTAATTTTTACTCTCCACAATACAAGCACCTCTAAACATGTTGTCTCTGCAATCAAGCAACTTTTCGCGGTTGCTTCCAATTTCTCTTTAACTATTTTTTATTATTTTTTATCACTTTTAAAAGTCGCTTTAGGAAGCAATTGAAGTCCACGACGCAACTCATGAGAATTGCTTGCAATGGTTGAATCCCAAATAACAATGATGCTTCTGTGACTGGATTGCTTCCCAAGTTTCTATTGTGGATTCTCTAAATAAGGGTAAAAGTAGAAAGTTGAAGTATTTTTTAAATTTTCAAGAAAATTAATTAATGTTAACCACTTTTATTAGAGTGCGTAATTAAGTTAAATGTATATTATAAAAAAACTGAAAAAAGTAATAAATAAAGAAATAAATAATGTTTGGGTTTGGCCGGTAAACCAAACAAAGGAAAAAGGAGATCCTAGCATAGGATTGGAAAGATGATCGAAAAGGAAATGAAAGAAAACAAACAGCATCCCACGTGGCCGAACCTCGAAAATAACGAAGGAAGCTGAGCAAACCTCAACAGTACTGTTTGTTTTCGAATATAAATACTCACACTTACGCTTGGACTACTCTCTATCATTTCTCATTGGGGACATTCGTCTTTAGATCTCAGATCTCTCAAATCAAATGGCGTCCATTACGCAAACCTCCATGTCCCTCTCTTTTCTCTCCAACAAAGCTTTGGTATGCGTTTTCCTTCATTCCATTTCACTTCCCTCTATCTGCTTCTTTTTTTGTTTATTATTGTTTTTGACGGATTTAATTTTAAGGGAAGCTTGTTTAATCAATCGGTTAAATGTTGCGATGGTTAAGCAAGGGAGATATTTTCCCCTAAATTTTGATGATTGCATTTGCATTTTGGGATAATTGCTACACGATCTTCCTTATCGATTTTTATGTCTTGTGTCTTCTCTATATTGGACCACCCGAGATTGAAACCTTGAATTGGATTTGTCTGATCTAGGTCTAATTTTCGTTCATCAGTTCAACTTTTATCTATTTTTATGCAAGATTTTAGCAGCTATATACTCTTGGGGTTTTGAATGACTATCCTTTATTTCCCCTGAAGATTTTTAACTTAATTACCCAAAGGCTTTATAGAATTAGCATCCATGGATGATGGATGGAAGCTCCCTCTTTCCCAAATTTGGTGTCTATGCTGAAGCTTCGCTATAGAAGCTTCCTGTATTTTTTATTCATTTTTTTTTTAAAAAAAAAAAGCAAGAAAGTTATTTTGGACCTTAGAATTGAATTATTTTATTACTTGTGAGTTTCTGTTGGACATGGTAGCATCATAGTGATTTATTTTTGTGTAATATTTTTTGGTAGCTTCCAGTTATATTTTCTACTGCTAAAACTCAGTGAGTTCTTGTTGGATGTGAAAACAGGTCCCTTGTGCCAGGATCTCTAGCCCAAGCTCAGTTTCCCTTTCAATGAAGGGGAGGCTTTTTCCTTCCATTACATTGCAGCCAAGGGGACGTCGGTTTCAAATTACATGTGCGGTAAGATTTGCAGCCATAAACCCATATGTTTCTCATTAACTCGGCAATGGGATCATTTTGCTTAATTTACTCAGTTCCGTGATCCCTATCTTTATTTAAAATTCTGAATGCTTAAATGAATTTTGGATTTTGGAGGATTCATCTTTCATACTCAGTTTCTGCTAATGAAAGTTAATATTGTACTAAATCATCTCCATGATGAAAGCCTGCTATTTTGTTGTTATATATTGTAGAATATCTCTTCTATTGGAATTATCGATGATGCCGTATGCTCATAATTCTTGATTTTGGCTTGAACGTTTGTAATATTTAAGATGATATAATCAGCATGGACTTCTATTTTGTACAGGCCAAGCCAGAGACAGTGAATAAGGTGTGTGACATAGTCAAGAAACAATTGGCACTGCCAGAGGGTTCAGAGGTTACTGGAGAGTCTAAATTTGCTGCACTTGGAGCTGATTCTCTTGACACGGTATTTTCATACTTATCAATTATATCTATGAATGTTTGTTGTGGGTGTTCCACACTTGCTTATTTGTTATTTGAACTGTACAGATGTCTCAGTGTGATCTTTACTTCTCTTGTTAGTAGTGTTCCTCTATTTTTGTTCTCTCTCTCTCTCTGATGGTATGGAGGAGTAAGATTCTTTACAATGAGAAAGTGTTGATGGATTGGTATAGAAATTGAGTGCTTCTAAGTCCTATAATCACAGCATCTTTTGATGTGTTTCCCCAGATATGTGTAGGCCATCCTTTTAGTGACCATTGGTTCCTCTTATAAGTACTTGCTGATGTAACTGGAAATGCATATAGCACTTTGTTCCATGTTAATGATATATGGAAGCAAACTGTATTTATTTCTTTCTCTACACTATAATCTACAATGTGTCTCTGATAAAACACCTAAGGCTGTCTGCTTAGTTCTTACTATACTATTGTAGTATTGTTGTGTTCTTGATAAATCACCTCAGGTTCTTTCCTTGGTTAGCATGATTCTGTTTCTTTTTTATTTTTACTTTTGGTGAAGATGGGAACTGAACCGGAGACTTCTATACCCTTACATCACACCAAGCGTTGTTAATTATATGTATTGGAAACATCAGAACACAATGTCTGGTTTACGTTTTTGTGATCCTATGCTTGGTTATTTAGACTTGCTTCTCAAATGTTGTGCAGGTGGAGATTGTGATGGGACTTGAGGAGGAATTTGGTATTAGTGTGGAAGAAGAAAGTGCCCAGAGCATCACCACCGTTCAAGAAGCTGCTGATATGATTGATAAGCTTCTTGAGAACAAGTCCTAAACTAGCAAAGAGGACATACATGTCCATTTTTTGAGATTTTGCTTGTTTGATTGAAGGAGGTTTTGGTGTTCTAATATTATCTTTTGGTATTTCAGTTTTATTATTCTTCCAAGTAACTGCTAGATCTTTACTGGGCCGTGTTAGGATTACTACAATACCAGTTTGAATTTTTCAAAACTCGTGTTTCTTTCTTTTCTTGTTCAAGAAAATTAGTCTTAAGATATTTCATGTATTCTCTACAAATTTTGCATCTTATCCGCCTAATTCCGGGAAGAATAAGTATAATAATAGAGTACTTGCATGGCCAAAAGTGAAAGGTATAAAGGAATTGCAAGAGACCACTGCATGACTTGTTGTGTTTGCATATTTTAATTTATTTTTTACTTGTTTAGTTGTGGCATTAGACTTATCAATAACTATTGGTCTCTGCGTATGTTTTTGTATTATAAAACTCAAAAGGTGTAGAACACTTAACTGTAGATTTTCTCTTTATAGAGAAACAAGATCATTAAATGGCTATCATTCTTTAAAATAATAATAAAAAAAAGCATAATATGCATTTAAATTTTTCAGTGCTCTGTATGACAGATGTGTGTTAATAGTATTCGCAGCAATACATTTGCAGACCAAATTACGTTGGTGATAATAACCATATTTCTAAAGTCTAAACTATAATTAGTAGACTACTTCAATAGTGTTGGTTTCTATTCATATTTGTATTGTAAGTTGGAACGTGATATTGATAGAAATCAAATACTATCTACATGTATACTACCTACATGAACGGTAAGAAAATGGGCAATGGCATTGCAATATATACCACTAACTTTTTTGTTTTTGGTCAACATATATACTAACTAAAGATGGATGGGAAAGAAGATAATAAATTGCACAAACTATTGAAGACCTCATTGGCATATTGAGGATGGAACTGTCAAATGGGCCCTGGCCCATGGGGCAATGCACCGGCCCTGATTTTTTTAGTACAATCACCAAAGTATCTGGTAAAAATTTAAAACTCGTAAGATTAGTATTATAATAGACCTTATTGCATTAGAATTCAATAAATTCCTCAAATCCTTTAATCAAGATTCTCGGAGACATGGTTCAGTTATTCTTGCTGCAGCATAGAAAATTACAGAGCCATTCTGGCCATATTTGATATTTCATTGGTTTTATCGGCTAGGACGGTACAGGTTCATATTTTTCTTTTTACAAACTCTACACAAAAATGATGATAAGGTTAGTCGTGCTTTAAAATATTGACATCAAACTCAAACGACAGTTAGTTTTTAAAAAATCGATTACAGTGTTGTAGTTTTCAAATTCTGAATCAAGCGTTAAATTTTTTGGCAAGCGTGCAATTTAATTTTCTTAGCGGCTGCACTTAACTTAAGGAGCTGCAACCATTGCAAGCTTGACTGGGATGTTAATTGTTTAAGCTTATTTATTGAATTTAGTGAATGATGCTGACCAAATAAAATCAACAAACTCAAACAAAAGGAAAATGTTAAGGGCACTCTCCAAAAAGAAAACGTTCTATACATCATGGATTTTTAATCAGTGACCTAAGGGCGGACACTCGCTAGCAGGATCTTAAGCAAAATAGCTTATTCAACATAGTTAGTAGATAACTGACAATTTGATAGTGATTCGATCTTTGATGTTATATATGAAAAAGATTTTATTGGAAGAGGTAAAACTTACTTTGGAGATCTCTACGCCAACTAGCTATCCGTTGGAGATACTTTTATTTCAAATAAATAAATAAATAAATGTCGGAAATTTCAGCGACCATCCATATCTATATATTAATTATGAGGTTAGTAGTATTACGGTAAGAATATTTGAGCCTAAAGTTCGAACTTGAATTATGAGAGCGGGGGCGCACCTTTTATAATTAGTAAATTAATAACTAGTAAATTAATCCAACATATTTTAAATTAGGGTTAAATATGTTTTCAGTTCCTGAAATTTGACACGAATTTGGTTTTAGTCCTTAAACTTTAAAACCGTTGGGTCTCTCATGTTCTGAAATCGCGAAACTTTAGTCACTTTCCTTAACACCATTAACTTTGAAACTGACGTGACAAACGAATTTTCGTGTTAGTTTGTCTAGCTAGTTACAATGATCATGTTGTGACAATTGAATTATATCTCAGCTCCTACAGACAAATTTTATTTAGGGTTTTATTAAATTTAACTTCACATTTTTCACGAATAGGGAAAACCACGGAACTGACTGAATAAGTTGAGTTGTAATTCAATAGCCACATCATAGTTATTGAATAAGATTGGACAAACTAACACATAAATTCGTTTGTCACGTCAGCGTTAAAGTTAACGATGTTAGGGAGACTAAAGTTACGTGATTTCAAAACATGAGAGACTCAAACCAACAATTTTAAAGTTTATGAACTAAAATCAAATTCGGGTGAAACTTAAGAGACTAAAAATATATTTAACCCTTTGAATTATTAAGCTTTAAGACTTTGAAGTTGTTTTACTTTTAACCCAAAATAAACATTAAAGGTAAACAATTTTCTATATATAACGAGTGAAATTGTACCTATTAATAATAAGAGAAAACGTAATCTACACACTACTGCGGATGGAGTTGTGTCAATCATGAGTTTAGTATTGCATAACATAAATTAAATAGCTACTCATAAGAATAAGGGTGATTTCCGTTGGGGTGACGTAATATTAATATGCTACACATACAAAAAGGAAATCATAGTTGCACAACAGGTAGGCCACTGGTTAATGTGTAATAATTGTCTCATCCTTTGGGTATGTATTATGTAATGTGACGAAAAATTGTTTGTTTACTTTAGGATTAAAAAAAAAAAAGACACGGAACGACTATGTTAAAGAAATATTCACCTTATACTAGTTCATATATGCAAATGCAAAGGAGTACACACTATATTTATGTATTCTTGTTAACATAAAGATATTTTTAAGTTGGTTTTTAGGTCAACTAAAACTATTTTTATAAGCGTCTATGAATACATTATTCAAGTTATTTTGACATATTTAAAAAAAAAAATAATTCTCTTAGAGTTAGAGACAAAATATTTGAACTTGAGTAGTCAAGGCAAGGAAGCTCCTTGACCATTATGCCAACCCTCTTGGACTTATTTCCATTATTGTTCCTTTACATCGTTAGGAGTTAGGACTTAAAAAGAATTTATTAATTAAATGCAAGACTATAACCAAATGATGACAAAATTTATTAGGATTCGACTGCACAAAATTTTTTATCATTTCTCTTAATTACACATGCAACATCTTTGAAACTGAAAATTATTCCCAACATCACCTAACCGCATAAAAAAGAATCTAATAATACATATACACATATTTGCACATTACAATTTTTTCTTATACTTATTTTTGTACTAATTTTTTTATGTGTATAGAGATTGATCATCTATAAACAGCAGAACATATAAGGTTTGGCACATGATGATATGTTATGCTACTATTATGGTATCCAAGGAATAAGACAGCAAAACCAGACAAAACAGGATTACCTAAACATTATTAGTATTACTATTGAAATTTCTCATTTGATTGGGCAGTGTGTGATCGATAATTGACAGAGAAACAATATGAAAACACCAAGTTCCTGATGATTAGGTATCTATCACGTGCACTACAGCTGCAACATGAAAAAAAAATACAGGCACTACTTGCTTCAACCATTGGAAGCAACTCTTCATTTCAGACTGAAGGAGGTTTCCAGCTACAAGCAGAGTGGTGCTGGAAATGCAAAAAGGCTGTTAAAAGTTCAATCATGGGCCTCTGATTAGAAAGATAAAGGATAAAGGATACTTTGACATAATGGCAAAACTTAAAGAAAGGCTAACCTCAATAATTACAACTGAGAAAGTGGGAAACCAACTCAAGCCAATTGAGGAAGAAACAGGGTTTCATTATAATATCATATACTACAAGGTAAGAATGAAAAATTAACATTCAAAAAAGGAGAATCTAGCCTACAATAATTGGAATCTGCAACATCCCAAATCACTCATACTCTCATATACTGCATAAACCAGTACGCTGCTAAACCTGCAAAAGCAGTAGTAGCTAGGTCACAAACTAGACTTCTAGGGGCATTGGAGGTAGCCTGCATTGATCCAAATGGTGAAAGTGCAGAAAGAGGACCAGGAGCAATCATATCATCTGGGTTTGGAGGGCTTGGATTGGAAGGTATGGTGGGAATATCAGAACCTGCAGGAGTTGGTAAAGCACCACCAGGAGAAGGCAACAGTGGAGCAATGTCTGGGGATAACTCTTGGAAAGGAGATAGTGTAGATGGAGGAGGTTCTGTTAATGATGCTGGTGAAGAAGAGAGAGTGGGAACTTTGGGAATAGGTGGTGAAGAATATGATGAAAGCAGAGGTGAGGGCATGAAAGATATGATGATCATTAGTGCTAGATGAACATTGAATGATGCCATTCTGATGGTGAAGAAATCCAAGTTACTTACACTGCCTGGAAATGGATATAATTGTATAAGGATTTTCTGAGAGAGATGCAAAATTGTGGGCTTTTAGTGGAAACAATGATGGCAAGCCTTAAATCACCAAGCACTGAAGCTCTGCAGGCTCCTATCTCTCTCTCTCACAGTCTCACCCCTCCAACCTAAGACTACTAGCTAGGTGGGCTCAAATGGGGCACCACGTGGATAGAGTCTATTGGATCATGATAAGGAAACATGGTGTTTTTTTCTTTGAGGAACAGACAAAGATTGGAAAAGGTTTCCATGTGATGCGTTCGGTGAGAGAGAATCCTTTTCAGCCCCGTGATATTTGGTGCCCTACAGCTCTTTATTTTCTGTTGATTTAAAGTTAATTGTTAATTATTATAGTAAAAGGGAAAACTAACTGTAGTTTTGCATTACAAATGTCATTATCACGGTGCCTAATCTTTCAAGGATGATTCAAAAATTTTCCCCATAAAATAAACCAGAATGATTGAAAATTGGATAAAATATACTTTTAATGCTGTAAAACATTTTCCTGTTCTCAGTTTTAATTATCAAATTATTTTTAATTTTGATAATAGAAATAATATTTTGTTTTTTTATTTTAAAAGTTTTGTACATTAAATAATGAAAATAATTTTATATTTATTTTTTTAATACTTTGAAAATAAAAAATAGAATGAATTGAAAAAACTATATTTTTTATAGTTAAAACTAAAAACTAAAAAAAAATGTTTTTCTCAAAGTAAAAGCCGCTTAAAATTTTGAAAAACTATAGTTACATAAATTTTTATTATGTGACAATTTTTTAACTTATCACATTATTAGTAAAGATGTTTTTAAAAATTTATAATTTTTGAAAGATATAAATAAAAAACTACGAGGATTAAAATTAAAATCTACGTGTTTTAGAGAGACAACAAAATATATTTTAACCATCAAAATTTATTTGTATGTCTTACGAGAGGGAAATAGGGGATGAAATGCATATCATATCATTTTGATTTTCCATTGACATTGCCATTTGACAAGTGAATATTTGTAGGTAACTCTTAACAATATTTTTTTTCTAAGAATCACGTATATCTATTACGGAAGTTCTATTTGAGAAGGATAGGATTTCTAGATGGTAAATTTTTCATTTTAAATATTTTTAACGTAGTTATATATCCAGAACTCAAACACAAAACCACGATTAAATTGAAACAAGTTTTATCAATTGATCCATACATTCAGTGGTAATTCTAACAATGTTCTAAAAGTATTGTTTGAAGAATTCAAAATGTAGCATTTGTAGGAAACTTTTTTGGGCACTGCATTAATAGGTATTACGCTACTAAGATTTTTACACCTACTCATTTAAGCTTAGTTTTTTTTTTAATTTAAAATGTATTCTAAATTAAAATAAAAATTCTAGTTTATAATAAAAATGTCCATTTATAATTCTTAAGTTACTAGTTAATCCTGTTTGATTTAAATTTTGAACCATCCAAAATTAATTCTGTAAAATTGATTTTAAATCACTTCCGTCCAACGTACTTCGTAAAGCATGCACTATCTATCTCAATCATTCATTTTTATAATCAATTCTACTCAACTGTAAATCAAACACACCCTAAGACCTTTTCCAATAAGTAATTTTTATTTCTTAAATTCTTACCTAGTTTACTTAGAAAACTCAGTACACACACAACTCAGATTTGTATGCGACACCGACAGAGGTTTTTAAGACGAACTTGTCTCGTGAAGAACATTCGTATGAGCAGGAGGCTAGGCTGGACATTTACAGCTGACAATCCTTTTTGTTCTTGGGATGTGCGTGTATAATGGTACCTATCAAATAGGAATCTCTATCATATTCATGCAGTTTCTTAATATAATTATTTAAATTCATTTGTTGTTATAATATAGCAGTTGTCCCATACGTTACTTGTTTTAGTATTTAAATTATTGAATTATTGAAAGGAATCTAACCTTAGTAATTTTCCATCTCAATCATATTAATTTTCTATTACTTGCACAGTGAAAAAAACGGATGGGAATTCATTGATTTATATTTTAATGTTCACGAAGATACACGGTACACATACTTTACATAGAAGCACAGTGAAGCCTGAGTGGAATTCACCGAAATGTCAGGACCTTTATCTGCAATTCAATATTCAATATGACCTGAAAAATAAAGGTAAACGAGTAAGTGTGTGATTTGTTTGAAACATAAATTCGGATCAACGCTACTGAACGTGTATTTGGATTGTCGTTAAACCCAAATCTACATTTATTTGGAAGCAACTATGAATTGTTTTTGCAAAATGTGTCTCTAGATGTTGCGGAAGTGGATTAAGGACACTACACCAAACAGACACTAAGAGTAGCGTTGACTCATATCCACGTTTTAAATGTGGTTTCGGCCAAAACCAAACATGCTAAAAGCTAGAGAAATTAGAGACTTTAATAACTATAACAGGAAAATCACGACAAGATACCTGCAATTATTCAAATGCAGCGAGGCAGCCGCTGCAATTCCAAGGCTGCCAACCCAGCAGTTTTGGCTAAAGCAGGCACACCTGAACTCTTGAGTTCAGAAACTATTACTTCAATTCTTGAAATCTCTGGTATGGATATTGATAATATCATAGCATGCAGTAAGTACTGCTTGCAAGCATAACCTAGAGCACGAAGCATTCTCTGCACAACTAACTGAGGGATGCCTTTACTCCAGGACTCTAGGATTACACTGACCTTGGGGAGATTGGTTAGTAGACCAGTGGTGGCTTCTCTAGGAGCTGCCTTAAGCAATAAAACTACACATTCAGAACCTATATCAGCAATATTGGTTTCTGCAGAGGCACTCAACGCTAGCAAGACTCCAACATTGCTTCCAAAGTCCGCTATATCTCTTATGCATTGCTGGGGATCA
Organism: Sesbania bispinosa; assembly: GCA_026901365.1. Lineage (NCBI taxonomy): Eukaryota > Viridiplantae > Streptophyta > Magnoliopsida > Fabales > Fabaceae > Sesbania > Sesbania bispinosa. The sequence continues at coordinate 1,617,427 of QLOH01000169.1, forward strand.
ACAACACCACTTGCCTCGGGAGGACAGTCACCTAAGAGAATTGGTTCTGTTGTGTAGCTGAAACCTTTTGCACAGCAGACTGAACGTGCTAGAAAAGCCCTACACAGCCCAAGAGTTGGTTCCAGCAAATCTTCCATACCCTTTGCACAAATAAACTCAAGAAAGTTGCCAATCCTCCTAACAACTTTCAATTGAGAGAGTAACTTGGACTCCATTTCAGGAGCAGAAGCCAGAGCAAGACAGAGCTTAACATTATTCACATTTGCATTTGATAGATCACCAAGCAAGAACTCAAAGCATTGAGAAATCGTCTTCAGATGTAGAATGTCTGGAATTGTAATAAAACTGAACTCTAGTAGCATGACAAGAAGCTTCTGTGCATAGATAGGAATAGGGTCTTCATCTTCGATCAAGGTCGGGTAGAGAGGAAGAAAACGTGTATTTGATATGAATTTCAGATCCTTCAATCTTTGCTCTTCTTCGATTGGTTCACTCAAAAGAATAATCATCACATCGAAAAAAATTTTAAGGCACAAAAATCTGGCATCGCCATCCTTGTTACCCTTGTAGAGAACTGTTAAACTCGGGAGGATTTCACGTATGAAAATGTCAGGATTGCCAAGAATCACAGTAGATTCCTCCGTCAGAGACTCCAAAATTCGAAGAAGGGTTATTTGGAAATCATCTCTTCCCTGAAAGTCATCAACAAGGACAATAATATCAAATATCAATTGTTACTTAAAGTATACCTTGTTCTGTTGCAAGTGCCATCTGCCATCCAATTAATAGTATGATCCAATCAATGATAAAATCAGTAAAATAATTGTCAAACATTTAGGAGATTAATTTGCCAAACAATATGTGAAAATTTGGCAGACAATGTGTTGAATGAAATTCTGCGTTTCGACTAACTTATTTTGGGCTTAAAATAAATTATTGTAATAAAAATTTTACTGAGTTTTCGAGAAAAAAAATCCTAAAATACAAACCAAATCAAACATGCAATTACATCTAGGAGAAAATTAATGTCAAGGCCATTGAGAATGAATTTTAAGAGATTTGAAGAGTTCTAATTATTTGAAAGAAGCACGCACTTAATATAGAGATGAACTAGTGTATGTTATTTAGTGGTTATTTGCAAAATTATTCTTAATTTAAGGGATCTAATATTTAAACCCCTCCCTTGTAATCAATTATTGATTCTTACTGGTCGTCCTCTCATTAATTTTCCGTAGACCAAGTTCTTAACCAAAAATAAATCCTATGATGTCATAAGTAAAAGATCTAGCGACTAATATCTCATCACAATTAATTTCTAACGAAATTCCGCAGCTCCACTCTGTCAAAAATCATGAAAACAGGAAAACATACCATTAAAAGGAAACGAGATGCAACGTCACAGTGACATACCTGAAACGGTGTCTCCACGAGTTTAATTAGATTGGCCAACTGCCGTAGGACTTGAAGTGTCACCACTTTGTGCTTAAAAGTTGAACTTCCAAGAAGATGGAGAACAACAGGAAACAAATGAATGTTGGTTTTTGGAGTAGATCTGCTGGTAAGGGCAGAGATATGTCCATGGCGCCTTCCTCCCATCATTTGCTGGATATCCGCTGTTATTATATCCAGCAAACCTGGAATGGTAGATGCCACAATATGCACAAACGCCTCTAAACACTGCCGCACATAGGCATCCTTCTCTTTTCCCAGCCTGTCTACCACGGAAAGTAACTTTTGGCTACAAAAGAAGTGTGGAAGCCACCTCCTACCGTGCTTACAGAGGAGAGCCACAAACACAAGTGCCTTTCCTTTTAAAACTTCAGTACCCTGCTCCACAAGAGCCCAAATGCTTGGGATTAGATTCTTATCCTCCGCAAGTGGTACAAGGTATCTTCCTATATTTGTGAACATATGACTTCCTAGCATTGCCATGTTAAGAAGATTTAAGCTGATTTGCTGCTCTCGTGGACTGCCCTTGACAAGAGCAGAAGCTAGGTCCTTGAATGAGAGTTTCTCGATAACCGACTGAATGCTAGGAGGATTAAAACGAACTAAACGCACCAAACATGACCCTGCAGTAAGCCTCATGCTTTCTTGTTTCCCTGCTGCCCTATAGATATAACAGAGATTACTAATAACATCTTGACTGGCCAAACGTCCCACCCAGAACCCTCCTTGACTGCAAATATTCTCAATTGTTCTCAATGCATACAATTGAGTTATGTCATCCTCCCCTTTCCTCAACATTGAAGTCACAAAGGAAATTAATGAATTTGGAACCTGCATCCAGGTGGACATAATTTAACCACGAAATATGCACTTAAAGCTGGCAAAGAAAATTAAAAAAGTTTAAAGGAGGGCACAAACATGACTAAAGATACTGTTGCAAGAAACATACCTAGAAAATTGTGATTTTTTAAATACTAGTACTAGAGAAATCAAGATTCAAGTGACCAAAGCAGACAACCAGCTTAGAAGCTAACCTGCCAGCCAGACGTAGTCCTATTGTCCTTTGATGGAGATTCAAGTTGATTATTATCTCTGCAGTCCGCATTTTGAGTGGATATATAAAATAGCAACTCACCCAAAGCAGCCATGGAAAACCTCCTCACTTTTTCCTGTTTGTCTCTAAGGCCATCCGTCAATGAACCTAAAATTCCAGAATTGGCCAAACTGTCATCAACAAAAGTAGAGTGCCTAATCAACAAACCGATCAGTGAAGCAAGTTGAACACGCAAAGCTGATGCCTTGGATTGACGTAGCAATTTTACAAGCATGAGCATTATTGGACCGTTGGTCAAGATATTGGCTGCATCAGGATTACTGCTCAACATCTCGAGGTACCTAATCACATTCTGTTTCTCTCCAATGCTGGTATTCCCATTCAAAATGGCTAAAATTCGGTTGTGTACTGCCTCCAATTGCTCTTTAGGCATCTTGACAAAATCAGATGCTTGCAACGCTTCAAAAGGAAGTGAAGGAATGACTTCTGAGACTTTATCAACCTTTCTGCTGGGCATGACAGGTCTGACAGAGAGATCAGATGGATGCCAAAGAACCTGGGAAAGGTTGTTAGACGACCTTGAAGAATCGGAGTCAAGACCAGATGCAGAGTCTTCTCTAGGTTTATGTTTCCTCACTTGAGGGCTAACACTGGGTGAAATGGCAGATATGTCAGGACGGTCAGGAGTTGACTCCTGGTCGAATGACCTTGCATCATCTGAGACAGGAGTGCTAACAACAGATGGGGTGTCCAACGGATGCATATTATTTTCAATCTCCTCTGCTTTTCCCTGATTCTGGAAATGATTGTCCATTTTCTCATCAGGCACAGAAGCTGTATGTTCAGAGCAATCGGTTTCTTCATGAGCATCATCTTCACTATTCTCATTAAAATCAAGTTCCATGTCAGTGTTTTCAATTTTAACTTCAGAATCATTCTCAGAGTTATTAGGTAAGGGGCGTCGATAGTTTTCTTTCTCATTTTCTTTCTGTAAATTTGATTTTGCTATTTTTGACAGTCTCAAAAGATTCACACCCTTGCTAATATTGGAAGAATCTTTCTGCTTCCCCTCTATTGTTCTGCCAGAACCCTTTGTCTGAGTTCTGTGACCATTTGGTGTTGCCCTTGTTGGTGTCTCAATGCCTCGAGATCCTAAAACAGAATTCTCATCCTTCTTTAGCACCCCTTTCACATCTCTTTCACGATATTTGGGAGGGGTCCTGTTATGAGAAGATTTATCTCCATTACGTTCTGATAAGCATGGTTTAGCATGTAGCTCTAACATATCATCAAACGCAGGTTGAGGAGGCAGAGGCAACAGAGTAAATTTGGTTTTCCAGAAGGCATGTCCACAAAGCTCAGGCCACTGTATTCTTTCAGCTGGATCTTTTACCAACAGAGAATTAATTAAATTGACAAAAGGTCGACTTGGATTGCCAGGGAGAGGTGGAGTTGGATCTGAAATGATGGATTTTACAAGCTGAGTGAATTCTCTTCCCACAAAAGGAGGCCTCCCGGCATAACATTCATATAGTACACAACCTAGGGCCCAGAAATCAGAAGCATAAGAATGGACTCCACCATCCTCAAAAAGCTCCGGAGCCATGTAAGAGGGTGTTCCACGTTTTGCCTGAGGCAACTAAAGAAGTATAGAAACGTAATATGTATTAACAGATTATTTAAAATGAGGAGAAAAATGACAAATATAGTTGAGTATATGTCCATCTGTATATGCATAAGGATGTCAGGAATTGCAAAAGTTAGTCTAGCATACCAAGGAAGAAGGAGTTTTTGATATATCTTTCAACTTCCTAGCCAATCCGAAATCACATAGCTGCATCAATCAAGTAGGAAGTAGTAAGTACACACTTCATGTCATATAATGACTCAATCAACAAAGAAATTGAGATAGAGAGAATGAAAAATAAATAGGTACCTTTGCACATCCATTTTCATCTAGTAGAATATTTGATGGTTTGAGATCACAGTAAATTATTCCAATTGAATGTAAAAACCTGAATGCAGTGTCCAATTTTAGTGCATTTTATAAGAGTAATACAACCAAATGGTGGGAAACACAGAGGGAAGATAAAGATTTGTGAACATACTGTAAAGCTTTGACTAAGTCATAAGCAAGGTCATGAACCGAATCTTCAGGAAGTTGGCTATCCTGCAAGTCATCTACATAATCAACACTAAACAAGAAAGTAATATCGCATAACAAAGCACAAAATTCCCAAAATTTCACGGTTTAAAGCAAAACGCAAAATAAAAAGGGAAAATCCAGAACATATAAACAACCTAAAAGTCAATCATTTCAGGTTTTCCCCAAGTTATGAAGCTACAATAAACAAAAGCTCACAAAACATAAGGAATGAAATGCTGGGTACCTGCCGCAATATGGAAAGGAGATCACCTCCAACACAATACTCCAAAACCAACCATAGGTGAGCAGAAGTTTCATACCTAAAAAGTATTAGTGGAAAACACTTGAGAAATGTGAAATGAAAAACTGCTAACCTAATTTAGAAAGAAACATTCATTTGGAACCATTCCAGAAAACCAAGTGTTTATGCATAATAATTTAATGACCACTTCAATGTTTATAATACAGAGTATAAAACTTATTACTAGGATTTCCTCTTTTTTTGCTTCTCACTACTTGTTTCTGTAAAATAACAGTCCTTACCAAGAATAAAACTTCAGCACATTCTTATGATCTAAAGAATGAAGAATCCTGACCTGCGGAAGAAGAAATTGGTTAATTCACAGCGTTAGTGTACATCAACACGCATGACACAGCTCAGGATCTGCTAGAAAACTATGAAAAATACATCATCAATGCTATAATTAAAAATATTAAAAAGGAAAAGCAGGTAGTAGCATATTAAATGAACTATTCTAGAAAACCTGTACAAATTTGAGGCTCTTTTGATGAAATTTCCGAAAATGGATGACTTACCTCTTGAAGAACCTTGGTTTTCTGCGATTTATCGACGCTTTTGATGGCAAAGTACTCAATGGTCTTCTTCTTCCTGCCTTTGTACACAGTCTGCACATCCACAAAAACAGAGAAAAAGCTGTCGCATGTTACGACTACAATTGAAGTTCAAAAGAGAGGAGAAATTATTGAAAAAAGAAAATGAGAAGCATGATGAGGCAGGTTGGGTTACAGAGTATCTGCCGCGACCAATGGCTTCGTAGATATGGTACTGGTTCATGTTGGATTGGATCTTTCTAGGGTTTTTCTTCGCAGATTTCAAATGCTGAGGAGGATCGAGAGAGAGAGAGAGAGAGAAATGAATTGGATACGTTTGGAGTAAAGAGAGAGAGTGACTGTACAAACGGGCGGGGTATTTGAAAAATCAAACCGTGGGGGACTATGCTATTTTTGCATCCAAACAGAGACAGGGGAAACTCAGAGTTCAATTTTGAAATTGGAAAGGAAATATACTTTTGACTTTTTTTGTAACGTATCCTAATTTTATAATTTTGTAATTATTAAGGGAGCGTTTTCAAATTTAAATTAAAATTAAAATACTTTTAATTAATTAGTTTACTAAAATCCAAACCAAAAAAATTAGTTTACTAAAATAAAGTAATTTATAAAATTCAATTTTAAAAACTGTAATTTATAACTAAACTAACAAAACAAATACAAATCACTTTTAATAAAAAAAATATAAATATAAATTATTTTACTTCAAACTTAATTTTAACTAAAATAAAATATGTAAAATTAAAATCATCCAAAATCAAATTTACAAAAGATTCATACATACACATATTAGAAAAATGAGTGTAATATATATACACTATCAGTGTAAAAAAAATTTACACAGACATTTAATGATGTATTGTCACATCATTTATTAAATTTAATAACACATAATGTGTCACATTCATTAAATTACATCCACGTGCATGGTTATTCTCACGAATGGTAAATTTGAATCTCAAATCCCGTCTATATATTAAATCTCCTATATTTTTAAAAAAAAATGTGATATTTTTATAATTTGAAAGAACTTTTTAATTGAAAACTTAAAAATAAAAAATGGATAATGCTTTCTTAAGATAATATATTTGTGGTTAAATTGTCATTATTTTCAGGCTTTTAGATCAATGCCAAATTTCAAGCTTCTAGTTTTTGTGTTTAATAAAACTAGTGTATTTTTTGTCCTTCGCCTATGGGTAAAAAAAGTGATTTTATATAATCTTTTAGATTCAAAGTCAAATAAAATTTAAATAAGAAATGAAATAAATTTTATTAATTTTATGGGAAAAATATTTAAGATGAAATTGATTATATGGTATATAAATTGAGATAAACTACATAAGTACATATATTTTTAATAGGGTTAAATATGTTATTGGTCCCTAAACTTTCACCCGAATTTGGTTTTGGTCCCTAATCTTTTTTTTCGTTGGTTTTGCTCCCTAATGTTTCCAAATCATTGAAATTAGTCCTTGTCGTCACCGGTATATTTAACAGAGTTGACGGCAGAGACTAATTTCAATGATTTGAAAATGTTAGAGACCAAAACCAATGAAAAATAAATATTAGAGACCAAACCCAGATTCGAGTTTGGTCCCTAATCTTTCACCCGAATTTGGTTTTGGTCCCTAAAATTTTCAAATCATTCAAATTAGTCCATGTCGTCACCCCTATATTTAACAGAGTTGACGGCAGGTACTAATTTCAATGAATTGAAAACGTTAGGGACCAAAACCAATAAAAAAAAGATTAGGAACCAAAATCAAATTCGGGTGAAAGTTTAGGAGCCAAAAACATATTTAACCATTTTTAATATTTTCCCCCTCCAATCAGTGGATGTTAGTTTAAGTAATGCATGTTTGATTTCCGCCAAATAAAGTCCCTTATTTGAGTCTTGTATATGTAAAAAAATCCTAACGGATAGAACTAGTATAGCATGATAGGGATGTTTAGGGCTCATCCCACATAAATTAGAACCTGAAACATTTCACAAGGGAAATCAAGTATGTACCGCTTGAACCAACTCCTATTTGTTCTCTTTTATTCCATTTTGTTATTATGCTTCAGGTTTTCTTTTTGAAAATTCTCTTGACCATATATAAATACTAGGGGTGTTCATGGGACGGGTTTTGCTTGTCCCTAACCGGACCATATTTTTTATATCGGGCCAATTTTATGGACCCGAACCCGTCCATAGACCCGAAGAGACCCAATGATGTGCGGGTCTAAGTAAGACCGGGTCGGGGAAAGACAGAACCGGGTTGACCCGATATATAAGCTATATGTAATCATGATACGATAATATAATAATGTTAAAAAAAAATAGTTCATACAATTAATAAATATATTGCATAGAATATAATTCCTCTTAATATATGCAATGATTTTTACTTTTTTAAAGTTTGGGACATTACAAAAATAAGAATAAAATTATATTACTATATAACTTTACGTATATAATATATTTTAAATGTAGATAGAGGAAACTCAAACTCAAAAACCTTATCTAAAATGAAAAAAATAAGGTAAGGACTTTACATAATAGAAAATTATAAGTAATAAAAAATATATTTATATATAAAGGACGGGTCGGGTAGCCCGAAGATTAACCCAAACTCGTCCTCAACCCGATGTCGGGTCAAAAGATGAGACCCGGTTTGGTTCTATTCTTTCTTGTATGACAGTAACAGACCCGACCCAAATAGGATGGGTTGGGACGGGTCCAAGTGACTGACCGGGTGTTGAACACCCCTAATAAATACATAACTTGTTAAGCATATCATTTATTATCAATGCGTATTTAACAATACTTATAATTAATAAGTATGCATGCATATTTTTTAAAACATAAAATATTTAAGAGTTAAAAAATTAAAATAATAAAAAAGATGTATATGAGTTACAAACAAATAAAATCATAAAAAAAACTAATATAACTATCATCTCCTTCATATAATTTAAATATAAATATCATGTGATGATTAGTTTGATGTTAAAATTGTTAAGATAGTATTAGAGAATAAATAATAATTTTAATGAATTAAAAAACAATAAAAAAATTTAAAACTACATGAAAGTTTTTTTTTGTTATACCAAAAATGGATTCCAGTCCGTAGAAGTAAAAATTATAACGGTTCCGAATTTGAACCGCTTTATTTTTTAAGATAAAATATGTATTTGATCTATATAAAATTACCTATTTTATCTTTTAGTTTCTATAATTTTTTTGTTTAAATATTTTTTAGTCTTTTCAAAATACACTCGTTTTCATTTTAGTCCCTATAAATATTTTTTTAGTTTGTCATCTCACAATTTTTTTTTCAGAATAGTCCTCACCGTTAGAGTTGTTATTGATATTGTTGATGTGTCTGTTAGTGCAGAAACTAATATGACATTCTCACTCTTATGTGGAATGAAATTTACCCATTTACAAACTTAATTTATTGAATGACCTAATAAATAGAAAAATAATTTCTCAAACCTAAAAAATGAAAAAATGAAATACAATTTTAGGATAAAACCTCCATTTTATTGCCCACCATCTCTTAGAAACCATTTTTTTTGTTACCCTAAATCTCTATTTGTTCTTTTTAGTGTGCTTGTTGTGAGCGAAGTATGGGAGACATTTACAAAGGGTGGTATGAATGACGTGAAATGTAACATCTTAAATTTTATTAAGTAAAATATTAATTAAATTAAATAAATAAGTAGAGGAAATAATTAAATAAATAGAAGAATAAATAATAATATTAGTAAAATTAGCGTATTTTATCAATAGGGATATTTAATAAATAATAAGAATAATAAATATAATAAGTGAGTTGAGAGTGGGCCTAGCCCAATTAAGTATGTATTTAAGGAGGGGTTCTCAGTTCACTCTAATCCTTATTTGTCAAATCGTCAGAGAGCGAAACGCTAAGGAGGGGAGAAACCAAGTCTCAAGAGAAGATTGCAGGAGAGTGATCATCAAGAACCAAGAAAGAATCTTCCTTACTGTTCGATCTCCACTACAAGGTAACAGGGGGATAAAGGTGTTCATTGTATGTGCATGTAGGGGGTTGTTGGGTAGTGGTGGGCGACCATAAGACCCATCTGAGGATTTAAATTCGATGGAATCTATGTGGATGTTGATTAATGATGATGAAAACTTTGGATTGTTGATTGTTGTATGATCCTTGATGAATCTTGAGTGGATTGAATGAGAATAATGAGAACAGCAAAAAGGGGTTAAATAAGGCTTTAAAGATGAGGAACCATAATTGATTAGATGTTAAATTTATTGGAAATCATAAGAATGATTGTTGATTTTAGTGAATTTAATCGGTAAAAACGAGTTTAATTGAGTTAGGAACTTGAGGAATTAAGTAGGGATTGAAAAAGAGGGTAGAGGAAAGTCATTCTGGTTTTTACACAGAGCTACAAATATAAAATAGCGACTTCGGATTCGTTCACCGTTGGATCGGGCTGAGATTTTAACAGCTGGTTCAGGACCTCTTGTTCTTCATTCTGAACAGTTGGATCGTCGATACGAGGTTTAGATTAGGATATATTTAGTTCGCACTAGAGGAAAATCCTTCCCGTTTTTATACAGAGCTACAAATGTAAAATAGCATCTTCAGATTCGTTCACCGTTGGATCGGGCTGAAATTTTAACAACTGGTTCGGGATCCCTTGTTCTTCATTCTGAACGGTTGGATCGCTAATACGAAGTATGGGTTATGAGATATTTAGTTCGCACTGCAGCTGTATATATGAGGTTTTTATTGATGAAATTAAATTGGATGCATAGTGTGTATTAATTGTGATATGAGTATTATGGTGTGAATATCTTATGTGATATCTCATGTTTATAATAATTGTCATGTGATGTGGTGTGATTAATATAATAGAGATTATATGAGATATATGTGAATTGATGATGATGTATTGAGTATAGTGATTGTATGAGATATATGTGGATTGATGATGATGTATTGATGTATTGAAGTTTATGATGATGATGTATGAGATGTGTGATGATTAATGTTGTTGATGATAATTTTATGTTGTTGAGGATGATGCATTTAATCTTATGTTGATTGATCATGCGTTGAGCATGTGAGTGGTGGTACTCGGATTGCATGGGCCTAAAGAGAGGCGAGTGTAATTCGGGGACTTGCTAATGATGAATAATTACATATTGCATATAATTGTGGTGAATTTGTTGTTGTACTCGGTTACATGAGCCTAGAGAGAGGCGAGTGTAACTCAGGGAGAGTTTGTACTCGGGATGCATGAGCCTAGAGAGAGGCGAGTGTAACTCGGGGAGAGTTTGTACTCGGGATGCATGAGCCTAGAGAGAGGCGAGTGTAACTCGGGGAGAGTTTGTACTCGAGATGCATGAGCCTAGTGAGAGGCGAGTGTAACTCGGGGAGAGTTTGTACCAAGGAGCATAAGCCTAGAGAGGGGCGAGTGCGACTCGGGAGAGTTGGTACCGAGGAGCATAAGCCTAGAGAGGGGCGAGTGCAACTCGGGAAAGTGTTGATGGGGATGATGAGATTGGCGATGTTGATGAGTTTTGGTGTATGTGATGATGGATAAATATGTGTTATAAATTATGATGAAATGAGTTATAGGATGATGGATGAATCTGTGTTGTATATGATGATGTAGATGAGTTATATGATGATGTTATGAGTATAATGATGAAATGAGTATATTGTGTTGAGAATAGAGTATGTGCTTTCTTTGGTGAATGACGTTGTGAGATTTATATGATGATATTGATGAGCTGTTAAGTGAGTTCATAGATGATTGTTATTTGATGGATTACTTGTTGTTTGGGTACGTGGTGTGGTTAATGATGATATTGATTATATGTGGGTGAGGATAGGGTAGCCTCCTATGTGTATATATGAGTTAGACCTTTTTCCTCACTGTTACTGTTGTTGTTTCAGGTAATGGTGATGACACATTTGGTGTCGAGTTTAATTAAAGGGAGTGTTGCTCTGGTACATATGACATCAGAGCATATTGTTGGGGTGTTCTTTATGTTTTTTTAGTTAGGAATATTTTTATAAACCCTTTTGGATGCCTTGCACGGCAAGTAGCAAGTTTAATTATTTTATTTTAGAGATTCCGCTGCTTGAGTATTTGAATACATTTGAATTCTATTTTTATTCTTTTATTCTTTCGAAATAATGAGGTTTTCGAATAAAGAGTTATGTGAACCTTTTTACCCAATGTGAACTTGTTATATTTTCGAAAGTCTTCCGCTACGTTATTATATAAGTGTTGGGGTAGAAGGGTGTCACATGAAAGGAGATAATAGAGATTAAGCTGTAAATGAAGGTAACATATTAGTCAGGGTGTTGATGATGAGAATGATGTTAGGGAGGGTGATGAAGAGGTTGCTGACAGTGATAATAGTGTGAAATAGATTAACTTTTTCTAATAGCAGGTGCGGTCTTTGATTGAGGTAAGGTTTACCTGACTCAGATGTGTAACAGTTGAGTTTTAGGGTTGTTAAGCGTTGGAAGAATAGGCAATAGCCTAAAAAATGTGAGACTTTATGTTTTAGGTCACGAAAATGATGTTAAAGAAAAAGATTGTCATGTTAGCTAATATGGTAACGACCACATCAACAAGTTGTTAAGTTAGTCTCACCTTACCTTTTTCACTTGTTTTACCTATTTCTACCTCTGGTCCTAATTATAAAAACCTTTTAACCACTTCACAATAATTAAGAAAATTAGTTAATTTAGTTTGTTGCAATGAAATTGTCATGAATGTGTATTACCTTTATATAATTACCCTTGAATGTATTGAAACTCACTGTCTTCTCTTTCCATCTAACTTCTCAATCGTGCCATTCTCTCTCTATTTATTAATTATTCAACCATCTCCACTAATGAGGGTACTCTTGTAAAAAAAAATTAATGCAATAAACAACATAAAAAGGTTCTTATAAAAAGGAGACCGATTCCTCTCTAGTACTGGGAGGACCAAAAGGAGAGAGAAAGAAAGAGGGTGTATGGTGACCCACCACATGCCCTCTCTCTTTCTCTCTCCTACGGGTCTTCTCCAATACTAGAGAGGATCCAGTTCCTATAAAAAGGACAAACACTCACTCTCCAAAAGGTTCTTATAATCAGGACCGAAGATAGTACTAAATTATATATTAAAGTGTTTTCATAGATATCCCATACTCTCAACCATTGAAGTCTTCACCCATCGCTAATGTGTATTGAATGTATTAAGGCTTATTGTCTCACGATGCATGCGTTGAATTTGAATCTTGATTGTCTTGGTCAGGACAATTTTAAAAGAAAAAAGCTAACGAGTGCTTCCCGAGACACAGGTAAAGAAGTAAAAAAATAGAAAATTTTTATTGGATTATGTGATATTTAATGTTATAAATGCAATCATCCAATAAAACTCTTATATATATGCATTCTTAACCAGTGCTCCGGGAGCACTCATCAGTGGAACAATTTTAAAATTAGTGTACAACGAAATTTAAGGATTGCATTATAATAGGTATGGGTGGATTGATTGTATTGCAAGAATATGTAGAAATTAAAAAAAAAAAGTGATTGAATTTGTAGAATATTTAGATGATAACTATGATAAAAATTTGGTGTGGTAAAAACACTACATGGTAAAAAGAAAATATGACAACATTAAATCTCTCAGCTTAATTTTAATATAGTAAGTCGATAAAAATAACTGTTATAATGTCATAATCAATAGTTTGTATATTTTATAAAGATTGAAATATTCTCTCAATACGATAGCAATTTTCCTACGTTGAAGAGCAATGCACTCGTAGGAGTACACTAATGCTCAGTTTGCTTGAGGGTGAATAGCAAAGATAGAAGAATTAAGGGAGAGAGAAGGGGCGGACCATAGCAATGAAATGGCTCCCCCAAACATTTTTTAAAATTTTTTTATATACATATGCATATATATATATATATATATTTCTTTATTATTATATTGATATATTATTATTTCAATTTTTTATATGTTAATTTTGAGACTTTATTTTGGAGAATGAGACACTCACTTTTCTACTCTCCCTTCTATCCAGTCATACGTTATTTTCTATATTTTCTTCTTTATTTTTGTGTGTATTTCACACTCCTCATTCACAAAGATTTTTAAACATTTCCTTAATTCTATCTTAATCTTTTGAAAGATGATATTTTAAAATCTAAATATTTATGATTCTACTTGTTAATCTTTTATTCCTATTATAATTTTTTTATTAATTCAAATTTGAATTCTTATTTTTACCATTTAATAATTTATAATAATGAATTAATAATAATAACAAAAAATGATTGATTTCAAAATTTTGAATAATATGATTATTGATTGGTATTTTAAAATTTAAACTATAAAACATGATATAATAATTTTAAAATTATATGAAATATTATTGTTGATTAGTATGTTTGGAATAATTAATTTTTATGAATTAATAATTAAAAATATTTTATTGTGTGTTTGACTCAGGCTGGGAACATATACATTATTGTGTGTTTGACTCTCCCAACGAAGATTTTTTCATCCACAAGAGGGGTGTATTTTCCAATAATTAGAAAGAACAAACATTTAAAAAATACAAAAAATAGTAGTAATTCCTAATAATTAATATAAGAAAAGAAATTAATAGGCTTATAGTTAGAATCTCATTGATAAGGGTGTAAGAAATTTCAATTAGTTGAAAGCTGAAACTAATAGCTGAAATCATTTTAGCTGTGTTTGGTAAGGTAACTTTTTTAGGTAGTTAATAGTTTTTCATTAGCTTTTTCTAAGAGCTACTTGAGGTATTTTTAAAAAAAAAAACATCTATTTTCAACTACCAGCTAAAATTTTATTACAATTTTATCCCTCAATAACTTCCATTCATTATTACACCTTCCGTCCCACTTTACTTGTTTTTTTAGAGAAAAAAAATTGTCTCATTTTACTTGTCATTCTACAATCTCAAACAATATTTAATTTTTAATTTCTTTGCCAAATATATCCTCTACCATTATTGTTTGAGTGACTTGAAATAAGGTGTCAATCATTTAATATAGTATAGTGGAATAACTGAATTAATGAGTGATAAGGGCTATAATAGAAAATCAATTAAAAAAATTATGAAAATAAGAGAATTAATTGCATTTCCTAATTTCTATGCAAAATCCTTAAAAGACAATAAAGTGGGACAAAAGAAGTATTTAATAATTAATGATGTCTTTATTTGTCATTTTATCATTTCAACTAATTTGACAACTAGTTTTATCATACACTTTCAAACAAATCGACTAACCTTTTAGCTTTCAACTAACTTTCAGCTTAACTATGACAAAACCAAAACTACTTCTAATTGTACAAAATACATGTGATTAATTAAAAAAATTTACACGGATTTTAGGGCTATGTTTTGATAAAATTAAATATTTGGCTCCTCCAGATTTTTCATCCAAGGTCCGCCACTGGGAGAGAGATAAATAAGAGATTCCTAATCAACCTTGTTTGGTTTGAGATCCGGATCCTTTGTAGCGTTGCAAGCTCCTATAGCAAAATTAGCTATCGAATAGCTAGGGAATAGCTACGGAAACATTCCGTAGTTTAAATCGGCATCTATTTCCTGGCTATTTTGTTGAATGCTCCTACCGCGCTGCAGAGAATCCAGACATTTTGGTTTGTCCAAGGTTAGTGTAGAGTGAAAAAGAATGGTGGGTCCCACAAAAAATGAAATCTCCTCAAGTGAGAAGAGAAATAAGAGAGAGATCACGATGATGGTTGAAATTATTCTAATACCCTCTTTGCCTTGTAACACATTTCTTTCAATAAGGTTATTTTTGTCCACTTAAATAAAATTTCATTTTTCTCTTTCTTGTTTCTCTTATATTTTTTCCAAACCAATCAATCTAAAAAACTATCCAATTTCTCATCACTTTCTCTCTTCCTTATTTTTCTCTTTCTCATTTCTCTCTTCTTTATTTTTCTCTCTGAACCAAACACAAGCTAAGCAAGGTTGGCACCCTTTGATACTTTGGAAGAAAAAAATATGAAAGAAGAGAAATAAATATAATAATGGGTACCCTATTGACAGGGTACTATAGTATTCATCTTTGTATTTGCATTAAAAAAAAAAACTGTACTCGTGCCCATATTCGCGTGAGTCTCATACCCATTGGGCATGTCCATACCACATATTACTTGAACTTTAATTAAGTAAAAAATTAATAACTCAATAAAAAAACTACCTTAGTTCTTATTTATACATCGAGACAAAAACACACACAGATTAAAAAAATATAATCATTGCTCTTGTTTTCATGAAAATGCATTTTAAACTTTATATTTGATCTTTTATATCTTTTACTATTTATTGGGTCTCATTAATTTTCAATAGCAAGTCATTTATTAATATAAAAGTAAAATGGAGAATAATTGCATTGGGTTTCTAAATAGACAATTAAATGAGAACAATTTTTTTCCTCCAAAAGTGAACAGCTAAACAGAAACTAAGGTAGTATTAATTTAAGAAAATTATAACTCAATTGAAAATTACTTCAAAATCATTCAAACATAATTAGTAAATATCAACGACATAACAAAATTAATTAAATCGAAACACAATATGTTAAGGTTCTAAAACACAACATATAATCCAATGTTCAATTTTTTTTATTAAATATTATTAGCTGTGTAATCAAATTTTATGAAATTATGTAATATTTAATATTCCAAATCCAATTATATAAAACCATGATTTCCAATATAAATTTTGTATATATGAATTCTTTAACAAAATGGCACTCTTTATATATATATATATATGTGTGTGTGTGAGGAGGGATCAAACTACACCAGTGTAAGTTATACCAAGTATTACACCGCTAAATAATTTTTTAATAGATCATTGTGAAATTGTATTAAGTAATCAACTGTTGGATTGAAAATTACTATCATATAGATCATACGTATAAAATTTTACATTAATTCAAAATTATTTGATATGTCATTGAGATGTCTCAAGATTAACGTTATATATAAATTTGGAATATATGAAAAACCCAACCATTTGATTATAAAGTTATCATTGTCAAAATTTTACCAAATTTGACACAAATAATAACGACGATAAATAAACACAATTCAACGGTTGGACCATTAAAAAACACATTCCATTTGTAGATTAGCAATGTAATACTCAGTGTAACTTACACCGGTATAAGTTGAACTTTCCTCTATCTCTCTCTCTATATATGTATGTATATACATGAGGATTCAACTTAAACCAGTAGTCTCGAGTTCGAGTCCTGGATATGCAACTGTGTTAAATATTCGGAAGAGAGCCTTGCTGCCCATAGAGTTTCTACCAGGCTCAAATAGGATTACCCCCTTGGAGGATACACGTGGTACACTAAGTGTTACACCATTGAATATTATTTCCCAGATAATTGTATCTCAAAATCCACCATCTGTTTGAAAGTTATTGTTATATAGATTATATCTACAAAGTTTTATATTAATCCAAAACTATTTAATTCAAAATAATCACGATGACAAATAGTTATAATTCAACGATTGGAACAAAAAAATTTGTAATTCAATTAAAAGTTATCAATAACGTAACATTTGGTGTAACTTACACCGGTATAAGTTGAATCATTCTTATATATATATTGACACCCCCAAACTTTTTGTTGAAGATCCGCCATTTATAAAAAGTTATCATTAACACTAACTAGTCATATATTATAAAGTTAAAATACACAAATAAGTAGTTTTAGAAATATATTTTTAATATGTAATATTTTTTGAGTAAACCCTCATATCAGTCCTCGACTTTTTTTGCGTCATGCACTTTAGTCCATGAGATTTCAAAACGTCTCCATTGATCCCTAACATTTAACTCCGTCATTCATTTTAGTCCAAAATAGTTGACGGCGTTAAATTAGTGTTGACATGTCACGTTAAGTGACACTTTTGATTCAAATTTTAGTCCCTGTAATTTCAAGAATCATTCACTTTAGTCCATAAAATGGTCTTGTGTATGGAATGACAAGTTCTTAGCAACATTACGAAGAAAAGAAAGTTCTGACTCTTATTAATTGTACCCAACCTATATTTCTATTAGGTCTAATTAGTTATAACCATTTTTATCTTCATAAATAGTTAATGTTTTCTAATGATGTTCCATACTGAACAAATTGAATTCTCAAGTATCATCTTCTTTGTAATTAAATATGAACGTAGAAATATTCAGATCTAAGTAGGTTATTTATCAATAATCGTTGACAACTAGTTGACATCGTCTGTATCAAGTCCAATGCTTTAAGTGATATATATATGTGTGTGTGTGTGTGCGCGCTCATGTAGAAAATGAAGTTATATAATTTCTATATCTATTAATAAGCAACAAATTTATAACTGGAACAACTTAAGGACAGTAAAAGATAACTCTAGTTCATTTTCTCTAAGAGATATTGAGCTATTTTTACAAGCTATGTTTTACATTTGTAAAACATACAATCTTTAAGTTATTTCAGTGTTAAATTTGTGGATTATTGTGAGATATAGAAATTATATAATTTCATTTTCTAGATGAACACTGTGAATACTAGTTGTCAAGGATTATTGATAAATAACCAATTTAGAACTAAACATTTCTACGTTCATATTTAATCACAAAGAAGATAATACAACAAGTGAGAATTCAATTTGTTTAGTACGGAACATCATTATAAAATATTGACAATTTATAGAGGAAAAAATGATTATGAACTAATTAGATCTAATAGAAATATAGGTTGGATACAATTAATAAGAGTCATAACTTTTTATTCTCCATAATGTTGCTAAAAACTTGTCATTACATACACAATACCATTTTAGGGACTAAAGCGAATGATTCTTAAAATCACAGGGACTAATTTGAATCCAAAGTGTCACTTAACGTGACACGTCAACACTAATTTAACGTTGTTAACCATTTTGGACTAAAGTGAATGACAGAGATAAATGTTAGGGATTAACGGAGACGTTTTGAAATATCAGGGACTAAATTGCATGGCGCTAAAAAAGTCGATGACTGATATGGAGGTTTACTCAATATTATATATATATATATGTGTGTGTGTGCGCGTGTGTGTGTTTTAAAATATATATATAAATATATTATATATTTTAATAAAACTAATAAATGTATAATTATACATGATATTATTTATTAAATAATTTATTTAAATAATATATATATATTTATGTGTGCGAGTATGGAGCGGGTCGAGCACTATAATGCTTCTACACTTTAAATTTTGGGTGTAGAAGTATAGAGAAGAGAGATAAAAAGAAAGATGAAAAATATGATAATTAACATGGTAAGAAAGTAAGAGAAATAGAAAGAAAAATAAAGTGTAGATAAAAATGTAAAAAAAAAACAATTTTTTTTTATCACCACTTACTCTCAATGTGAATGTGATTCGAATTTATTAGAGAAATAGTTTTTGTACAATCATTTTATACAATATCACGTGTAACTTAGAGATACATGGATAAAATAGTGAGATGTGATGGATATTTTGACGGAAAGAGATAGAAAGAAAAAATGTGCATGAAAATGTTATATAAATAACACAACTCAATATTATGCTCACTGATGATTTAGTGCCCATTTGTTTTAGGTACGGTGTAAAATCACGATGTTCGTGGCACTGAATTTAAATGACTTTTTTCGTAAAATGTGAACCACTCATTTAAACTATTAATTTCTAAAATCAATTTTACTCGACTGCACCATTGTTGAAATGTTG
The DNA here is from genome assembly GCA_026901365.1 of Sesbania bispinosa. Taxonomy (NCBI): domain Eukaryota; kingdom Viridiplantae; phylum Streptophyta; class Magnoliopsida; order Fabales; family Fabaceae; genus Sesbania; species Sesbania bispinosa. The sequence goes on from QLOH01000169.1 coordinate 1,636,730, forward strand.
GCCTTTATAGTAATATAGGGTCCGTTTGGTGGATAAGATAAGAGACAGGATATGATAACTTTATCCTATCATATTACTTATCATGTGTTTGTTGCACCAATATGATATGATAACTTTGTCATGTGGTTTATCCCATCATTTTCTCATAGTGTAATTCTTAGAGCTGTCAATTTGGGCTACCCGGCCTGGCCTGGCTTGATGAGGGCAGCGGATTTTGTCGGGCTGAGCTAAAAAGCCCGAAAGTTATTCAGGCTTCTAAAATAGGTGTCCGAGCCCTACCATTTAGCGGGTAACCCGATTTTTTATGCGAGTTTTTGTGGGCCACACGACTTTTTTTTGCGGGTTTTTACGGGCAGCAGACTTTACTGGGTTGGGCTAAAAAGCTCGGGAGTTATTCGGGCTTCTAAAATAGGTGCTCAAGCCCTACGTTTTTACGGGCTTTTGTGGGCCGGCGCGGTTGGACCAACCTATTTTTCCGGCTCTAATAATTCTTATCTTAAGGGGGGAGCTGGGTTGGGGAGTGATATGATATGATAAAATTTTTCCTTCCTCATTTGTCCTCTCTCTCTCTCCTTCCCTCCCTCTCTCTCCTCTCTCTCCATTCCTTCCATTTCTCCCCTCTCTCTCCTCTCCTTTCTCCCCCCTCTCTTCACTCCCTCTCTTTCTCCCCTCTCTCGTCTCGTTTCTTTCTTCACTGTGTGTTCTCTCTCCACTACACTCAACTCCACTCACCCTCTTTTCCTTTTCTCTCATATCTTTTAGGATAATTTTGATATTATTTTTAATTTTATTCCTTTTTATTAAATTTATATTTTTATAAATAAATAATTTTTTATTTATGTATGTTTATTGAAAAGTTAAAAATAAATTAAATTTGATAATAAGGGTAATTTTATCATATCAATATTTTTTATATCTCACGCATCATCATTTGTCCATTTCAAATGTATGATAAGATAAAACAATGTTATCCGTATCTTATCTTGGTGTGCATCAAACATAGAATATGATAAAAGCATATCATACACTTATTTTATCTTATTTCTATCCAACTCATCTATTCTATCGGCCATAATGTATATCGAGTGTAGGAAAATTAGTGTATTTCTAAAAGCATTTCCCTTTAAATTTAAGGGGGGTGTATTGGTTTAGGATTTTAAAACAATTCTTTTTCATTTTGAGGGTCATTACCCTGACCTGCAAAATCTTGTAGATGATATCTTACACCTCGAAATGGAGCTAAAAATTGGCGTTGATTAGGAAATCCACAATCCACCAAGAAATATTTACCTAATTATATATGCAATAAATATTAAATTAATAAAATAATACGTATATATATATATATATAAATGGACATAAAATATGAAGGTACTATTTATAAACTTGAGTTATAAATTGTGAACATGTACCTATCTAATGTTTTTAAGCACACCCTATAGACATGTTACATTTTCAAACACCCAATAGCTAAAGAAAAAAAGGATTTGAAAATAGTACTGAACCTGTGTGATGCAGAGGATTTGACGAAAAAAAAAAAGATTTGAAAACCTATATGATGCCTACTTTTTCTACAAACATTATAATAAACGATAATAATGATACAGCAAAATTAATAGATCAAAATTTCCTTTCTTTGATTTTTTCATTATCATTCTCTTCGGAATTCCATAATGATAACATTCCAATAAAATAGATTCATTAACAAAGCATGTTATCCACCGTGAAAAAATTATAATAAGCGAAGCATCATTCATACAAATTATGATAAAATTATAAAACATCAACAAAGCATGCTTGCCCATTTGTTCCAAACTCTCTTTACCCTTTTAAATTATAAAATTATAAAACATCAAAAGCTTCGATTTTTTCACATAGAAACGGTTCTGCACATTTATCGTTTATTAATATAGCACATAATATATGTTTTTAACATGTGTAGCATGCTATGTTTTTGCACATTTATCGTTCTGCACATAATATATGTTTTTAGCATGTGTAACAAATTGCTTATAATATTTTATCCACTGCAAGAGGATTCAGAAAACACATCTCATAAACCAAGACGAAAGAGATTAAGAAGACTCGGTGCTTGTTGGGGGAAGAGGTGAGAAAGAGAAAAAAAAAGGTTATGTGACTCTGTGCTTGTTGGAGAATGAAACACTTGAAAAGTCACGTTCGTAAATCCTTTCATTTTGGGTGGGATTGTTTGATGGATTTGGTATTTATAGATACTACTAAAAAGTCACTCAAAATCCATGTAATAAAAGGATCCCTTAAAATCTTTATATTCTCTAATACCTATGGATTGTTTTTAAATTCTAGGAAATCTCAAACAAATACCAATGGATTTTAACATACTCTTTTAAAGGTCTTGAAAATCTAGATTAAATACTAGTAAATTGTTTTTAAGTGATAGAAAATCCTGATTAAATATCAACGAACTTTTTTACCCAAAAAAAAATCCTTTAAAATCCTAAATCAATACGCCACTAAAAGTGTCATTTTTGGCTTTCATTAACAAATAGAAGCAACGAGGCTAAGCAAGGAAACGATACGTTGTATTCAGCTCACACGTGCGGCAATGAAGAGCGCGTCGAGAGAGTGATCAGTGATGCAATTGCAAAGGGAAGCAAAATAGTGGGTTTCAATCTTATAGCTACTTTCTCTATGTAGCTGAGCTCACCTTGTTACCTTCACTTCGCTCGTTGTCTTCATCTTCGATCAGGTAATTCTCTCCATTTTCCCTCACTCTATGCGTTTCCATTTGATGCCACCACTCTTCCTCCTTTTTTTTCTTCCAGTAACCATTTCCCTCGAATACACTCATTTGTGAAATTCGCCAGTTTTGAGAATTTTTTCTTATCAGCTGGCATTCCCTTGTTATTATGCTATGCCTGTGCACTAACGGCAATTAAGTTTCTACTTTCTAGGCAGTTTTGTGGGTCAGGGTATTAATAAAGTGGTTTTTTGTATGGTTCTCACAAAAAGACAGGATTTTTCTTTATGGGTTTACTATTATTATTTTTTAAAGTGGAATAATAAAGGAAATGGGGTTAATCTATGTGTTGATAAATTGGTTGATAAGTAATATTATTATTTGGCTTTGTAAAGTTTGAGGTAGGGTACATCGGATAAAATAAAAGTTGGGAGCTATCACGGATATATTTTTCGTGGATATATTCCTTGATATAGTGATATAGCTTTTGATTGCAGTCTCACATACTAAAATTCTCACCCGTATTTTTTCACTTGCTTCTATTAATGCTTTTCCTTTTATTTTCTATAAACACATTGTGATCAATAGTGGATGCATAGCGATGCAGTAGTTGTCATCTCTATTAGTTACTTTGAGTTTTATGGTTCCTTCACAAATTTTGGAGCGGCATTCCCTACAGTTTATGTGGGAGTGTGATGGAGACTATCATATAGAAGCTTGCCTTGCATTGAGTTTGTCTGTACCATTACCATCATTCTAAAAGTAAATTGGTTTGGATAATTAGCTTAGATTTACCGCTAAACTGCCCAAAAGATTCTAGCATGTCTGAGTTTATCTTGATGTGATAATGTTGGCTTTTTCTTATGTCCAACAGGTCAATGAGATGGCGTCTTCACATAATGTTGAGTTGGAGGCAGCAAAGTTTCTGCACAAACTCATTCAAGATTCTAAAGATGAGCCAGCCAAACTGGCTACTAAACTTTATGTGGTATGTGTAGTTTGTCATAGAAGAATTTCTTTAATTGTTCTGTTTTACTCAATTCCCTCTATAGGACTAGTATGCTTGTAACTAACTTGATTAGTGTTTCAGATACTGCAACATATGAAATCAAGTGGGAAGGAACATTCAATGCCATATCAAGTGATATCAAGGTAAAATATATGCAAAACTGTGTTCAAACATGTGCATACGGCATATATAGATATTCAATTACTAAGCACCTTTTTCTATCAGATTGATTTTGAACCATGGTACTTTTTATGCATGAGTCATCATATAAAAATTGAACAAATAGTCCTAATTGACTTAATAAGGGCACATGATTTCATCTGAGCTCTTTCACTTGTGATAGTTAAGATATTAACCAGCAATGGCATGGATGTGATGGAAAATGAAATAATTGTTGGAATGTCTTTTGTTTTTTGTGTGGTTGGATGGAAGTTGGTGGCTATTTGTTGGGTTTTATAGATTCTTTCCAAACAAAAGAATGGCTGGCTTGTTTAAGTGCTTTTAAGTTAATGGATTCAGATTACATGTGTGAAGCTAAAGGCTCCTCCTTGTGTGAATATATTTGATTGGATTTTGTGAAAGATTTAAACGATTCAAAATTTTCCACCTAACATCTTAAACGTTTTGAATAGTTGGTTCTCAATATGGTGTTAGAAGTTCAATTCTTGCTGTACTTACTCTTCATAGTTGAGTTGAATTTCGTGGTTCTGTACTCTATCCATGCTTTAAATGGCAAGCCTAAAGTGCTCATGTTTTGAGGAGTGGGGGAGGGGAGGTTCAAGTTTTAATACACTTGAAGCCGATAAATTTCTTATCTTATTATCATTTGATGATACAATATAAATATATACACAAACTGTACATAAAAAGGAATCCCCAAAACTTAGGAATTGAGAGAGATCACACTTGTGAATCTACTCTAAGAGTCTAAGGAAACTAAGCGTCCGTTTGCTTTCCTGTTAGCCAATGCAAAAATTGATTTTATTGGAAGCAAAAACAAATCGCTACCCTAAAACGCGTGTTGGGATTTGTGCTAACAGAGTTTATTGGAAGCAAAAACAAATCGGTACCCTAAAGAAAGAATAAGATGCAATCAACACAATCAACAGATACCTTTCAATTCTTTTCACCTTACAACTTAAGCTATGAGGAAAGTTGGTTCGTAGTAGACTTTTCAAATGGATGACAATCTTAAATCTCAAGGCATCGATGGGACTCATCTTCTAGATCATCTTACTCTTATTTTTCTTGTGGTGCCTTATACGAGGCTTATGCATTATCATTCTATGGCTGGACCTTTAGTTTGTTAATATTGATAATCTGTTCCAATATTTTGTTTTATACCTATTGCCATTTCTGCCAACTTAATCTTGTCTGTTATAGGGCAATGGAGACTGTCATCAATCAACATGGTCTTGATATTGAAGCATTGAAGTCATCGCGTCTTCCTTTGGCAGGCAGTGCTCAAATAGGTAGTCTTGCATGCTTACATATTGCAGAAAGAAAGTTTGATAATTTTTCCACAGGGTTTTGTCGTTTTGATGATATTGTTTGGTAATTTTTGCAGGATCTTCACAGGCAGTAGGCATTACTAAAGATTCCAGAGGGGCCTTGGGTGAAAATGAAATGCCCAAAATGGACCACTTTGCTTCTGGCCGGCCTCCAGTTGCACCAAGTAGTGGAGCAACTGATTATTATCAAGGATCTGTGGCTCAGAGGAGTGGCCAGTCTTTTGATCAAGAAAGTCCATCTAGTTTGGATTCTAGGTCTGCTAACTCACAGTCACAAGATAGACATGATGTTGCTAAGTGGGACAAACAGGTGAATCAAAAGGATGGTAAGAAAGCCACCTCCAAGAGAAAGAGGAGAGATGCATCACCTGTGGAACCACATGTTGACATTCCCTCTCAACTTGATCCCCGGAATACTGTTAATACAAGGAAGGGGAAAATGACCAAGGCTGAATCATCAGATGGTCTTCCAGTTAAAAGTGGTGAATTGACCAACTATAGCATGGTTCCAAGTAGTATCCAGATGGAGCATTTTCCGGCTTTATCGGGTAGCATGCAAACGATGCATAATGCCAATGAAGAAGGTCCTCATTTATTGAAAAAGCAAATTATGGAAAAAAACTTTTACTTGTAAGTTATAACTACATTATCAATTTATTCTGAATTTCAGGTGCTTATGGTAAGGTTCATGGAGGGATGGTGGTTGCTACTAGTGCACAACTGAAGGCTGAACCAGTTTTCTCAAGTTCGATGCAGTATGGTGGCGCGGTTGAGCATGATAGTGGAAGTTCAACTACTTTATCTGATGGACATAAAATAGCTCAGGTACTTGTTTATTACAAGGGGACTCAAATAGATCATGTTAATTGTGATGGGGGAATTTCACACTATTTAGCTGACATGTGTACAATAGCTCCCTTTTTGTTTCATTTTTTCTCATGGAATGCATGTGTTGTGCCTGTTCACTTCTTTCAGTCAGGATGCCTTGTTGGAAGGCACTTTCAAGTTTCAACTGAGGGTTCTGTATTGTTACTGCTTATTTGGTGGACATGGTGTTTTGTCTTTACTCTTTACAAAATTAAAAGAATAAAAAAAGAGAAGATAGCGACTTTAATATTGACAACAGTCATGAACAATTAAGCATGTCCATGTGTCCTCCATTTATTGCCATGAACATGATTTTTTTCCTTCTTGGTTTGACTTCAAGCTTTGTTTTCTTATGTTGTGCTATAATCATCTTAAGCTCTTACCTATGTGTGGCAATTTGGATTATACCTTGCTAAAGCTGGTTTATGAGCAAACTTGATTGCTTATACAGATAATTTTATTGACAGATTGGCAGGCAAAGTAGTTTTTCTGAAATGACTATGCTTAGACAAGGTCTTCCTCCCAGAGATAAAGGAAAATCCACAGTTCCTGCTGTACCTGAATCATCTGCCATGCCTTTCAAAGAACAACAGTTAAAACAGCTTCGAGCTCAATGTCTTGTTTTTCTAGCATTTAGGTAAGCATACATCTGCTACTCATGTTTAGATATGAAAAGATGGAATTAAATAACAGAGTTATGTTGTCTTCATTGTGCAGAAATAATTTAGCACCAAAAAAACTACATCTTGAAATTGCACTTGGAACCTACTTTTCTAGAGAAGGTGACTGATATTTATCTATTGTTTTTTTTTTTACATAATAAAATATATTCATAAACTGATTGTTGAGCAATAAGGTGGTAATACAGGCAAGGATCTTATTGATCACAAAGGAAAATCACATTCTTCTAATGAACTAGGCAACTCATCAGGGCTCATGATGCCTTTTGGAGGTTTGAACAATGTCAGACAATCTGATAATAACCCGTCAGGGTCCTCTTCTGCTGGGAAAACTCTGCTGGCTGATTCTTTCTCAAAGGGAACTGAGAGCCCAAGAATGATGGAGGACAAAGGTATACTTTCAGATGAAAGGAAATGTCTCCTAGCTGCCAAAAAAGGAGAGTTTGAAAAGAAAATTCAAGAAAAAGGGGCTGCACAAACTTCCTCAGCCATCTCATTTCAGCAAGATTCTTCAAGTACAAGGGGTGCTTTAGTTGTTAATAATCATTCAGATGATGTGGATGATGGTAATCTGCAGGTTAGAGGTTCTAATCAGCCTTCTATCATAGGCTTGAATAAGCAGGTGAATCCCGAGATCATTAACCGGACTGGATTTGCTAGTCCTAATGAGGCTTCAAAAGGACATGTGAAGGTCTCTACTCTTAAGCATGACTTGCCTATAGAAAGAAGAGATAATATCCCTAGTCAGTTTCAAAATATTGTAAACAATGGTGGTTCCCGGAATAACAGTTTTGTTAATCACTTAACTCATACTTTAAAAGAGCATTGGAAACCTATTATGGTGACTAACATAGATTCCCAGGGAGCCATGATGATGCAAGAGGCAAATTTAATGGCGAAACAGGTTTCTGCAGGTGAGAGCCATACACATAGAACCATCCAATTGCAAAAAGTTAATTTTATGTTTTCTGTGTTATTTCTAGCTTCTAAGGCCAATAATCCTCAACTTTCTGACTTTAATTGAAACTAATTGCAGATGGGTTCAAATCAGTTCCTGTTGATGATGCATCAAGACATGGAATCTCTTTTGCTATGGGGCAGGAAGGGAATGAGAGTTTATCGAATAACTTGCCACCTCCAAAATATACAATGTCAGAGAGATGGATAATGGATCAGCAGAAAAAGAGGCTTCTAGTTAAGCAAAATTGGGTACAAAAACTGCAAAAAACAAAGCAAAGAATGGTTACAAGTTTTCACCAGTTAAAGGTTTGTTTTAACTGCAAAGTTTTCTAGTTTAGTGTTCAATATGTTCTCCTTGCATGTTTGATTTATTCGTGCACCCCTCCCCTCCCCTCCCCTCCCCCCACACGTTCCTTTAATATTGTATAAACCTTGTAGCATGTGGTTCATGACCTCTGATGCAGGAAAATGTGAACTCGTCCGAAGATATATCCACTAAAACAAAAAGTGTCATAGACTTGAAGAAACTGCAGCTATTAGAACTCCAACGTCGTCTCCGTAGGTAATTGCCATTCTTATATGAATATTTTAGTTATCCTCTCGGGTTGACAGTATCTTTTTTTTCCTTTGTGGGCAGTGATTTTCTGAATGAATTTTTCAAACCGATTACAACTGAGATGGAACATTTGAAATCAATAAAGAAACATAGGCATGGTAGAAGGATCAAACAACTTGAAAAGTATGAACAGAAAATGAAGGAAGAGCGCCAGAAAAGAATTCGTGAGAGACAGAAGGAGTTTTTCAGTGAGATTGAAGTCCACAAGTATGTGCTCATTCTGCCCATTTTAACACGCTTTATTTTTTTTTCTTTCTATTCAATTCTTCTGAAGTATATTATTGGATTAGATTACTATATACCTTTTAAATCCAATCACCATATAAATCTTTGTTCTCCCACTTGCTTTATTACTTGAAATGCAGGGAAAGACTTGATGATGTATTCAAAATCAAGAGGGAACGGTGGAAAGGTTTCAATAGATATGTGAAAGAGTTCCATAAAAGAAAAGAACGTATTCATCGCGAAAAGATTGATAGAATCCAGCGGGAAAAGATTAATTTGTTGAAAATAAATGATGTGGAGGGCTATCTACGAATTGTGCAAGTAGGTTTGTTTTCTTAATAGATATAAATGGATATTAGACTTGTATAGAAGCATTTATGCTTGACAGATTTTCTCAAACATCTTCAATGATTACATTAGGATGCAAAATCTGACCGTGTGAAGCAACTTCTTAAAGAGACTGAGAAGTATCTTCAAAAGCTTGGGTCCAAGCTACAAGAAGCAAAGGCTGTAGCAGGTCGTTTTGAGCATGATGTCGATGAGGCAGAAAGTGGCAGTTTTCTTGAGAAGAGTGAAAATAATCTTGAAAATGAGGATGAAACTGATCAGGCAAAGGCAAGGTTCACATGTGCATCTTTTTCTAAAGTTTATATCTTGAATATATCACTCATTTGATCCAACAATGTTTTACAGCATTATATGGAAAGCAATGAGAAGTATTATATGATGGCGCACAGGTATCAGTTCTGCGCTCACTTTTCTTTAAATTTTGATATTGTTTCTACTTTAAATTTCTTTTTTTTTATACATTTTGCTATTAACAGAAGGATGAACACTGTTGATTTTAGTAATTTACTCATTTATTTTCTATTACAAAATTTAAAAAGCTTATCAAAGTTACATTAGTATTAATGGTCCATTAATTTTTAAATCTTTGTGAACTTCCTACTATGTTGAGTAACGCTGTTGCCCCATTCTAAATAATTTCTTACTGCAGTGTAAAGGAGAGCATTGCAGAGCAGCCATCTTGTTTGCAGGGTGGAAAATTGAGGGAGTATGTGAAATTTTCACCTTTTAATATTGTGTTAAATTTTGTTAACATGTGTTAGTATTTTGCTGTGGGGATCAAGGCTTGATTGCATTTAGTTGGGTGGTGGAATATCTCTCTCTGAATATGTGTGTGTGTATTTTGTGTATATACAGTTGGGATGTGAAATATCTCTCTCAATATGTGTGTGTGTGTGTCTGTGTGCATGCTTGGTAGGATATTTTTCTTTAGTTTTCAATGCATATTATTTTTATTTTCCAGTTTTCTTAATTATTCTTGTTTGATAGGCATAGAATTTTGGTTTACATTCCTTATTATTTCAATTGTTGTCATTAGGTATCAAATGAATGGCCTGAGGTGGCTGGTTTCCCTATACAACAATCATTTGAATGGAATCCTTGCTGATGAAATGGGACTGGGTAAAACTGTCCAGGTAATAACCTGCAAGCGGGATTCCCTTTTTGTTCCTTTTTGTCTTCTCTTCATTAGTCTTGTTTGGCTGGGGTGGGGGGTAATGTTTTAAGCATTTAAGAGGAAGATGGAGCTGCACCTATTGAGGAGAAGATGGCAGGAACTTGCCTATGGTGTTTGGCCATGTGAGAAGACCAATAGTGGCTCCAATGAGAAAAATAGGTCAAATGGTTGACGGTTCAATTAAAAGAGGTAGAGGAAGACTGAAGTAAACAATAGGAGAAAATATTAAAAAGACCTTTCTCGAGATGGTTTTAGCAGTGTTAGAGTCCCACATTGCCTAGAGATAAGGCCAAATTGTGGTATATAAGCCTTGGGCAATCCTCACCTTACAAGCTAGCTTTTGGGGTTGAGTTAGGTCCATGTCCAAAATCTAATATACCTAGTGGGGTAAAGCTTAGTTATTGTTATTGCAATACATCATTTTCCTTCTGGAGAATTGTCCTTTTTCTGGGGGTTCATAATTCTCTTAAAACTGCATATATGCATGCTAAACTTTTTTATTTAATAAAAGATCTAAAGAACTTTTATATCCATAAAATCCTAATGTCCCTTTGTTTCATAGGTTATTTCTCTGATTTGCTACCTAATGGAGACAAAAAATGATAGGGGGCCATTTCTTGTGGTTGTGCCCTCTTCAGTTCTACCTGGTTGGGATTCAGAAATCAACTTTTGGGCTCCTGGTATTCACAAAATTGTCTATGCTGGACCACCAGAGGAGCGACGTCGGTTATTCAAGTAATGGAACTTTAATGCTCGATATGAATCCAACTCCATCTGTTTGATAAAATTGTCTTGGTGTATGATGCTTATCTTTTTTTGTGTGTTTCAGGGAAAGGATTGTTCACCAAAAATTTAATGTCCTTTTGACAACATATGAATATCTGATGAACAAGCATGATAGACCAAAGCTCAGCAAAATTCATTGGCATTATGTAATAATTGATGAAGGTCACCGCATAAAAAATGCTTCTTGCAAGTTGAATGCTGACTTGAAACTCTATCAGAGCTCTCACAGATTGTTGTTAACTGGAACACCATTGCAGGTTGCTTTGGATTTTTGCTCATATTCATTGAATTTGATTAAAAATGGTTTTCAAACTTATACTTGTGAATTTTTTGTGGGATGATATACAGAAGTTTCTGCCAGTCATTGTTGCAGACTCATTCTATATCTTTAGTATTCCTTTTGCTCTTACTTTCTTGATACTGGTGTTATGAGTGCTGGTTTCTTTGTTGTCTATACAGAACAATCTTGAGGAGCTGTGGGCACTCCTGAACTTCTTGTTACCAAACATATTCAATTCATCAGAGGACTTTTCTCAATGGTTTAATAAGCCATTCGAGAGTTCTGGAGATAATTCGCCTGATGAAGTAAGCATTGGATAATTTCTTTTCTATTCCATTGATGTTGTACAGTCTTGATGAGTAACTGTTAACCTTGTTGATTTTTCTGTGTGATTTGTGTTGTTCTCTATTTGTAACAAGGCCTTACTGTCTGAGGAGGAGAATCTCTTGATCATAAATCGTCTGCACCAAGTTCTGAGGCCATTTGTACTTCGTAGGCTAAAACACAAGGTTTTAATATCTCTAAGCTTATTAAGCATAGTTTAATACTACTCTTGAGTTTTGTTTTCCTGTATACTATGACGCCAATTCATTCTTTTGAATAACTTACATGATTTATGATTTATGTTTTGCTTCATATAAAAATCAACAGTTCATTCTAATTGCTTCTATGAGGTAAAATTGTGAATATTTTTGTATCTATCTTGTTATGTTTTATGACAATATATGCCTGATTATATATTCATATTTCTTTACTATCTTAATTTCTTTGGGCTCTCTTTCATTCAAAATCCCATAAAGTTTAGCAGTTGGGAGGACTATAGCTTTCATTGGTAAAAAATGCATTCTTTTCATTAGTCTATTCTGTTCTTACATTGTGATGTTAGGCTGCACCATAATATCGAGTTTTAAAAAAAAGTCATCTAAGAGTTGTTCTAGAGTTTTATAAATTTCTGGTGTTATATAGAAATAGAATTGATGTTCAGCATCATTAGGACAGAGGTGTTATATATATATATATATATAGAAAAACTGTTATCTATTATACAGGTCATCTGCTATATCAACTTACTTGGTCTGTCCTGTGAAATTTAAGTTGTCTTCCTAATATTACGTTTGGAAATTATCGTCGTGTGTTAATGTTCTTGCATTTTCTATTTGTTGTAGGTTGAAAATGAGCTTCCTGAAAAAATTGAGAGACTTGTAAGATGTGAGGCGTCTGCATATCAGAAACTTTTGATGAAGAGGGTGGAAGAAAATCTTGGTTCTATTGGCACTACAAAGGTGTCCTTTCTTGTACTTATTTTCTTTGTTGAATGATATACTTCTTGACCTTTTTTTTAAGGGAAATAGAATTCATTATCCTCTTCTCTTCCTTTTGACAAAAGTAGCTTCTCTGTATATTATTATATATGTAATTGCTCTGGTGGAGTGGTGGTCTAATTGGAAGCCTCAATTATTAGGCTCGATCAGTACACAACTCTGTCATGGAGCTTCGTAACATATGCAATCATCCATATCTCAGTCATCTTCATGTAGAGGAGGTACATTCTTAACTTATCTATGTCTCTTCTCTGATATGAGTTTATTATGTGACTGTTCAATTATGCTTTAAACTTCAATTCTTGAGACTTGAAAAGTTAAAATACAAACAGTAGTTCTTGCAATTATAATGTGATAAATAGAGATTGAAGAACACCTGGTGTTCCATGAAATAGTATCTTCAATATCATTTTTTGAACACTGTTAAGGTGTATTAAAATATTAGAATAATATATTTTATATCTCAGAATATCTGTTAAGATTAGGTTTTATCCTATAATATCTCCTAGGATTAGTTTCTATATTTCTAAATAATTATGATTTGTTTCCTAATTAGGAGTCTATATTGGTCAATATAAATAAGCGTCAATGTCTAGTCCTTTGTATCAATTTATATATCATTGTATATTTAATATTATTCTTCTCCCCTCTTCTTCCTTTATTTTCAAAACCCTATAACTTCAACAAGGTGAAACCTGGCAAATGAAAACAAAGATCCTATAGATTGTTATTTGAAATTTCTCCTCAAGCAAGGTTTGTTTATAGGCTCTGACATCATTCAGTCAGAAAGCAATAAAACTCTTTCTGTAGGTCATAACTAATTTTTTAAACTCAATCTCTCTGAAGTAGTTTTTACTTCATATATTTGGCTTTTCAGCAAGTGGTCAATTGTTATGTGATTTGATGGTTTCTTCTTGTATGCCTATAGCGTGACTTCTGCCTTTTGTAGGTAGATAACTTTATACCTAAGCATTATCTGCCGCCAATTGTTAGACTTTGTGGGAAGCTTGAGATGTTGGACCGTATATTGCCTAAATTAAAGGATGCGGATCATCGGGTATGAAATCCTATATAATTGTTGCTGGACCACTGTATTTAACTTCTTTCAGTTTAGTATTGTCATAGGTAGTCATTAGACTCATGACAATGAAGAACGATAATTGGTTAAATTTTTTTTTCATGCTTTACTTTGCTTGAGATTCTGTTGAGATCTATTTTTCTAGTTGCCCCTTTAGATGCTGAATGAGTTTGACATTTTCTTGGAACTGTACTAATTCTTCGTTTATTTAGCACCTCCTCCTATCTACTGGTTATTCTGAGAAATTTAAGTTGGATGTTTGATGTCATACTATCAATTCTTTTACAGGTTCTTTTCTTTTCAACAATGACCAGGCTTCTTGATGTTATGGAGGAATACTTAACCCTAAAACAGCATCGTTACCTTCGATTGGATGGACATACTTCAGGAAATGATCGTGGTGCTCTAATTGAACGGTTTAACCAACCAGATTCTCCGTATTTTATTTTCTTACTCAGGTAATTCTAATGTTTACTAGAGCATGCGGTGTGGCTGTGAAATAGTTGATTAAAACATTGGGTTGGAGGGGAGAAAGTGAAATCTTTTCATTTATTTTCCAGGAAATTCAGATTATTTTGGAACTGGATCAGGAAAAGAAACAATTGAATTGGATCTTTTCTTTTATTCCTAATTTCTGCACTAGTGAGGTAGCAGAACTAGGCTAGGGCAGGAAATACAATGAAAAGAATGACTTCTGGGATATTTGAGAGTCCGCGACTCTCCCAAGTCCTAACAAATGATCACACTCGATGCCTTCCCTCTCTCCCTGCTAACCATCTGTTCTGTTACACTGTTTGAACTAATTCAGAGGCTAGGGTCCTCTGCTCTCCCCATATTCCTCCTCACTGCTCACATATACCCTAGTAGGAGTTTGCTGTGTATCAGGTTTATTCCCTTATCGGCATCTGTTTAACTCTTCATCTGGCAAATTGGAACTTCCTGGTTTAAATCATAATCTGTGTTCTATGATTAGAATTACTTGATGAAATGACAGAAATGTAGTTTTTTTTTATAGCTTCAAGCAACTGAGGTCTTTCTGGATGTAAGATATTTCCAACTTGTTTTATGTGCATGCTGTCATATACGGTTGCACATATCAGAAAACACATTCATATTTTCCGAAAATTAGTCTGAGACAGTGAATATCAATGAACACAACATTTTATTCTGAAATCCTTACAAGAAAGATGTGTGCATTATTGCTAAACTGAGACATTAAATTTGAAAGTTGTCTGCTTTAAGATTTTGATGATTAACATGAAGATAGGCGACTAGCTGAAAATTGATTAAAATAGGAGTTGAAGAATATAATAGAACTCACAGAATGCAGTGTGCATTGCCCTTCTAAATCTGAAATCTGGAAATTATTGAGCTGCACCTAGAAGCCCAAAATGAAAACAAAAGTGCTTTTCCGTGAACAGGTTCCTAATGTTGATGACTATAAGTGGTAACTGATATGATGGATGTTGAGTGCAATTGATCTCCTGCACTAACAGCTCTGTAACGTAATATTTTCAAGATTTCTGTATGTCTGTTGTGCTTCTAAATATTACTTGATTGATAGCACATGCTGTAAGAAGTTGGAAATAGTTGGATTCATGTTTTTTTCCCAAGGCTGGAAATTTATATTTAGAATCTTTGCACGTATTTTTATTTTATTTTATCTTTTAGAGTCCATTTTGAAATCTGTTTGATGTAGTTCTTTTCCACATTTTGTTTCATGATTTTAAGATTTAATCCTAAGGCCATAAGTTATAACGAATATGAAGCCATTATTTTGTTGAGTTCTTGGTTGCCATTTTATATTAGCTTTTACTATTGTTGACTTTAATCTGTTGGTATAAGCATTCGAGCTGGTGGTGTTGGAGTAAATCTTCAAGCTGCTGATACAGTTATCATATTTGACACAGACTGGAATCCACAGGCAATGGAATTTCTTTTGTGATTTTCTATGTTAAGCTGGTTGCTTTAGTTGCTGATTATTCATGACCCTCTTTATTTGCACTTGTATTTTCAGGTTGATCTACAAGCCCAGGCAAGGGCTCATAGAATTGGTCAAAAGAAGGATGTTCTGGTTCTTCGATTTGAAACAGTTAGTTCTTTTCTCTGTGACGTATGGTTTGGCACCAATGGTGGTTAGAATTTAAATATGCTTGGTACTGTCGTAGACCATGTAAAAATTCAAAATTTTGAGTCTTTTATCAATGTATTTGATTTGGTAAATATTCTTGTAGATGAGTATGTTTTTGAGATGACATCTATCTAAGAATTGCGTTTACAACTGATTATGCGGTCTGTTTCTGTGGAGTTTATTTTGAATCTGACCATTATGGGCATCTTGATATTTTAATGAGAGATTGATGATTGAGCTGTATTTTGAGTGGAAGAGAAACATATATGTTATATTTGGTTGGCTGTTTATTACTGAAGTGGAGTCTAATATGTAGACATAAAATATACCAGGGATATTTATCAACTTAAAAGTTGTTTGGATTGAATTAACTTTTAATTGTGCTCGATGCTCTAATTCTAGATTAATACCTTTTTTTTTTGTGTATTCATGCTATAATTTTACTTTAAATGTAGTGCCATATTGTCATGTTCACTAAAGTATCTTATTCTGCATACAATATAAAAAAGGTTCAAACTGTTGAAGAACAAGTCAGGGCAGCAGCTGAGCATAAACTGGGTGTTGCTAATCAGAGCATCACGGCTGGTTTTTTTGACAATAATACAAGGTTGGCATGATGCATTTCATCTTTAGTTCATCGCAATGATTTTGAGTGAGGTCTGAATTTTCTTTTGCTTGTGGTGTATTGCAGTGCTAAAGATCGAAGAGAATATTTGGAATCCCTCCTACGTGAGTGTAAGAAAGAGGAAGCTGCACCTGTTTTGGATGATGATGCTCTAAATGATCTCTTAGCACGCAGGTACAAGATTTCCAGATGCTTTCACTATCTGTCTATCCCTGGCTTAATTTGTCTGGTTGGGTCATAGGATTTACTCTTTCTACTATTACATGTATGTGAAATGTGTTTTAGTTTAAAATGACAATTTATTGGGTTGGGTGTACTGGGAATTATTGGAAATCCTGGAAAAATGTGTACGTGACTCTTTACTATCTCCATGTTAATTGATCCATTTAAAGCCTTGTTATGCCTGCCGTACCATTCATTTTTTCTTCCTTTTGTTCCTCCTCTTTTCACCCTAGTGAAGAAGAAAGAAATTTGAATGAATTGTGTTTTTCTTTGTTGGTAGTGAAACAGAGTTAGATGTTTTTGAGGCTATTGACAAAAAAAGGCGGGAAGATGAGATGGTATGCTACTGAGTATTTTCTTGAGTTTCTTGGTCTGCATGAATATACCTTTAATTTATTGTTTGTGTGATGGAGAATCTTACTGGATTCTAAAAAAAAAAAATTGCAGGCTACATGGAACAAATTAGTTGCACTTGACGGTTCTGAGCAAATTCCTCCCCTTCCTTCTCGACTTGTCACTGATGAAGACTTGAAACAATTTTATGAAGTAATGAAGATATCTGATGTGCCCAAGGGTGATGTAGCATCTAACGGAGTAAAGCGGAAGAGTGTGTATCTCGGGGGTCTCGATACTCAACAATATGGCAGGGGAAAACGTGCAAGAGAGGTTTGTATTCTATAACAGATTCTGTTCCTTGAATTAGACACATTTATTTGTAGCTTTCAATCAATTAAGAAATCCAAAAATCATGGGATCTTATTAGAGTCTATTCTGGAAAGCTTACACTGTAGCCTCCTCTGGAAGCTTTTATAGTTAGTTATTTTGTTATCTAGTTAGGTATACTGTTGTAACTAACTGAACTACTTCAGTTAGTATATATATAGGTGAACTTGTACAAAAAAAAGTGTGAATAATGGTTACTCTCTTCTCTTCGATCTTTCAGTATCTCTCTCTCATTCACTATAATTTAACAGATTTGACATCAGTTTATTTCCTTTTCTACCTAGGCTGACTTTGTATAAATCTAACCTAACATGTGTATCAGAATTAACTGTAAATAATATTCTCCTATTCTTCAATTTCTGAGAGATTTGATTCTTTTGGATTTTGCATGTTCACCATATTCCTTTATCACTCTTTGCTTTTATATAAGCATCGTTTACTTCAATATAACTACAGATAATATGAGTTTTCTCTAGGGGGATTCTGGTTGCATAGACATTGTGTACAGGACATGACTTTTTGCTCACTTTACCAGTGGAAGTGATGTTCAAAAAACACAAAAAAGAAAGAATATGAAATTTAAAACTAACAGATATACATTCTTGTGTTTATGGTATTCTGGCTACTTGTTTATCACCTTATACATGCTTCTTGTAGGTGCGATCCTATGAAGAGCAATGGACAGAGGAGGAGTTTGACAAGATGTGTCAGGCTGAATCTCCTGAATCACTCAAATTAAAGGAAGTGACAGAGACAAATTGCCCAACAAATGCTTCCTGCTCTGCTGTATCTGCTTCTGTCACAGATCCTGCAGCTGTGCCTCCAGTGGCCCCATTGCTGTCATCTGCGGGGAGTTTTCCAGTACAGCAAGTCAAAGAGATAACACCACCTGCCTAAACGTGGACGTGGAAGGCCAAGAAGAATAACTTCAGATAAGTCACCAGCTGCTCTGGTTCCTCTGGCAATTGCTGGAACTGTTGAAGTGGACATGCAGCTACAGAAAGGAACTTTGTCTGGACATCTAACATCGTTGACTCCTGAATCTAATACGCATTCTTCTGAAGTCACTGGTGTAAGTAGACCTGTGCAGCAGCCTGATACTGGGGTTGCTCCTAACTTAAATCCTGCCATTCCTATACTTACTGTTACAACCAATTCTCAGTCAGATGCGACTTCTGTTTCTGCACCTATACAAACAAGAGGACAAGGGCAGAAAACTCAAAGTGGAGGGGAAGCAACTAGATGTAGAGGGAAGAAACAGGTTGTGGTGTCACCTCCTGTCCCTGGTGGTCCTGTTGGTCCTGATTTGAAGGTTAATGAGCAATTGAAACCTAATTCCATGAATCTATCTACCGATCAAGCTGTCTCCCAGAGTGAAACTGTTTCCTGCATTACTCCAGTACACCATCCAACTACTATATCAGGCTCTGCTTCTTTAAGCTGTGGAAAGGATAACCTTATAGGTGTTGGGACTGCTTTGAATTCTCTGCAATCCCTTCCTTTGTCCTCTATTACTTCTTTGCCTCAAACTGTGCCCACTCATCCCCCTGTATCGATACAAAATAAGGGGCAAAATCGGAAGTCACAAAATGGATCAGGAGCTCCCCAGCGCAGGGGAAAGAAACAGGCAACAACATCAATTCCAGATGTTTCTGCTGGTCGGGATTTGCATCTAACTCCTAATCTTCAATTCCATCAGACAGTATGACACTTGATAATGCCACTGATTTAAAAAGCTTGCAAGAGAACTATGTTCAGGAATCAAAATGTGTTATCCAGGATCAGGTATCGCATAGCTTTGGTGATCAGGATTTAAAATCATCAGAAGGATCAAATGATTTAGCCAAGAAGACAGTTGTCTTGTCATCAATTCAAGATAATACTACCAAATCTCCTGGTGAATATATTATGAATTGCAGTACTAGAATTCTAACATTTCAACATTTATATACAAAAGTCCTAGGATGTGAACTAAAGATTTTTTTTTTTACTTTTGCAGGGCCAGAAATAGAGAAAGTTCAGGTTTCTGATGTGCATGATTCTATTTCTGATACTTTATCCAAAACTACAATTCTTCAGAATTCAGTGAATGAAAATTTCTCTGTCCCAACACTACCTGTTGCTGAGGTGACAAAGGACCAAAGTTTAAAGGCCAAAACTCATCAGTCTGCTGAAGCTTCAAAGGTTGTCCTTTCTGTTGAGCCTCCTATCAATTCCTTGCCTGGTAGTGCAACTATAGAAAGTTTTAGTAAACCTATAGAACCTACGACTACCAAGGTTGTTCCCAGTGCCCCATCAGGCATTGTTTATCCTTCTGCACAAGGCTCTGAATCTACTCCATCCTGCCCATCTGAATCCATGCCAGTCAAAAGGCAAGGTCGTAAAACTCAAAATAGAGTGGATCCACCCCGGCGTAGGGGGAAAAAACCAACTTTGGTTTCACCTGTTTTTTCCTGATGCCCTTGCTTGTCCGGATCCTAAATTAAGTGATCATTCACAGGATTCATCAGTGGATTCATTGGTGGGTAAAGCCACCACAAATGTTTCTCAAGCTCAAGCACTCCAGATCCTTTTGCCCAGTGGAGGAGGTGCTCGTGATTTAAAAAGAGAAGAGAGGGCTACCAATTCTGCCCCAATATAAGCAGCAGAAAGGTGCATCAACAAGGATTGATAGTGCATCTGTATCCTCAGATAAGGTTACTGCTTTTGGCCGAATTCAAAATGTCAATGATGTGGCTCGTGTGATGAAGAAGTTTTCTCTGGAACTGCTCACCAAAACCTAAAGCACTTGATTCTGTTGGCAGTGAAGATAGGAACACACCTTTGGTACCCTTAAAATCTAATTCTGCACTTGATTCCTTAAATCGCCACTGTGATGATAAATCAGGTTCTGATATGCCAACTACTGAAGTAGCATGTCTAACTCCAGACCTTGTGGTCAACATACGTGAAAAGCAATCTTGTGAGGAAGCTACTAATCAAAATCTGAAAGACAAAGCAAGTTCAGTTATGCCAACTGCTAGAGCAATGGATGCCTCCAATAACCAGTGTTGGCAGGATAATGCAGGCTCCCATGTACCAACTACTGGAGCAGAATGTCTAACTTCAAACCTTATAGTCAACAGGCATGAAAAACAATCAGAGGAAGCATCCAATATTCAGAAGCTGGAGGGTAAAGCATGTTCAGATGTACCTATTATTGGAGCAGTGGATGCTTCCAACATCCAGTGTGAGGAACATAAAGCAGGTTCAGATACACCAACTTTGAGCCTTGCAGTGAACAGGCATGAAAAAAAACCAGAAGATATTCAGACTGTTGTGGGTGAACCAAGTTCGGATATGCCAACTACTGAAGCAGCAGATGCCTTGAATAATCAATATTTAGAGGATAAAGCAGGTTCTGATATACCTAATACTGGAGCAGTATGTCTAACTTCTGATCTTGCAGTGAGCAGGCATGTTAAAACAATCAGAGGAAGCATCCAATGTCCAGAAGCTGGAAAGTAAAGCAAGTTTAGACATGCCAACTACTGGGGCAGAATGTATAACTTCAGACCTTGCATTGAACAGGCATGAAAAACAATCAGAGGAAGCATCCAATATTCAGGGTCCAGTGGGTGAAGCAAGTTCAGATGTACCAACTACTGGAGTAGGTGGTACCTCAATGAACAGTGTTTGGAGGATAAAGCAAGTTCTGATATACCTACTATTGGAGCAGCATCTTTAACTACAGGTCTTGCAGTGTGGCATGAAAATCGATTAGTGGAAGATTCCAATATTCAGAATATGGAAGGTAAAACAGTTTAGACATGCCAACTACTGGAGCAGTGAATGCATCCAATATTGACGCATCTGTGGGTGAACGTGTGGAGAGCTTGTCTGACAAGGATTCAGTTTTAAACTTGCCAGTGAAACTTGATGCTAAAGAATCTGAAGTTGGCATTACTAACCAGAATAATCAAGTTGTGCAAGAAAATGCATTG
Organism: Sesbania bispinosa; assembly: GCA_026901365.1. NCBI lineage: Eukaryota > Viridiplantae > Streptophyta > Magnoliopsida > Fabales > Fabaceae > Sesbania > Sesbania bispinosa. The sequence continues at coordinate 1,657,989 of QLOH01000169.1, forward strand.
AGAGGCATGGAAACAATCTCTTCCTTCAGCTGCAGAGGACAAAAAATGCAGAATGCTCACCTGAGATGGATGTTACTAAGAGTTGTTTGCCTGTGCAAGAAACAGTATCAGTTGATGGGGGTCCACCTCCAAGCTCTTCAGCAGCTGTGTATGAACATGCGGAGAGATTGTCTGAGAAGGATTTAGTTTTCAAATCTCTAGCGAAACTTGATGCTAAAGAATCTGAAGCTGGTATGACTAACCAGGGTAATCCAGTTGTGCAAGACAATACATTGGAAGACTTGGATCAATCCCTCCTTCAGCAGCAAAAGATAAAGTTACACTGAGCTCACCTGACAAGGATTTAACTGCTTGCTCAGAAACACCACAGGAATCAAAAAAATGTATTGTTGAGGATGGAAGGAGCATTATTCAAGACTCCGGAATTGTAAATGAAAAGGCACAAAGAGACTGAAACTGGGAGCTGAAAAAATTTGTCCGTGTATATAATTATTATGGGTAGTAGTTTTTTTTGTAAATGTGTTGTAATTTTTCTGATGTTAGAATCTGATTATAAGGTACATCTGTCTAATTGCCAGTTATTTTGCTTTGCCTAGAGTTATTTATTTGTTGGCAAGGTACTTACATATACTCTGACAGAACTCTTGCGGGGCCGTAGCTGAATATCTACTTTATCCTACTTTAGGGCCGTTCGGGGTGGTTGGGTTTCAGTTTTGGTTTTTAAAAATTTCAATCAAGTTTTTATAACTCAAAACTAAAAATTGAAAACCACTTTTTTGTGGTTATCAAATGTTTGTTTTGAAAACCACGAAAACAAATTTTCATTTTTTGGTTTTGAGTTGTAAAAAGTTGATTAGGAAATTTTTAAAAACAAAATTGAAAACTCGCAACCACCCCGAACTGACCCATACTCATGAATGAAGTGACTCACATCTAGTTTCTAATGTTTATATATATGGCACTCTGTTCTCATTCTTATAATAATTAAGAGTGAATCGTAAACAATACTTACTGACCCGGCGTTAAAGTCACAAAGGCAATTGTTGGTGAGGGCTATTTTATAAATGAATTGGACTATTAGTATTAGGTACTGCTATTCAAATATAATGAGGTGATTTTTTTTTTTTTTAGATTCCTAGTGTTTGAGTATTTCAAGTAGTTATTGAATGCATGCTTTATAGAAATCATTATTTATGTTATGGTAGGTAGCTTTTTTTTTTAAGTAGTACTTAAAATGTTAGACAAACTTTCCAGAAACTAATACTTAGAGTGTGTTGGTAAAAATAATGCATCAGATATTGAAAGTTGAAAAAATCACTAAAAGGTTGATGAGTTCGATGATTGAAAACTAAACACGTATTGATAAAACTAGTTGAGAATTATAAAATGATAGATTAAAATCATCACTAATTATTATATCGAAACCTTGAAATCTTGGTGATTATGAAAAATTTAAGATAAATTGTAAACAAAATATTTCAACTAGGAGCTGAAATTTGGAAGAATAATTCAAAAAAAAACTACTTACCAACAAGTGATTGGTTTGAATGGTACATGTTTGATTCCTTATAAATGAAGTTTCAGATTTGAGACTTTTGTATGTAAAAAAGCCCCGTGGGGAGAGTGAGTCTCACCACCATGTGAATGTTCTCAGCTCGAGCAGAATTGTTCCCTCGAAGATACTTGTGCCTTTGATAAAAAACAATACCAACAACTTATCTTCTTTGTTCAAATCATATATCAATAATTTATGTTTTACGATGTTTTCTTTTTATAGTTAATATTTTCAATTAAATTCGAGAGTTTGATTAAGCGAAATCAAACGTGTACCACGTGAACCAACCACTTATTGGTGTCGTACACATTATTAAGTAGTATGAATATTTCATATTTTGAACTAAAAATTTATTTAATTTCATATATTATTAGAAGTAATAATTTATTTATATATCTCACCAAATATTTTTGAGTTTAAAAATAGGGAAACATAAGAATGAGATGGTTGAATTGTGTTTATTTTAATTTATTAGGAAGAAAATATTTTGTAATAATAAATGAAAGAATATTGATCTCCCAAATAAATCTTAAAGAGAGGTAATGATCGAAAACAATACAAGAATTAACAACGACTTCTCATAAACTAAACTGTAACGGACATACGTACAAGAGTAACTATTATGAGGTTTGAAAAGGGAGAGAAAGACTTGCATGCTTGAATGTTTGTTTTCTCAGCAATGAGTTTTTCTTCAATCTTCAATGCCAATATTTTTCAATCTTTTGAGTGAGTTTCAATATGTTGAATAAAGCAGTCTTAAATTCAAACAATTTTATGGAAGTAGTTAATGCATTGGTCCATTATGCCACTATTCCGAGCATGCAAGCAGAAATGCTTTAAGCACCCTTTCTTGCTATTCACACCCCCAATCCTTCCCTTTTCTTTAGCTTAGTGTTGCCACGTATGCACATAAGTTAATTATGATCCATTTTAATCCGGAATGACTACTTTTTGTTGTTTCTTCCAAGGTATGCAAGTCATTTATACCTTGTGTGATAAGCTATCAATCTCAAGGAGTGTATTGACTTATTGTATTGATATTAATAATAACAAGTCAACTATTTCCTTTATTATTCTCTAGATTCCACTCATATTTTATTATGGAAAAATGTACAAATAATGAATAACTGATTTTACAATAACTAAAAGGAAATCATTTTCATCAAATGTAGCATCATAATTATGCAAATTCATTTTCAGTTATTGATTATTAAATCAATTTTATCTAATTATAAGTCAACTAGGCACTTAAAATCTGCATATTTCAAACAAATAAAACTTCAGACTATAATTGCACTCCAGACTTAGATCTTTATTAGAAATTGTTTTACTTTAGACTTATTTTTTTTCTTCTTCAGGCGATAAACAACTCCAAACTTAACCCGACTTCAAATGGTCTTTTTAAAACTTCAGATTGACAAGTTTCGTCTAGTATTCTAATAAATGAAATTTTGCTCATTCAAGCAAATATTGTCCAATTACACGTCATCTTATCATTAATAGATTTTGTTTTTATCAAAATTTGTGGGAATTGATATCTAATATTTTGAGACTCAATAATTATACACAATTATCTAATCAAATAATTAAAAGAACAAAACTTAAATTTTAGTTTTTGAAATCATACTATTAAATCAAAGTCATTGAATTCTTTGTAGAGCAAATCAAAATTTATATGTGACTTAATTTTTTTGGTAACAAGGCAAGAGAAATGAAAAAAAAACAGAAAGAAAAAATAAACACCTAGGACAACAAACTAAGCTCTTAAGAAATGATGCCCCAAGGCATATGCTTGCCTACAAGCATAGGACTAATATCCCGAGGAGGCTCATAGAGGAGAACGAAGTGAAACTTGTCCTGGACTCCCTGTTTGCTAGAAATTCTACACAAGAGTTACCTTTCCTTAAAAGTTAAAATATGCTGCAATGTGACAATCTAATATCTATTAATCAACTCTTTAATGGCAATGATTAAAGCATCGTAATGGTGGAATTTGGAATGAACCCTTTAATAAGGGAAACCGCTAAAAGAAAGTCTGACCAGCACTTTATATTGTGATAGACATAGGAATAAAATTATCACTTAAAAATAAACTTTATTATAACTTTTTGATTAAATAATTGGACATGCTTTCTAAATGTAGTTCACTAATTTAATCATGTCTACCTACGCATTTGTTATAATTTATCTTATTTATTTTATTTTTAAATAACATCATTATTTTTTTTTCACATTCATTTGATTATTTGACATTATATATTTAGTCAAAACCAACTATGTTTTTAACTAAAAGCAATCCCGTTTTATCTAAGATCTAACATTATATTAGTTATAAGATAGTAATGTGTATATTAATTGTTTAAACATATATAAAATATAATTATTTATACTAAGATTAATATAAAAAAAAATAAAAAGGATAAATTAACTTATAATAAAAACCGATTTTGAAAAGAAAAATAAATATAATGATGTTATGTTACATGAGACTTGTTCGATTGCTTTATATAATTTGTTAGAATTGTATTTGTTGGTTTATTATCTAATTTATTAATATATCAATACCAATATTATTTTAATCATTATATTAAATTTTTATTTTAACATGCAACACATTAAGAAGCATTGTTATCATTCATTGAAGAGGAATGCTTGATCACACACCTTTTTGCCACATTTTTCATAATTGATTTTTTTTTAAAAGAAGTCAACACACTCCTTTAATCATAATTTCAAAGTGTATTGTTACCATTCAACTTAATTGAAATATTGATATGGTTTTTTAAAATTTGGATTGCATATTGAAATTATGAAATACGATTTTTCTATTTAATTTTGTTTGATATAAACATCTAAATTAAACTCTGTAATAATAAAAAAAATTAGTGTGTTGGGTTTTCAGAGGACATCAGACCTTGGAAAAGATCTTAGGTTCCAATCATCAATAACAAAGTGACTAGACAAACTTTTCAATCATATGTGGCTAGAGTCAAGCAAAGACTCACTAGTTGGCGTGCAAAATCAATTTCATTTGTGGGCAGGCTCACCCTTTCACATTCAGTGCTTAACACTATATCATCCTATGTTATGCAATCACCCATTTCTTCCTATTTCAAACTTGTGATGAGCTGGATAAAATTTGTAGAGATTTTCTCTAGGGAGATTCAAAAGACAAAAGGAAAATCCATTTGGTTGGATGGGATAAAATTTGCAGTCCTAAACTAATGGGAGGAATTGGCCTAAGAAAACATAAAGACGTCAACATTGCTTACATGATGAAGGTCTGTTGGGGTCTCATTCACCAACCTCAAGACCTCTGGGTTCAAGTGATCAAAGCTAAATACAAGTGTGCAGAGCATATTTTACCAATTGTAAAGCCTAAGGCGAATGCTTCTAATCTATGGCACGAGATTTGTACTGTTTAGAAAGATTTCTTAGATAATTTTACCTGGAAAATTCAGGATGGTAACTCAGTGTTATTCTGGTCTCATGAATGGTTGCCAACCATTGGGAAGCTTGATCATCATGCTTTAAATCCTATTTTTGAAGCCGAGGCGACTCTTACGATCAATCAATTCTCTCGTCCTGGGGGTGGCTGGGATATGGAAAATCCAAGAATGGTTCTTCCTGCAAATATTTGTAATATCATCAGCAAGAGTAAGGCTCCTATTTCAGGTTCTGGAAAGGATATTGTCACTTGGAAACTTACTTCATATGTGTTTTTCCCTTAACTCTGCCTATGAGAGTATAACTGCGAGAAGACTTCTTGCTCCAGACCCCTTGATGAAGAAAATCTAGAAATGGAAAGGTACTCAAGGATTAGACTCCTTATTTGGAAGATTGCATCGCATGGCCTCTTAACAAATGTGGAGAGATTTAAAAGGAAGCTTACCAATAATCCAGATTATCCTTTGTGTAATCTCTCCTAGGAAACAGAGCTTCATAGGTTTAGAGATTGCCCTTCAATCTCTAATATTTGGGCTTCGTTCTTCAAAGGTGTTTTCCTTCAGAAAATTTTTGAACCTACATCAATCAACAACTGGCTGTTGACAATCCTTTCTGCACCCAACGACGGTGAAAATCTTAAAGAAATTTTATTGTTGGTTATACACTGGAAGAGATCTGGAAGCTGCGAAACAATATGGTTTTTAACAATATCATCGCACCTTTAGATGTAATCAGATTGCGAATCTACTCCCAACTCAATGTTGCAATGAGCACCTTCCACAGTGATCAGTTTAGCGCCCAGGATCGTAGAAGGAATTTGGAGGGATCGTTTCGCTGGAAAGCGCCGCACGGTGGATTTTTTAAGATCAATACTGATGGGGCTTTCAATCACGGTCAAGGATCGGCCGCCTGTGGTGGAGTTATTAGGGATTCTTGGGGCAGCTTCATTGTAGGGTCTGCAGAAAATCTGATTTATGAGTCGATTCTGAGTGCGGAGCTTAGAGGCATTTTGAGGGGTATCAAGATGGGTCTTCAGGAAAATATTAAAAAGGCAATTCTGGAAACTGACTCTATTCAGGCTCTGAGTATCATTGAAAAGGATTGTCTGGAAACTCATTCGTTATTCTAACTAGTTAAGCAAATTCAAGAGCTCAGTAAAGGCTTTGAGGAAGTCATATCGTCTCACACTTTTAGAGAAGCTAGCTCTTTAGCCGATGATTTTACCAAATTTGGGTGTTGTCCAGAGTGATTGTTAGGTTTCTTTTGTTGGTCCGTGGCCTTTGTGGCCCTTTCGTTCACCAAAAAAATAATAAAAAAATTAAGATGAACAGTTATCTGAATTTGAATTAAAAGGAAAAAACAAGAATTCTTAAAAAAAATGAGTTCTTTCATCTTCAATCATAACAACTTTTATTTTTTTTTTACTTATGATCGGAAAATCCCAAGAGATATAATTGTGGGTTTAATTTTTGGGCCACCAGTCAGGTAAAGTCTCATTAAGAGTGACTATTATATGATCCGAACACTTGACTTTTTACGTAAAGTTTGTTTGGGGTCACTATCCACCACAACTAAAAAATGAATAAAATATTATTATTATAGAAAGACCAAAGTGACCCTAAATAGGAAAGGTGTGGACCGTTGGATCGATTTCATTGGAGAAATTACAATAGAGACAACATTGCCCCCCAAAAATTGAAGTGGCAGTGTGGGAACAAATAAGGCAACCTAACAATAACAATTATATTGACATTGATGTATGATTTGATTTCATAATTCATATCATATATGGTTTCTGCTCTCTACTCGCACGTTTTCTCCGTTCTTTCTTTCCAATTTCACTGTGCGCCCTCTACTCCCAACTCTACCAGGTCCGTACAACCCAAACCCTTTCTCTCTATTCATTTCAAATTCCACGTCTACACAATTTTAGGGTTTATTGCATAATCAAAATTGTTAAGTGCACTCATTCACTCAACTCATTACTTGAAGAGGAATGAATGCCTTCCATAGTTGTAACTTGTAGATGTAGTTTATGTTTTTTCTTTCTTTCTTTCTTTTCTTTCTTTTTTGTTTGGGGGTTGAGTGGGTTGTTCAAGCCGTTTCGCTGCTAATACTTCTTTTTAACAATCGAAATTTTGTTTTCTCCGTTGTTTACTTTGAAATATATTAGGGTTTTCGCCTGTTACTTTCCTTTTCTGTTCTTTTTTTTTCCCGGGTTTTAAATTTGGTGCATTCGGGTTGTAGTGTATGCTTGATTTTCTATTTGAGCACATTCAAATTTACGTTTGCACCGAAGCGATAAATTGTTTGAGTGCCTGGTTTCGCAAAATTGCTGATAGTTTGCACCTCTCAAACCCCAATTTGGTGTGTGTAAACTGAGTTTTGTAGACAAACAACGTGCACGTTGACTTTTATTTGAACATGATTCTGAGTCTCAAACCAGTTTGAGTGAAAGAAAAAAAAGTTGCTTTCCTGTTGGATCAACCATGGTTCGTGTAGTGTTAGTGTGTTTGATTCAACGTTTTTTCACTATCAAAATTTGTGTTGAGGCTGAAGCTACTATTGCTTGCAGTGGAATGAATGTGCGTTATCCAGACACGTATCTAATGTTGACCATTCTGCGCTGTGGTGGGTTTGTGAGAAAAAAAGTGTCGATTGCACAGTAACCTTTGTTTAACAGCTATGTAGAGAGGAGCTTTCAGAGTGTAGGTTTTATTTTATTTTTGTGATTTGTGATGATGTAGGTTTTTAAATGGTCGGCAGTTGTTGGGCTGCATTTTGATGTTGTTCATACAAGGGTATGGAAGGAAGCATTTTCCATTTTCTTCTTTAATTTTCAGTAGAAGTTTAGCCATACAAAGCGGGCATGCCACATGCCTAAGCCAGGGCTTATACTGGTGGTTCTTACAGTTTACATATCAAGGGGGATTATTGGCACTTGGCAGTGGGAAATTGAAAAATCAAATCTAAACCTCTCAATCAAAATATTTTGATTCTTTTCAGCTGAACTGACCCCTGGTACTAGATGGAATCATTTTCACTACTTTTTTCTTACACTTTTATAGGTTTTATGTACTCTGTCTCTATGCTGCTGTTGTGGCGCATTATAGCCCCTAGCCACTATTTTAGGTGTCATCATGTTGCATTTCAGCGTCACGGCCATGGTGGCCGCAATCGTGGCCTAAATTGCAGCTATTTGCGGTGCAAACACTAAAAATGTGCAAAAACTTGAAAATAACCCTATTTTTGAACGATGCCCAGTGCAACCTGGCGGTATTTTTGGTATTTTAGGTCAAACTTTCTCCCTTTATTGTTGATTATGGTCTCGAACATCGTCGTCAGAAAGTGATCACTGTTGCCTTCTTGTGCCATGAAGCCCAGTCACCCACTGGCACTGCCTAGCCACCCTCGCAAACGTCCGGCCACTACTGCAACATCTCCGGCGTCTTTAGCGGCGGTTTTCAGGCGTGAGCCAACAGTCCCTGTTTTTGAGTCTTTTCCTCCCTTCTCTGTTCTGTTTTGTCTGGTTTCTGGCTGCCTTAAGCATATTTAAGACTTTAAGTTTATTATAATACTTTTGATGGTAATTGCTTCTATATTTTGCTGCATACACCTACGACCTTATGTTATTGATTATGATTTATGAATATGTGATGAACTTTGAGTAGTTTTTGCTTATTTTAAAGCATTTATATGTATAGTATAAAACTATAAATTATATAAACTCGCTAAAATAATTTGGTGTAGTGGCCATCACGCGACCCACTATCTCATTTTTGTGGTTGGCCGCTATGTGCCACTATTTGGGATTGGTAACTATGCTGTGTAAGGTACCTAGGGTTGCTTGGTCCCAAAATAAATAAGAAAGGAAGTTGGGTAAAAAGAGAAGGAAGATAATGGGAATAAAACAACTTACTTATCTTGATGATTGTTCCTTTCTGAAGACTCTGCTTGTTTTGTGTCTGATAAATTAAGACATACTACTTATGGTGATCTGCAAATTGTGTTACAGATTTCTTTTGTGATTGCACTGATATTGTTTTAATGGATTGAAAGATCTGACCCATCTACTGATGCATTAATTTTATGTCTGGAAATCTGTTTGTGATATCAACTTCTTCATTTTTTTTAATCTTTGCAATGTGGGATCTAATAGTTGCAAGCTATACAAAATCTGCAGGGTCAATCTGAATGTGAGGACTGGAATTTTTTGGGGACTGGTGGGTGGTTGGAAGATTTATCTGCTATTTTCATTTTGATTTTGGTCAGACTATTCTCAGATCAGTTATAAATTAAATGCAGCTTGTTTGTCAGTTTGCTTGGCCATAGCACTTACTGTCAGGTTTTGAAATCTGGATTTTTGATGGAATGCAATAAAGAAGAGGCCTTAAGGGCCAAGGACATTGCTGAAAAGAAAATGGAAAACAAGGATTTCACAGGGGCTCGCAAATTTGCACTTAGGGCTCAGCAACTATATCCTGATCTGGAGAATATTGCTCAAATGCTTGTTGTTTGTGATGTGCATTGTTCTGCTGAGCAGAGATTGTATGGTAATGTGATGGACTGGTATAAAATTCTTCAAATTGAGGTGACGGATAATGATGCAACAATTAAGAAGCAATACAGGAAGTTTGCCCTTCAACTTCATCCTGACAAAAACAAGTTTGCTGGTGCAGAAGCTGCATTTAAGCTGATAGGGGAAGCTCAAAGGGTGCTTTTGGATAGAGAAAAACGATCTTCATTTGACATGAACTTGCGCAGGTTTCCAATGAACAAAACTGCTAATGCTATGCCATCTCATCATCAGCAGAAAGTTCAGACGAATTTTAATCCTGTGATGCAAACCAATATCAGGCCCAGTTTCACAAACTTGAATCCTCAGCAGCAACAACAGTCTAGGCAGCCATCTCAGCAAGGGATTAATGGTGACCGCCCTACTTTTTGGACTGTTTGCTCATTTTGTTCCATGAGATATGAGTATTACAGGGAGGTTTTAAATAGATCTCTTCGCTGTCAAAATTGCAATAAGCCCTTCATTGCATATGAGGTGGATAGGCAAAGTACAACACCGGCAACTAATTCAAGTCAACAAGCTTTTGGCCAGCAGAACTATGGTCCGAATCATGGTGCTTTTAAGGTTGGTGTTGGATCTCAAGGTAATTTGCATACTCACAGGTCCAATAAGGAATCTTATCAGAAAAAAGGCCCTACTTCTAATGTCTCTGTAAAGACAAATGGAAAGACGGGGAGGAAGCGGGTAGCGGAATCTAGTGAAAGTTCTGAATCTATAGGCAGCACTGACTCTGAAGATGATGTGATTTCTGACATTGATGGAATTCCTGATGTTTCTGCTCATAGAAAAGAGCATCCACGTAGATCTACGCGGCAAAAACATCAGGTTTCCTACAAGGAGAATGTGAGTGACGACGATGATGAGTTATTACATCCTTTAAAACAGAGTAAGAGGAGTGGATCACCATGTATCAATGGTGAAAATCATGGGGAGGCAGCTAAAATGAATGGTCAGAATAGTTTGGCTGCTGATCTGAAAGACGCAAATCGGAAGCAAAATTTTAATTCTGAAGAGAGCTTAGAAAATATGAATGTGGAAATTAAGGAGGTGAGAGGAAAAGATTCAGGGGGCAACTCAAAGATAGATGAAGCTTCGGAGCATTCACCCTCGAAATCAACAGATCAACCAGATGTTTTTGTTTGTCCTGATGCAGAGTTCACTGACTTCGACAAGGACAAGAAAGAAGGGTCTTTTGCTGTTGGGCAGATTTGGGCTATTTATGATACAACAGATGGCATGCCTAGATTCTATGCTATAATCAGAAAAGTTCTCTCTCCTGGATTCAAGTTGCGGATAACATGGTTTGAGCCAGATCCAGATGACAATGATGGAATCAACTGGTTAAATGAGGAACTGCCAATTTCTTGTGGGAAATATAAACTTGGTACCACTGAAACCACTGAGGATCGTCCGATGTTCTCTCATCAGATTTTTTGTGAAAATATTGGCCGCTCTACTTTTAAAGTGTATCCTAGAAAAGGAGAAACTTGGGCTCTTTTTAAAAATTGGGATATCAAATGGTATATGGATGTGGAATCTCTTCGGCAGTATGATTTTGAGTTTGTTGAGATTTTGTCAGATTATGTTGAAGGTGTGGGAGTAGTTGTTGCATACTTGGCTAAGTTGAAAGGTTTTGTGAGTCTTTTCTCTCAAATTGTGAAAGGAGGTAATCGCACATTTCAAATTCCATCAGTTGAGTTATTGAGATTCTCTCACAGGGTTCCGTCTTTTAAAATGACTGGTCAGGAAAGAGCAGGTGTGCCAGTAGGATCTTATGAACTTGATCCTGCATCCTTACCGATGAATCTGGAAGAGGTTGTCATTCCTGAAGATTTGGAAGTGAAGGTTAGCCATAGTCCATCTGTTGGGATGAGCTCAAGGTCTTCAGATATTTTGAAATCCACAGTGAAATTGGAGGAAGATGCATCCACTGCCAGGGTTAATTTGGAAAGAAGCAAATCAGCAGAGGAGAACAAGGATCCTATTGATATCGATGATGATAGTGCTCCATCGGCTTCAGTTGCCGAAGCTTTTGAAATTCCAGATCCTATGTTCTTCAATTTGATGCTGAGAGGTCCATTGAAAAGTTTCAGATTGGTCAGATTTGGGCATTTTATGGTGATGAGGATGGGCTGCCAAAATACTATGGTCAGATTAAGAAGGTTAGGACTAGCCCAGATCTTGAGTTGCAAGTTACTTATCTCACTAACTGCTGGCTACCGGAAAATGTTATTAGATGGCAAGATAAGAATATGCTCATTTCCTGTGGAAGGTTTAAAATCAAAGCAGGCTCTCGTCCCTGTTTTTATAGTAACACATATTCTACATCACATCAGGTGCATACTAGTACTGGCGGTAAGAATAAGGAATACGAAATTTTTCCAAGGAAATGTGAAATTTGGGCATTGTATAGGAAATGGACGACCGAAATCAAGCGATCTGATTTGGAAAGCCAGGAGTATGACATAGTGGAAGTTGTTGAAGAAAATGATTTGTCGATGGAGGTCTTGCTTTTGGAGATGGTAAATGGTTACAATTCAATTTTTTAAAGGCAAATCAAATGAACGAGGATCAGCTGTGACATTGACAATCTCTAAGACAGAGTTGCTCAGGTTCTCTCACCTAATCCCTGCTTTCAAACTGACAGAAGAACATGGCAATCTGAGAGGCTTCTGGGAGCTTGATCCGGGAGCAATACCTCTTCATTATTTAGTTACAAATTAAAAAAAGGGGGGTTGAGCAAGATGTCCTGGGCTGGGCTACTCTTGAACATGAATAGTTTAACTGTATTAATGTATAACTCTTTAGCCAGGGAGCAACATTTGCAACCTTGATAGCATTTTTGAACTCTCAATTTTTGTTTGAATTAAGTTTTGAACCATCAATTTTCTGTATTATGCAGCAACTCCTGCATAATTGCAGTTGATACGATGGCACCTGAGTCCTCAGGTATTGTTCCAGCTGCCTCTTGAAGTTAGCAGGTTGTGCTGGTTCTTGTTGCATTCTTGGTTTTGTTTCTGTTCCGATCGAATTTGATCCTCTGTTGCCTCTTGAATTTGAACCAAGAGCTTTATTCCAAGTTCCAACCCCATGGAATGCTGGTAGGTGGAGCGACTCAGATTCGGACTATATATCTCTCTGCCACTTTCCAGTACATAGGCACAGAATTTATTTTTCCAAGTTTGAATGACGAAAAACGTTTCCCACTTTCGTATAAGATGCATGACCCATGCATTCGATAGTAATTGGTATAAAATCCATCATCACTCTAACCTGTTTCTTTTTTTTTTGGTCGAAACTCTAACCTGTTTCGAACTATGTTTTCGACCAAAAAAAAAAAAAGAACTATGTTATAAAAACACGAGTTACGTTTTTGAAAAAACATGATTTACGTTTTTCAATGGCTTGAAAGTTTTACTCGGTACATGTTTAAAATCGCTTTTACATACAATTGCGGTTTGGTCACAATCAAAAGTGTTTTGATAAAAAAAATTACATGTTTGAATGATTGACTAATTTTTTTCTTAAAGCAACTCCTATTTATGTGTTATTTCAAAATTAATTTTATAAAATCACATAAAATCAGTTCTAAAATATCACGTTAATTCACAATTGATTTTAGCTCTGTTAAGCAAATAGGTGTTATTTCTTCGTTTCCAATATATGTTGTTCTTGCAGAAAGAATGCGAGAGGCCCGTTGCTTTGAGTATGAGTAAGAAATTAATAGCTTCCAACCTTGTATACATGTGGGCATTTGGTCTAGTGGTATGATTCTCGCTTTGGGTGCGAGAGGTCCCGAGTTCGATTCTCGGAATGCCCCTCTTTCATTTTTTTTCCACGTGGAGCTAGAGCCTAGAGGGAGATCCAGATTCCAGCACATTATTCTTACAAAACTGCTTTTTGACTACACGTTTTGAAGTTTGAAATCAAAGTCTTCAGGGGAGGTATCTTTATTTAAAATAAATTTATTTTACACTAAATTTATTAAATTTAGATTTCAATTTTAAAAAATATATATATCTTGTGTTTGGATACAGAAGTTGCAATCTACTAAACTTCATGTTAGAAGAGTAAAAGAAATAGTTCTATAAGGCAAATAAAAATTATAATAAATATAAAGAATTTTAAATGATATATATTAAGAGAGAATTTCAATATTTCTCTATTATGTTTAACTGTTTAGATTATTATTTACAATTCTTCTCATACTTAACTCTCTTTTTAATCTATCTAAAAAACTTCTTTTTAATTATCACTCATATGATTTCACAATTTTGAGAAATATAAAATTCTCCATTCAACACAGTTATTTATCAATGAACTTATTTTTTATTATATTCTCATATTTGTTTCTATTTTTTATACCATATCATGCAATTGATTCTCCATAAAATTATTTTCATCGTTTCATAATTCAAATCTCTTTTTTTTTTATTCATTTTGTTAATTTTGTATTTTATAATTACAAAGTTCAAGGATTATTATGAGTATTTGTCACTCGTCACCCCACTTAATAATTTTAAACTATCAAGTATTGGGTCATGAGCAAAAACACATTCTATCAATTTTTTAACTCCACATGCTAACATTGTTATATATATAAATAAAAGTTAAGATTATCCTATCAAAAGCTAATTATGCTGATAAAGTTCGTTTGCTTATTTGGCTCATTCTCCACAATGGTATTCCTACCAATTTGAAGAGATTTAACTGTAATTTCTCCTCCACAGCTTCTTGCTCCCGTTGTTCCCATTCTTCAGAGGATTCTCTCCATTGTCCTAGAGATTGTCCTCATGCTTTGGAAGTCTGGACTCGCCTGGGTCTTGTTAGCACCAATGATTTTTGACCCCCCTGCATTGTTAGTTGGCTTCGTCTTAGTTTAAAGAGTGACCATGGCACCCTCTTCCTCGCTACTATCCGGTGGTTGTGGCGTTGGAGGAATAATATGTGCTTAGATGAGAGAAAACGGTCTCTGGAGTTTGTTCTCAGATCCATTTCTTTAGCTAATGATGAGTTCTTAAAGTTTATGGGCCCCCAAGGTCGTTCTTTGTTGGCGGATGTTCGACTTGCTTACTGGTGCCCCCCTCCAAGTAGCTGGATTAAATTGAATGTGAATGGGAGTTTCCTCCCTAGCTCCAGCAGGATGGGTGTTAGTGGGGGTTTTTCGGGATGCAGAGAAGCATTGGGTGTCTGGATTTTCTGGTTTTATTGGGTTAGGGGATGTCTTAGAAGCTGAATTCATGGCTGTTTTGATGGGCCTCCAAGCATCTTGGCTAAGGGGTTTAAGGTTGTTGCGGTTGAATCAGACTCTTTGGAGGTTATCTCTGAATTGCTCAATCTGTTTTCTACACCAACTCACCTTTATTCTCGGCTTATGCTGACATCAGACAACTTTTGGCTCGTGACTGGGTAGTGGAGCCGCGCCATGTTTACAGAGAAGCTAATCGACCTGCTGATTGGCTGGCCAAAGCTGGAGTCCAAGGCTCTGCGTCATGCTTAACTTTGGATCATTCGAATTCTGAACTTGCTACTCTCCTTCTTCGAGATGAGTTCTCCTTAGTTTAGTCTCCTTTTCTGCTTGTTTCTTTTCCTTTTTCAATGTATAAAAAAAGGCTAATTATGCACTTTAAAGGATAAAATGTGAAATTAGATCATTTGTTAAAAAATTAATGAGTAAATTTTAGCAATTTCACAATTTGTTATACACGTATATCTTTTATTATAATACCAATTATTAACTTTTAATGAATAATTATACCTTTACACACATGTGCATGCACGCCACACACTTATCTTGTTTCTGGAAAAGTATGTTGTTTCATGTGAGTGAAACTGAATTGCATTTAAAGATGCTCAAATAAAAAGAGAAATAAATTAATTCCATAGATGTTAAACAACTTTATCTTGATTCTCTTGAAAATTACATATATGAGAACAAAAAAAGCATATTTAATGGATTTATTAAATAGAAAGAGGTCAAACAAAAAAAAATTCTAAATAATCTAGTATTTGGGTTTATTCCTGCTTTTAGTGTGTGTTTGGTTTAACATTGAAATTTGCCAAACTCAAGTTTAGATTCTCTAACACAACTATTTGTAACGTTAGAAACGTGGGTTTACCACGTTTCAACGCTAAACATTTAAAATGGGTCGGCCCATATCAAAACGTGAAAAAAATGAAATTTAGGGGCATTCCGAGAATTGAACTCGGGACCTCTCGCACCCTAAGCGAGATGTAACTATTATACATCCTTATGTTTTGGGTTGCAACTTACAACCCTGCATTTTGGACCGTTAGATTTGCACTTAAAATAATCAAGGGTGGGGATCTTTGAACTGTCTCCAAGTAACCCACCTGATATTTTATTCTATGAAATTGCAAATAGATCCCTACATTTTGTGTATGTAAAATTGTAAATCTTTTAAGTTGACCATGGAGAGCATAGGTGTTGTTGTTTCTCATAGCGCATGAACAAGCCATGAACCAAATTTGAGGAAAATGTGAATAACATTTACCATTTGAATTTTGAAGGGTATTAGAATAGCGGTCGGGAAGATTCATGGTGCACTTGTTGCAGAACATGATACTGGATGTGCTAGTATTTAATGTTTTCACTTATTATTTTTTTTATTGAGAATAAAAATAAAAAATATAATTAATACTTAAATTGAACTTTTAAATAGAATTATGTAATTAATACTTTCTAGCAATCTATTCCCACTCTTTCTTTTTAAATAAGTTGTTTTACTTTTTTTTTCGTAAAAAGGACAATGACAGTGATGATTTTAGAACAATTGGGCCTTTATGTTACTATTAATTTTTTTACTTAATACTAACATTGTTTTGTACTTACAATAATGCTCATATCTATTAGACCTTTGTGTTACCATTATTAATATTATTAACATGAATAGATATATGTAATTTTTTGTGATTTTAAACACCAAATTATTTTTATTATTATTATTAAATATCATTAACTATAATTGCTTGAATTATCAAATATTTAATCACACAATCATTATGAATATACAATGAGAAAAATGTAATTTTTATATATTTATTAACATAAGTATATTATTTCTAATACTTAAATATTCTATTTATGATATAATGGTTACGATTTTACATTAGACATTTTAATATAAATTAATAATTACAGTATGTAACTATGTGTTTTGGTTGTTATTTCCTATGAACACATTTTTTTTTTGAATTATAAAGTTTATAATTATCTTATTTTATCTGGTTGAAAAAAATTATTAGTTTGTATTTTGATCCATTTAAATTTAAAATTTAAACTAATTTTTTAATTATAAATTTAAAGTAATTTTGTATGAACTTCAAGTATACTTTACTAGAGACAATGCTACTATATATTATCATGCAATTATAATTTTATATTTTTTAAAAAATAATTAAATTTTTTAAAATTTTTTAGTAATAAAATATTTAATTAAAATTAAAATAAACAATGAAATTAATAAAATAAATAGTATAATATAAAAATAATTTCATAAAATAGTGAAAAGAAAATAACAATTTAATTAATTCGTAATTTTTAAATTACTTATTATATATGTAATAATAAGTAAAAAGAAATTGGAAGGTTTTTGTCATTAAAATTGAATATAATTAGATAAAAAGAATTAAGAATAATAAGAGAAATGTATTAAAATACAAGGGGTGGTGATGAAAGAAAATTAAATAAGCTACAAGCTAGAAGCTAGGTAAACTAGCTTGTAAGCTGTAGCTTATAAGCTAGAAGTTCCTAAAATAAGTTACTTTGGTTGTACCTTACCAAACACTTTTGTGTTGGTCAAACTAGCTTATAAACTAGTCAAATAAGCTAGTAGCTAGCTTATTGTCATTGCCAAACACCTTTTTATATTGGTCAAACTAGCTTATAAGCTAATCAAATAAGCTAGTAGTTAACTTATTGGCCTTGCCAAACACACTCATAATAACAGCGCCTTAGAGCATCTCCAACGGTGGGTTCTTAGCCAGTTCTTACAGTTAAGAATTTCAGGGAAGCATTTCAGTCAATTGGAGCAATCCTACGTAGAGTGCTTGCTTAGCAATTGGAGAGAGAGAAATGCTTCCCCAAGCAGCCGGGAAATCCGGATCTTATGAATAAACTAGATTAAAAATTTGGGCAAACTGAAAATGGCGGGGATGAAGAGGAAAACAGTTGCAACATAATCACAATTACAAAATCAAATTTCCAGTAACAGAATAAAATTGTAGAACGGAATAAATGTTCTAGAACAAAATAAATTTCCAGTAACAGAACAAAATTTCTAGAACAGAAAAATTTTACAGAACCAAATTTTCAGAAGATTATCAAATTTACAAAATGAATACCAAATTTCCAGAACAGAGAACTGCAAAAATTTAAAAAAATAAAAAAAATCTGCAGAAAATAAATTTTTTTTACAGAGAATAGTTATTCTAGAAGAGGAGCCTCCGATCTTCAATATTCCTCCGATCTGCATGATTCCCCTCCGATCTGCATGATATCCCCTGTACAGAGAAAAGGAACCGGTGAAGAGAAGAGGAACCGGTGAGGAGGAAGAAGAACGACGATGGAGGAAGAGGAAGAAGAACTACCTTTCTGCTGCCGCTGGAGAGAAGAGGAAGACGCGCCGTCGGAGGAGAAGGAAGAGGCGCCGCGGTGGTTGGAGGAAGAGGTGTTAGGACCACAAGAACACTAGAAGGGGGGTTGAATAGTGTTTCAAAACTTATTGAATAATTTTGGAAATCTTTAATTTAAGATAGCATTTAAAAGGAACAATGTTCAAAGACCAATCTTAAGATCAGAGTTTATTGAAACATGCAGAAGATAAGAAAGATAAAATTGTAATCTTTCTAAAGCTTAAGATTGTTTTAAAACGAAAGTTTTTCAAAGTATCTTCTGAGGATTATTACAAAGAGTATCTTTAGAACGGTTTCTAAAATACTTCAGCAGACTGAAGATCATCTGAAGTCTGATTCTAGTTTCTGACTGAGTTCTTTTCAGACTCACTTCAGACACTTATTTCAAAAGTTCTTTAAGGTACATTCTTTGTAATACCTCAAACGATATGAGAGAGACTTGAGGTTTAATTATCTTTGAAAAACTTGTTGATTGAAATTGTTGTGTTATGTTGATTATGAAAATACTTTTCAATCCCCTAAGTAAATGCAAAACTGAAAATAAAAATATTAGGGAAAGAAAACTTAGGCACAAAATTTATCCTGGTTCACCCCATCACCGTGAGTTACATCCAGTCCCAGTGGCAAACCACCACTGGATTTTCCACTAAACAAACCACACACAAGTATTCTTCACAGCCTCTCGAGACCCAACCGAGTATTTCTTTGTTTTCAACTACCTCTCCAGGCAACACATGCAGTAGTCTTTTCTATCGAGCCTCTCCAGCTCTACAACAAGTATTCTTTCTTCCACCAAGCCTCCAGGCTCTCACACACTATCTAAGTGTTTACAAATAAAACTAAGTTTAAGTTTCCAT